>VXAZ01004138.1:30550-552076 GCA_013399875.1 Gymnorhina tibicen | reverse complement strand
TCCAATTCTTTCCAGCCACACCAGCTCGCACCGCTTCAGAATCCAAGCTTTCAGCAACCAGCACTGAAATATGCTGGGGTTTTTGAAACTTCCTCCATCGAGACTACCAAATTTTAAGGAAAACACGGGATTATGAGCAGTGTCGCAGATCCACCTCTCTGCCTACTGCCCCCAACCCTCAGTGATGCCCATCAAGCCCCAGAGCCACCCAGACCCTCAAATAGCAGAACCAGCTCTTTTTATGACCCTGAAACAAGTTTTTTTAAAGTTCTTTTTATCCAAAATTTGGCATTTTATGTTCCTGATCATCCTGGAATCTGAAGAAGGCGGCAGTATGCGTAGGCCTCCCATATACCAGCATTTGCTTGCTGTGTTTGGACTGACACTTTCAGTGTTCTTTTTTTTCCTTTTTTTTCTTTTAAAAAAAATCCTAATTGAAAGCCCAACAGAGAAGCTGTCAAGTTTAATTTATGACAAAGGCAGCTGCTTCTGCAGGTCGGTTTTCAAATCTATGGCTTGAAATGTGACTGACAGACTGACACATGCTGACAGGAAAAGAGCTCCTTCAGAAGAACTTTTAAAAATCAGTGGGTTTATAATTGATCTGAGGTTCAGGAAATGGGAAGACAAAGAAGCTTTGCTGGTTTTCCATGCATTTACAGGCCATGTTTCAGAAAATTAGTTCATCATGAAAACTTCTCCTAAGGGCAGCATTTAAGGATAAGTTTAAGTCCCACAGAGATTTCAGCAGTATTGAAGGCTGAGTACAGATTTAAATGGTGCTAAAAGGGTTGATTTTTCTGACAGGCTTTCAAAATCCACTGTTCAGGGAATGTGGATTTTAAAAGGGGTTCACACCCCTAAGCTGTGCCAATGTTGCCAGCAATAATAAAGTGCTGGTATGCAGGCACTTCTGACCCACAAATTTCCAAAGTTTTTTCTTAGCTGAAATTTGCTCATGTCTTTTTGTCTGAAATCTTCTTCCCAATACTCATTTTAACTGAACTTAGTAGATTAGCATATTTTATCAACTAGTGGAGGTCCACCTGTGACTGCAACTAGATTTCGATCAGGTCCTGAAAAACAAGGACAGGCTATTTCAATAAATGAATTTTAAAAGTCTTCATGTCTTAAAAGTAACACATAACAGTGATTTGAATGTATATTCAACCACCTTTTTTTAGTATTATTCTAAACAGAAAATCTGTTTTTCTTTGTTTTCAAGAGAAATCACTAAGTCTGAAGAATTTGCTTAAGGAAATCAAAATTTCCCTTAAAAACAATGTCTTTGTACTTGGGGATTATTTTATTGTCTTTTTTTTTTCTTCTGCATTTCTTTAAACTCTGACTGAAAATCCACCTCTACTTTCAAAGCTTTTATTTTCAAAAGTTTCCCCATTTAATCAACACATATGTTTTCTCCAAAGCCTTTCAGAAAACTCCCTAACAATCAGAACTTGAATTCAAAACGAAAAAAAAAAGGTATGTAGAAAAGGGTAGAGCAGATGGGGGAAGAAACTAAGCCCTGACAAAATGCAAGTTCTTTCAGCTGTTACTTTAACGTGGCAAACAAGGTTTTACTTTTCCCAGTGCCCAAAGGAATGTTTCAGGATTGCTGGATCCTCAAGCATACCCTCCTTCTGCTGGAGAATTGTTTTTAAATCCTAGTGCATTGTTGGAGGGTCGTAGCAGTACCACAACCATGTTAAATGTGTTCAACAAATGTGACTGTTTCAGATGCAGCAAGGTGCATACTGCACTCTTCTGATAGTTTAACAGAGGGGAAAAGCCACAAGGAATGGTAGCAACAAAAGGTACCAGGAGTTTTTCTGAGCCCACGGATCGGTGAGAATGGTGATCACCTCGACCTTGGGGGCAAGAGGATGTGCTCATTTGGGAGCTTTCCCAGAGCAGAAGTAACTGGCTCTTTTCTCAAAGAAATGCCTTGTTGCATCGACTGGAATGGCAAAAAATTCTAGGTACCTGCACAAGTGTGAAAGAGAAATACGGATTAAAAAGTAGAGCTATTCTAATCCCAAACTATTAACTATAAATATTTTTACATACAGGATATATTTACAGGATATATTTATATGCCTGTAAGTGATGAACGTAACTGAAATGAGATATAAGGATATAAAACCACCAAGGCTGTGTTTATAGATAAAGCTTCAGTCAAATGTAAGTTACTGGTGTTGTGACTATTTTATAGCAGAGTAAGGTGAAAAGCAGATATCCAGGTTTCCACTCCAGTGCTGTGCTTCCTCCCAGAAGAGCCCAAAGTAATCAATTTATTTATCAGAGCAAAAAATACCTGAAATTTTACTATTTCCTTCATATTGATTCCTGCTCACTGATGAGCTTTATAGGGCCCTGATTTACATCACATCCAGTTAATATTACCAGTTCATTTATGGCCTACACCCCGAGTAGCTTATGACTTCACATATGGATAGTGACAGAAGCAGTGGTAAAATGAGATACTTAGGAAGCTCAGGTACTAATTATTGGAGACTTGGCTGGCTGAAAGATGCCTTTTATCTGCAGGGTAGTGCAAAAAGCCAAGTCTAATCTGTGAAGCTTCAAAACTCAAGCTAGGGGTTCCAATCACAAACTAAGTCTGCTTTTCCCAGACCAAAAAAAGGAAAAAAAAAGAAATATAGGTATATGAAGGCCTGTTGTTCCTAAGAAGCAAGAAGCATCTTTGGATGCTGCAATGGTTTGCTTTATTTACTTAAGAATTCCTCCTTCCTACTTGACTTCTGACAAGAAACTGCTGTTGAGGCAGTTTCTTTGATTGGAATTCTCAAGCTAATCCCACCTCCATTTTGTCTTACGAAATATTTGTCATGAAATAAACACTACTGGCATCTGAAACAGAGCCACGAACAGCTGTGCTAATTATACTAAACCAGCACCTTTATTTAATCACCCTTTCTATCATTATTAGCTAAATAGTAAATTGAGTATTTACACAACATATTAAAAAAATGCAGATTACACATATCTCAAAAAAAAATCTGCACCTGTCTGGAAACCACTACAACCTATGAACTGTGTAGCTGATAAAAAAATGCAGTTAAGGTGGCCTGATGGTGTAAGTGCCTGACAAATATTCTCTCTCGAGTACTTTCTCCAAAATGGGCAAGTTACATGAAACCAAAGGAATTTGCAGTGTTCCTGACAGAGGCTGCTATCAACTCGTGATCCTCAAACCCAAAAATACAAAAGCGGGGGCGGGGGAAGTAGATAAACACGTGGCCACAAGTATCTTGTATCCATGGATATTACCAGCCATGAAGAATGGGTCACTAGGAACAACCACAGAGCAGCAGCCCCTTTTGAAAACAAAAAAAAAAAGGCAAAACAAGTTAGCCTCAACAAGGACAGGTTTGTCCTGCTTTTCCTTAAATGTGTTCTGACAGTCGTGAAAGAAAATCTGTGGTCTGAATAGATCATCTATGTCAAAATTCTACTCCTAACTAACATGGATAAGATCTTAAATTTCTAATTTATATTTTTATCTCATTTACAGGAGTGGAATATTTTAATCCTGGAAGTATTGAATTGGGTGTTGAATATCATACATTATTCTAAGAGAGGATTTATCAGAACATAAGTTTTGGAGTAAATTTGGCTTATTCTTATCAAAACATGCACACTATTGAACAGAAATTCCTCCTCCAGTCATCCAAATAAGGCTGATAACTTTGTATCTCCATGTCTTTGGCACACCTTGTGTAAAAAGGGGGTAAGAATGCTTCCCAGGGACTGTTCTGTTGTCAACTAATCAGATACATGAGGCATATTTACATAAGTGGTTTCCATGATGTGATAATAATAAGGGAAATCATGGATTATAATGCATTTCATTTCACTATTGTTCATTTTATTGCGTCCCACTGAATGGATTTATTTCTCTTCACACTGTTATCTTAGCGCTTCACAATACAGTATGAACTCTGGATTTAATTAATAATTTAATTAATATTCCCTCTGCCTTTTCACAGGATTGTAAAGAAAAATAAAAATACAAGATCCAGGAGTTGATCTTGAGATACCAGAATGAGGCTACTTCCTGAATAAAGCATTCCTCATTGCCTTTTGTTTTATTCTTTAGCTCATTTAATTAGTTTCATTCCCTTTTGTGCATTTCAACCTACTGTAAAATTACTGTACACTTAGGATATTTTCTCCAGAATAGATTAATATCGCCAAAATCCAAGTGGGGATAAATTAAGTATGCCCTCGATCTGCTAATATCAGCTGTTTCCTAATTTTTGAGGCACTCAATGCTGATATGGGTTTAATTGAATCCATTTGGATAATATGTATATTCTTGTACACAGACACGCTTTTCTCAATTATCTTAATATGTGTTATACCAACTATGACTATGTCTACAGGGAAAATATATTACTAAAATTGTTATTTAATAATTAATCAGATATTAATCACAGGTTTTTGTGTTTCCAGCCGGCTCAGGCATTAATGTTTTTTCAATATTTACAAAGAATTTACATTTTTATGTAGAATTTTTTTTTCCAGTAGAAAAAAAGTGTTGAAAATGTATACAGACACAAGACCTTTATTTTGCACCATTCTACTCGGTAATTCTCTCTTCTTCCTTTATTTTTGCATTGGATAAAATCTGTTGGTTTGGATGAGAATTTTACATACAACTTTCATCCTCAAAATCTATCTGTGTTTTAATTTCAGAGTACGATTCACATTTGCCATTTTAAATGACAGCTTCTATTTTTAGGCCTCCAATTTGCTTTAAATCACTTTAACCCCACTACCTCACAAATGGGTTCTTTTTCCCCTGTTCCTCCTCTCTTCACCCTAAGTTTTAGGAATTTCTTTGATTTCACCAGACGCAGCTTGTCCAGATAGCTGCAGTAAATGCTGACTTGATTATCCTGTGCCTCACTGAAAATAGGCATATTTAGTGAAGTGGAACAGGAGGAGATCAATAAAACACCTCTCTGTGTTGTTAGCAGAGTACCTCATATACTGTGCTTGTGTGCTGCACAAAAAGCAGTACTGTAAAAGCTGGAAATAAGCTTCCAATTGTCTCAAACAGACATTAATCACTTGTTTAATATTATCATTTGTACTTGATACAAGACCAGCCAAGACCCAGCGCACAGCCAAGAAACGGAGAAAGATGGATGCACATTATAAATATTAGCTAAAGCATTTTTAGGCTATAAACTCACTTTGTATCCCTCTCTTCCTGAAGGATTTATTCTCCAACTTAATAACTGTATGCATCCTGTCCAGTAATGGTTCTCCTTTCAGACAGCTATTTTCTCATCTCGTGATATCTCTTCCCAAGCTTCTTCCTGTAGGACACTGACCTGGATCTCATCCAGAACAATGCTATGTGCCCATAATGGCAACAGTATTTCAGAATATTTTTCAAAGTCCACTGAAACAGCCAATTAAAGTCATATTTTTTTCCCTGAAAATTTCAGCAGCATACAAAATTATGTGGTGAAATAGGGATCATGGTGAAAACAGATATTGTGTCTGGAGCTGACCTTTTTGGTAAATAAATTACAAGGAAACAACCATCCTTCCAAGGCTGGTGGCATTGCTCTGCTGTTCCCATATGCCCCTGTGTAGTCAGCTTTTTGCACAGTAGGAATGAGAAGGAACATGAATACATAAGATTTTTTTTATAATTTTCAACCTGAGTTTTCATTTTGCTTTGCCCCTTTCTGTTTACTTCTTTGTTTCTGCATTTGGAATTCTCACATTTTAGCTTGTATCTGTATTATCCAAAGGCCTTCCATAGGACACCAAGGAAATCAAGCCTAAATTCTCTTTCTCTAAATGACAAAAAGCTCTTGATGATTTCTGCCAAACCTTAGCACCACTGGAGAACAATTTTGTTCATAAACAATAGAACCTTTTCCTCTTCAATACATGGGATCAACCAGAACTATATTATCTTGTTTACATTTTACCTCCATTGCTTCTCCGTACAACATAGAATAAATTTTCCTGAGTCTTGTAATTAGAGAATTTAATACATCTGCATAGAAGAGTTATAAAGGAGTACATTCATTCACGAGTTTCATATGATCTTCTTCTGTCTCCCTTGATCCTCTAAAACACAAGAAGTATACAAGTGTGAACTCCAGAAACTGAGAAACAGCCGTCCCTTTACACTTAACAAATGCTATCTAATGCTTTCCAGGTTCCTAAATGAGAAACTCAAGAGTTTCTCAGTAAGATGAAATACACGTCTCTGTCACGTCCAGACTTCAAGCAGGCAGGAGATTTTCTCATTTGGACTTTTCTCATCACATTTGGAAGCATATGCTCTGCTGAAAATGAATGAGGTCTAAGATCCCAAGCCAGTTCTAGTTTGAAGGTCACTGCCCACATTTATCACCTCTTAAAGGCCTCCCCAGAATCCATAAAAGAAAGGCTTTTCTAGATGTTTTCTGAGAAGAACACAGTAAATTAAAACTTGGTACAAGTCAGCAGCTTCCCAGATGGCTGATCATAATATTTAAATCATTGCAGCAAGCCTCTCTTTTCCCTTGGAAGGCAAAACAGTGGAATGAGGTAGGATGAAGAATCTAAATATATGTTGAAAATGATTCTTTTTGTATGAGATTTTACTAAGAAACAAACATTGAACTTGACTCATAACTGGGGAACTTGCTGAAGTGTGCTATTAATCATCTCCTCCTGGTAAGATTGCTTTCCTGAAGTACCGCCTCAGGACCACAAACCCCTTAGACAAAACACTGGAAGTGCAAAAGGACTGCTCCAAATGGATCATTCAAATAAATATCCAGCTTGAGAGCTAAATTTGAAAGCTCACTTATATCCTGTAAATAGATGCATTTTCAGGTATAACAGAGGTGTCTTTTCAAACAAGAGGTGTGTGCATAAAGCAATAATTGCAGAGCATAGCACTCTAATAGGCTTTGTGAAGTCAAAGCTAACAAGTTATAAAGAGACTGAAACTTCCTATTCTCTACCCGGTGAGCCCAAAGGAATAAGATGCATTCAGTTTACTTTATTAAGAAAGGTTATTAAACCAATCAATCCAGGAACTAGGACTTCTGTGAATCAAAAATAAACATTGCTTCATTGCTTCTGCATGTTGCAACACCCTATATGTCCTTTAAACTAACTTTTAAATCACAGAAGTACCCTATCTTGAACCTGGTCTCCAGAGCACAGCTGTACAAAACACTCGAGGTAATTATTAAGTAAAACTTGCACATGAGGAAAAACAAATGGTAACCAACTGTGTTTTGACACAAGCCACTTTCTCTGCATCAAGTTTGCTCAGAAGAATCACAGTGGAGCACAAAAGGATGCATCACAAACTCCCAGCACATTGACTGATTGGAAACTACATTTTGAAAGACTGGCCACTATATCCACTAAACCTTTCTTACTCCTTCCCGGACTTCTTTAATTTCCTGAGGTTTTTTTTTAGAAGAATGATAGTCTTCAGAGAGAGCAGACCACAGAGGTATGTGAAAGGAGTAGGGCCACAATAAATCCCGAGGAGAAATTTTCTGTGGAAGAGCACTAAGCAATAGGACATGAAAGACGGGCAGCTTCTCAGATACTGCACAAAGCTGGCATTTTTTAGACCAGACAAAACACTCACAAAAATGGATTAGATGAGAAGTAATAAGGTCAGAGATAATACAGATGCAAGAACATGGTTATTTAGCCTCTTTCACTGTGAATCACTGGCAAAGACTAACTTGTTTGTGGTATTCTGGTTTTGACTTCTCTTGAGTCACTTCCCATTCATTAATTTAGAAATCTCACAACTGTCACCAAGAGCAACAAATGTGCCTCTCCATGTGACACAGAGACACCCTGTCACCCAGACAAGCTGTGCTGAGGGTCTCATCACACGAGTTTGCCTTCCGTGGAAGCTGGGCCTCTCTGTGCTGGAGCTCACTGAGCTGTGGCTCTGTGGATATCCTGTTACAGTCACACTGTACTCCTCAGCAGGAGGATTAAACAGAGCTTTAGCAGGGCTCCCCCAGCACAAGTCACCAAAAGAAATAATCTTCCTGAGGTGATATATGGCTGGGATATAGCACTCCTCATGCTCCAGGCACTTTTGCAAGGCGGTGCAATTATGCACTGTCCCACTCTCAGAGCTCATCTAAGCCTCGTGCTACTGCAGCAAAGCAGACTTGAGCCTATTGATTACATACCTATTTATGTTATGAAGATACTTTACTATACAAAGTCATTTTTTTAAAAAAGAAATCCTATTTCTCTATGGAAAAAAAAATCTGCTTAATGTGTTTTAATCTAAATAAAATGGCCAGTTTGAGAAAAAATAAGTAATACATCTAATAAAATCATGAAATGCAATTTTAAGCTACAGTGAGCTGTGTAAAATGTGGCATAGGAGCCTGCATTTTTTATTAGAGTTCATTAATCTTGTTAATGACTTATTGAATATCATTGTAAAAATTGATCCCAGTGGCTACATTGTTGTCTGCTTTAGCAACCTCTTCCAACAGCCACATTGAACTGACAGAGTATTTCTTCAGTCCATTCTGTGCAGCTTTGCAGGGAACACTGCAGCAGATGTGCTTTATGGCTGGGCATGATTTAAAAGGTTTCACATTGTTCTGAACTATGCAGGAACATCTATTTTTCCCCTCTTTACACGGGTAAGAGGAGTATATGTACACTCAGAGTAAGTTACCTATGAGTGCAAGCCATCAGCTTTGCTTTCTCTAGTTTGCTGTCCTGAGTTAGGCTGAAATTCTATTTTTAATGTAGAATATTTCAATAAATCTTACATGTAACAAGAGAATTTCTGTCCCAAGCTTAAGAAGTGTAAGCACACACCCTATTTGAGGAAGGGACTCCAGCAAGACAGACCCAATAAATCTGATTTTAAATGAATAAAAAGCTGGCCTAGGCCTACTGCCTGTTAATGCTTTTGCTGCCCAACTTCTCCTACATGTATTTGTTTCTTTTCAATAAATTTACTGAATAGCTAAAGTGTACACACCCCTTCATTTTTAATTCCTTGTTTAAATGAAACTTTGACATATTTAGGAATAACCTGGGTACAGCTAAACACAAATGAAAGTTCTACTTTTAATAAAATTAATTCCTTCAAGCCTTCTTGCTAAGTGAAGCGGCAGCAGTTGACAGTATCATTAAATACTACCAATGCTATCTATTATCAACTCACAATTTTAGGACAAACAAAAAGGAGAACAATTTTTCCCTAGAAAGGGACAGAATTTGTAATAAAGACAACACCAAACTACTTAAGATAATATATCACTACAGGAAATACACTAGTAACTGTATCCTAATGGATTTAATTCCAGTAATGACTAGACTAGTAGCACTGTTGCTTTATGTTAAAAAAAAAGAGATGCATTTACTAAAACTGGAATCTATATTCTATGAAATGTGATTCTTTTATTAAGCAAGGCATGGGTCTTTTTAGCTTTGTCATACCAACTATGAAGTAGCTGATTATGCAAAGTCTTCGGATTTTTCTGAATTCTCCAAGCTGATTCCCATTCCCTCAGGGGGTCAAAGTCTTCTCTGAATTCAGGGACTTTGCCCAGACATACGTTGCAGAAAATGAAGCAGGAAATCACCCCCATCTAATTTCTCTTGCAAACACTTTCATCATTCATACTCTCATTCATCATGTTCCATGGGCACCCAAGATTTAAATAACAATAGATGGCAATTAATAATTGAAACATCCAGTCACATTTAATAGGAAATTACCTTCTATTTTATCTGCAGTTTTTGTAGGACATTTTCCCAATGTTCTTTTTGCTTATGGAAGTCAAGAATCCTGACAAAATGTTGAAGTCAGTGATATGCCAGCTAAAGCAGTTCCCTGCAAAGTATGCCATGCCAGTTGATTTGCAGATGATCCAACCAGCAGAAATAAATATACTAATTCATTTAGATATATAGGAGTAAATCAAATGTTTGCCAGAGCAGCGTAAGCAGATATGATGGAAACAAGCAAAAGCTGCACACCTGTTGCAATTGTTTGAGAGGGAGGATTCACATTTCACTAAAATACCACATTTTATATTCTTGAGATTAATCCTATTACTCTTTGGCTGGAATCCCAATGCTGCTCCCATTTAGTGGACAGCACATTTAATCATATTTTTATACGGCTCATAAAGCAGATCAAGTCTCTTCTATGTTATGTCACAAAGTCCTGTGTTGCCACAGCTCCCTGTACTGGAGACGGAAGGTGCTGGTTTGGAGTAAAAGCATTTTCCAAGTGGCCAAAAGGTTCAGTCTGCCCCATGTGGCAAACCTTGCTCTCCTGTGGGGTTCCTAGCAGGAATGATCCCAGTGCTGTAAGAGGTTAGCTCGTTTGGTTTACATTATTGCACTGTATAAACCCCTTGCACAAGTTATTGGTTAATCTTCGGTATTGCAGGTGGCGGGATCAATCTCCTCAGAGAAAATGGGAATGGTTGCAGTGCTGCACCCTTTCTTTCTCACTTGCACAAGCCAGGCTGTCACTAGGGTTTAGCAGCACTGTCACTCGAGGGACCGCACACTTTGTTTTCCAGATCTTTCTCTGCTGAACATGGAAAGCACAATGGATATTTACAAAATGAAGAAGCTCGGAGAAATTTAGAAATGTACTTACATGTATTTTCTTTTCTTTACAGTTAGCTTTGCTTCTAGTTGGATATCCTTTTACTGGAAGTAGATGACCTCTTATCTCTTCGTGCCCTTCCACATTTAGTTCTGCATTACGCTTCAAATTTGTACATGGTTCTATCTGTGTTTCTGCCATGTCCAGCAGATCTCGTCACCTCACCCTACAGTCCTCAAGTAACTGCAAGCTCCCCTTTAGCACCATGTTTGACTAATGCCACTAAGCCTTCTTCATTTTCAAAAAACCAAAAAGCTCCTAAAAATATTTTGCTACTATTGAAAAGCAAGTTTCTGGCATTTCACATTTCTTACAGATTAAGGAAAAGCACTGTAGCTCCATTGAGTTAATGGGATCTACTCACATCTAACTTGATGACAGAGTGGGCACTTGGTTTTGTATTAATCTCCCACTGTACTGTTTTTTGTGCAATTCCCCCAGGGACAGTGGAGATGAAGAGGATGCTGACAGTCCTAACTAAATTCTAGCCAGAAAGTGCAGGAAATGGACTGCATTTACACTGGTGCTACAGATCACCTTCCACTTAGTGCAGGAAGCTGTGACACGTCTGACTTCTCTGTGATAACCTTCACCTCAAAGGAGCAATTCAGCTCTGCATTACTGTCAAAGTGTGTAAAAAATGCTCATCTGTCCCAAGGGACTCACTTGGATCTCTGCAGAAACCTCTGCCAAAGCAGGTGAGATATGGAACTGTCACAGTTCTGCTGGTGTCCCCGAGTCACCGCAGAGAGAGAAATATTTTCACAGCTTTAACAACAGAACAAGGGAAAAAAAGGGGCAGGGGAAAGACACAAACGGAAGATGTAAAAGCCCACCTAGAAAGGACACCAACAGATTTCATATAATGGTAGTTGCAGCAAATTAGTTTATAACCGAAGGGAAAAGCAGCACAAACCCTTCACACACATACAACAAGACATTCAAACCAATTGAATCATCAAAAGGTAAGGAACACTTGCTCAGAGCTCTGGTCGTGAGCCAAGAGCATGTTTGTTTGTATCAGTAACAAACCAGAAGTTATTAATTGTGGCTGCTCACGATGATAACTGAGTTCGCTTCTGTCCATATGTCGGGAACAGAATTTGATTTTCCATGTCTGCCTGAGCCTTTTCTACTTCACTTATCCTGCATCAGGCTGTGGGCACATAGTTGTCAAAACAGAAAAGATAACAGAGATGCAGAATAAATTGATTAGGGCAGACCTGCAAGAGATTGGCACAGGAAGAACCAACTGGGAGAGGACTGGGATACTTCAAGAGGTGAACTGCACAGAAGAATGCAAATTTAAATGAACGTTTACTTTCCACAGTGTTTTGTGTCTTCAGGCAATTACTAGCAACACTCAGCAACGCTTCCAAAAGCAGCAGACATTTAAGGAAGGAAAATACCAGCTAGTGCTCAAGTGGGTCACAGACAGTTGCAGGCAATCTCAATCTCTGTGTGACAAGGTACTAACTCATTATTTGCTGGGCTGGCAAGGAAATTCCAGCCTTTTTTTCCTGCACTCTGCATATTTTAATCCAACAGGCCAGGGACTAGAGAGATTTTTATTCCCTCTCTTCTGAAATGGCAGGCATGGCTGACTGTCCTCAGCTGGATTAACTGCACTTCTTGTGTATTTCTTAGACAGAGGGAATGGACACTAGCCTGGCTTTGGCCAGTGCTCTCCCCTCACATCCCCTGAAGAAAGATCATTCCTGGACCTGTTCTAGCAAGAATATCCAGTTTGGTTCCTTCACTGGGAACTTCAGAGCAACACACTAAGCTAAAGTGCATACCAGTCTCCCAGAATCCTCATTTCTCCATCCTCACTAAAGATTAATCTAGAATCAATTCAATACTTTTCACAGCCATGTAAAAGAAGCATATTTTTTTAATAAATGTGATTTAATAAAGAAATTTTGAAAGTAAGTCTTTGAATTACAACTTAGGTAGGATTTTCAATTTAAAAATAGCTATAAAGACAAGGTTTGCCCCACTGCATTACAGTCTCTCAAACCATTCTGATCCATAAATGTTTTAATCAAGATTCATCTACCAGACCTTTCTTCCACTGGATGATTCCATCATTGATTTGATACATGAGGCAATTTACATTAATAACCACAATGTTACACCGATTATTTCTTTTATAATGAAAGCAGAAAAATATCAAAACCTTGCCAGAAACTGATATTAAAGGGTTTCTAAAGCCTCACATTTAAATAGCTGTAAAATAATTTAACTGTACATTTTTGGTAACGCAAATCTAATGGTTTCAGACGAATTCTCAGATTGTGTAAGGTAAGCCAGCATTTAGGAAGTCTAATCATAAAACATTCTTTACCCCCTGCACGATTAGGAATTGTGAGGATACTTCTCTTAGCTGGGAGGGAAAAAGTAAAAAAGGAAAGAACATAAGCCATCACTTTCTTCTGCTTCATTTTTATGTCATAGCACTGTACAGCTTCATGGACCATGTTCCTGGGCTCTATTAAAATCTAATTCCTGTGCACAAGTAAACAAAGGAAAAGTACGCTGCGAAAACAGGGATCCAGTAGTGAAAACTTGCAAGGTAAAGGGAACAACTAAAGCACAAGATTAAAAAAAAAGTAAAAGAGAATTAACTAATTAACGTTCTAGGGATTAATTTAGCCACAGAACATCTGCTTTCACAAGTCCCTCTGATGAGATCCAGCATGAGGGCTTGCTTTGGTTGGCTTTGAAGCTGTATTTTATTATCTAAGAAGAGGTTCTCCGTACAGATTTTGATAGGAATTATGGGTATTTTAGTAACAGAGGGACCCCTGGGCCCCTTCTAACTTCTCTTAGTTCCTTTATTTCCACGTGACTTGTATCCATACAGCATTCTCTATTCCTTACTGAAAAATTCTCCACTGGGCACACTTACAGTTTATATTCTATTTTAAGAACATTTAATGTTCCATCCCTCATCTGCTTTCTCCACAAAACAGGACATTTTAATTCTTCTTTCCTGTATATTCTGCTACACAGCCAGCTAGTTACCTAAAAATGAGACAAAGCTCTTACCCATTTCTTTAACTCCTCTACATTTGCTATTCCTCTAAGCTAATAGCTTGTTTTCTAAGAGCATCTTTCAAATCATGTCCATACAGGCCCAAATAAGATGCCAGGGTTCTAACAATAAAGAAACCATCTGCAGCACTGTAAGAAATATTTTTTAATCTGGAAAGTTTCTGAGTCCCCTGCTTGCCCTCCTGATTATAAATACAAAATATAAACTATTTCAAAATCCAGAAAAATGTTCCTGTGGACAAGGCTTACAGTCTTCTATTGAAGAATGCCCACGCAGAAATTTTTTAACACAGCAAATCTGAGAAATTCACACTAACCATGCTAATTAAAAAATTCAGACTCAGTGAGCAGCAAAAATAATTCATGCACACACAGAGCTGTCCTTGTAAATTAAGAACCAGGCAAATTGGTGGCTCTCAGCAATGGTGGCACTGATGTTTTTTAACTGCACCCATTATAAGTGGAACAGATTTCTCAGGCTTTTCAGCACTGGCCTACCTAGACCTCTTTATGAATACAAAGTTATTTTCGTTAACGAACTAAACTGATCCCACCACAATTAATAAGTAGCTTGCTTTCCTACCTGCAGGTAACACAAATCTGCAGGTCATTAACTCCTCTCCCACTAGATAATGTCATTAACACATGCAATAATGATGTTTTCCATTACTCTGTGTTACTACACTGAGTATCACAACTAAAGATAAAGCACTGAACTGACAGCAAAGTCATTTCAACTGGCCTACCCCCAGCTAAACATTAATCAGTCTCTTAACTTGGTCATCATATCAAAATAATTTTCCAGGAAAAAACTCCAAACTTGTTGACTGCCAAACAAATTGAACCAGGAAATAGCTTTTTGTATTTTTAAAGGAATAATTGATTCTGTGGCTCCATGGTTGCTGGTCAATACAACAGTAATTGGAATCATCATGACTAATGCACAGATCATTTTACAGGCCTTTCTTATTTGCATGAACATCTCCTCAGCTCACCTCTGGTGTGCTAAGCCAGGATGTTTCCCTCACTTGTGAGGGAATTGGTTGTTAGGCTACATATGCAGTTCTTATTAGGCAGAGAAAAAAATCCTATATATGCTTTAGTTTATTAAAAGCATAATTTAACTTGCTATTAAGGTACTATTTGGAGTGTGTCTGTCTGATTACATGGGCCCTCACAGCGAAACAAAAATCTCCTTTTTTATCTTGTGTGTTTTATCAGTCTCGATTGCCATTTTTATGTCAAAAAAGAAGGATTTTCAAAATACTTTCCACCTTCTTCTTATTCCCCCTTTGGAAGTGCCAGTTTGGACCTCTGGCATCTCACTTCTCACTTTTGGAAAACCTGGAAATAAAGGCCAGTGTACTCTGTCCTTGTCAGAAGGAGACATTATCCCACCTCCTGCATAAATCATGTGTTCCTCCTGCATCTTCTGATACTCTTATATTTATTAGCAGAAAAATACTCTGTTCCTCAAAGACTTTCATGCATTCCCTTGCCCTCGACTTGTACCTGCAAAGCAATTATGATGCCAGTTGTGTCACTGTTAAATATGCCATTAATTACTTCAGGAAGACATTATGCCATACTCAGAACAGACTGTAAACATTTTATGTCATTAGGTAATGCACTGGGGCTGTTTTTAATGCCGTAACAGCTCTATTTATATACTGTGTTGCATAATTAGCTACTAATGAGGCTCTAACTTTCACTGCTGTAAGGCCTAGATATCTGTTCCTCTTTCAATGAATTCATTTTTGCTGTCTCATTAACACACTAAAAAACCTGCAAATTGTATTTTAATTAAAAGCTAAACTACCTCTGTCTGGAGACACTAATGAACAGACACACTCCAAGGGAAACACAAGAACTTTGTCAGTCAAGAGGACAAATACCTTGCCAGAAGAGTAGCACAAAAAGATAGCACAGCTCACTCTCTTATTTTCAAGGGCAGGCTCTTCTCTACTTTCTCCCTTTTTTTTTTTTTCCTTAATTTTCTCCTTTTGTATCTTCAGCAAGGCTGCCTGCCCTCAGACTGATAAATTGCAAGCTAGACCCTAAGAAACAGCAAGACTGTCTTAAAATCATGAGGTGTGTGTGTATTTTGAGTCTTCCTGATGCTTGCTATTCCCGTCAGTCTTCTGTATCACATTTTTGCTATAGCTGCAAGGGCTAAAAACACACCAGCAGAAACTCATCTAACGACATGGCTTCACAACCATTGCAATAAAATCATGAGCACTGACCACAGTGCTTCATTTCCTGACTTCTGTGGGCACTTCAAGTAACATTTTCAAATACATCGAGTCATCAGGTAGAAACAGGGTTTGGAATATACTGGGGGAGGAACAGCATCCCACTAACCTTATCAACACACACATACAAAGGCAACTGATTGTACAGTGTTCCAGTGGTAGAAACAGGGACTCAGGTTATTTAAAAAGACCTCTTAAGGCAACATGAAAATAAAATGGAAAATGAAATTCAGAACTAATGTTCCAAACTGTATTAAAGCATTGTGAAAACATCCATCTGCAAGCAAATAACCCAGGAGTAGGACAGAATAAATAACAATTAACATAGGAGAGAAGGAAGCAGCACTTTTGAAACAATATAGACAGTTCTAGAAATATTCAGGAAGAAGTTCCCATAAGCTCCTACAATTAGTGACAAAAAAGGGACTGCATTATTCTTACTGGAAATTGCTGATGGGAGCTGTATCAGAGAAACAGCAGAGGAAAGATCACCATGTAAAGATTTCTGGATTAACTGCCTGCTTCCTTTGCAAACACCGGATTCTGAACTTGCTGTTCTGCTTCACTTCTTAGGATAATTGGAAGCTAACCTAGTAGATGACACCAGACCCCTACACACTGCCAGGAGTTCTGGTTCTTAAATTCAGGTACTTCATTCCCATCTCCTTCATGTGAAGAGTTCCTTAATCTCTTATGAAGGGTTTCCCTAATACTAAACTAAGTGGTGGCTATTAGGAATGCTTAGCAGCCTATTCTCCCTAGAGATGAAAATCCAAAGTAAGCCAACTTAATTAAGAACTAATTCCCTTTAAATCACAGCCCAAATTTCTCTTGCTGATCAATTATTTGTGGCATGAAATGATTTACAGGAAACAGGGGCAGATTAATTTAGGTGACAAAAGTGATTCCAACTCTCATCAGAGATATCCCATCCCATTTTTAAAAAATTCACCTTTTAAAGATAAGTTTTGGCCTGCTTACAAAGCTCTGTGTTTTGACTTTGGTATTTCTTCACACAGAGCCCCAATGCCATTTTCATTCCATTACCCCTTCTCTCTTCCTGCTTGAAGGGATAATTCTGAAAATTGTGCTTTAAAAGAATGTATCATCTCCTTAGAATCTCTGAAAGTCTTCCGAGGTTGCTGGAAAAGTACTGGCTCCTTTCAAACACTTCACACCAAGACTCTGAATATCAATAAAGTTCCAATGAATTAACACTCTTATTGCCCTTCAGTGGAATAACTCAACCCAAATGTTGGGGGCTTTTTTCTGGTGAATGAAAGATTGTGCTATTTAAGCAGCTGAATACACAAAGACGGCTACACAATTACGTGAGAACATTTTAACTTCTGGATACTACTTTTTAAATCTCTTTATTTGAGCTTCTGGATCCTGCAGTCAGAGGTAGCAGCAGCTACTAATACTCTCCTTTTTTTAAGAAATAAGTCTTTATGACAAAAAGCAAATAATAAAAACAAAACCTTTTTTCTCATGATCAACTACGAAGGCTGAGCAAATAGGATTAGAGCAGCAAGCTGCTCTTTAGCAAAAAAACCTTAAAAAGTACTTTAATGACTTCCAGATATCAGTATAGTAGGATATGAGACAGATAGTAGTCTTCAGCCCAGACTTATGGAGAAGAAAGAGTCATTTAAGAGGATCTATGGCTTTACTCTTCGAATATTCTCTTGAATTATGTACCATATTGCACAAATCTGATCTATTACAAAAGCAACAAAATTGCTTTAGGAAGCATTTCCCTCTCTCTTGTTGATGAGGATTATCTGTTTATACATTACAGGATGAGTAGCTGACACATTTTATCGAGTGCTTCTCGTCAATCCCAAGGAATCCTGTTCAATATACTACCACATGATGACTTTTAAATGCTCGGGAGGGTTTTCATTTCAAACATACGTGTGTTTTAATGAGTCACAGAAGCAACGATGCAAGCAGGATACTGTGTGTGAGGAAGAGCAGTTCAAAGAGCAACAGCTTCATGAAAGCATGGTCAGAAAAACTAGAAAACATTTGAAATATGGAATAAAATTAGCAATATAAGCTAGGGCTCTGCATCCATATTTAGGTCACCAATAAGTTTATCCAATGTTGATAAAGGAAAACAAGTTGTTCTGAAATTAGCTGCACTGCAGCAGTTGAACCACGGTTTTCCACTCTGTTCCAGAGACTCTTTGATGCCCATGGATTGCTCTGGGAGTCCACGAAAGACTTTGCTTATAAAAACAAGCATTATTTGTCAAGAGACTAAAACTTGCTACACAGAACTCTTCAAGGAAACTGGTAGGAGATGGTTGGAATTTCCCACTGTCTCCTGTACAGCACTGAACACTGGAATAGCAAATTGCATGAAAAGAACCATTATCAGCAAATACTGTAACAAAGAACGATGGAGTTGGTATTTTTCACATGAGTAATTCTTAGACTTATCCCAGTGTCATCTGATTATGCTTGAAAAATGTCATTAATCAGTGGGACTTCTTGTGTGAATAAGGATAACTCTCCAGAGAAGCTGAAGAACTAATTCCCTGATAGTTAATTTTAATATACAATGGGAGCATTTCAAATGGCCTATTTACACAATTTTAATCTGAATAAAATAGAAAATGTCACCTCAATGCTAATACAACATTCCTGTAAATTATGCACATTTTTAAAGCTAATGAAGCTGTCATTATCTTATTAAAATTTGGCATAGCAGTTATTTTTAAGTTATCATTGTGACTTTTAAAATATTTTGCAATTAAATTACTTTAATTCGTTTGTATTACTTGTAGGCTTGTATGAAAACTATTTTTTTATCGTGCCTATTAGGATGAATGAGAGTACTATGCTTTATTACACATGTTAAATCACATTCAAAAATGTGGCTGCCTTCATTTCCCACATCAATATGGATTCTTTCAATCCTGCTCTCAGTGAGAGCAGAAACTAAATTTCAGTTGATTTCACTGGAAGCAGGTCTGAATAATGAATTTATGCTGCTAGTAATAAGGATCAGGAATTACATTTCACACTGTGGTTTTCAATAATTTACTATGTATGGAACAAAAAGATCACAAATATGCTGCTTTTAATTTAATTTAACTAGGCAAACACAGGTCAGGCCTTAACTAGTATAAAGAGACATCTCCTCATTTGCAGACTTGATCTTTCCCTTTATTCCAATGCATATTGTCTGCATTTATAATCAGGGGTCCACAAACCCAGTAACAATATGTATTGCTGCTGGGCACCATAATGGAAGCAGTAAAAAGTAATCACCTGGTAAACTCTGGTCATTATAATTACACATGTTCACCCAATTGCCCTATTCCCTGCACATCCCTGCCATGCACTCTTGTTCCCTGTGTCCCAGCACAGACACCATCAAGAATGTGCCCATCCAAGAACCCCCACACACAGCCACAGAATCGCCAGGATGGAAGAGACCTCTAAGATCACCGAATCCTAACCCTACCACCTCAACTAAACCGTGGCACCGACTGCCACATCTAATCTTTTTTTACACACATCCAGGGTTGGTGATTCCATGAGCCTTTTCCATGACAGAAATACCATCTTCAGATGGCTGAAGATAACACCAATAATGTTACACTCTGCCATATCAAGACCCCAAAGCCATATTCCCAATCTGTTTACAACAGGGTAAATCAGCACTAACTGCACAGTTCAGTTCTACCAGTGTTGTGAGTCACAACAAAATTTCTCCCACTGGGATTTTGCACACAAATTCCTTTTGCTGGAGACAAATTTGGGGAAATATTGTATTCCTCTCACAGGCATGTGATGGATTAGACAGCCCCAAAAGATGTTCTGGCTCTGTCATGATGCTGTTGTGCTGTTTGCTTTCAGATTTAGGCAGCTTCTTAGCAAAGACCTATGAGTGTCATTTGCTGCTACCAACACAGACAGCTGGAAAAGTCCCCTGAATAATGGGGAGCTTTCAGTCACCAGGAAGACTGAAGCAGCAATTCAAGATTAATGTGCAGCTAAGGGAGAAAAAGGCCTGCAATTAATCAGATGCTTCAGTAATTCCTTAAACACTTTTTCTTTGATTCTGCTTTCCTCAAGAATATGTAAATGAGACTTTAAAAATACACTTAATAATTCTTTCTTTGTAATGAAGATAAAAATTCAGCTGCTAAAATGGGAGACAGTCTTGTAAGGAAAATTAAAATGCAGCTGGAAGGTGTGGTGGTATTTGCTGTCTGCTGTGTCACCATCTATTTATTAGCATGGCAGCTGCCGCTAATCAAACAGAAGAAGAAAGCTGAATAAAAAACATTTGTTGATTTCATCACTCATTTAATATTTTGATAAGAACTCGGCTAAATCACTGTCCAGTAACTCTGCCTATAAAACAAGACTTATAGAGAGGCTTATGGGAATAACATTAGATTAGAAAACCGGTAGAAGTGCTTTGCAGGCTTCATTAAACTTAAACAAGATACAAGGTAGTGTACTGCAAGCACAACGCGTTATTTCCCAAGAAGAGGCTGGAGAACTGGAATTTTCTTCCATGACAGTACAAAAACATAAATAGAAATATTACCTTGCAAAATTAGGAACTGGAACACGCTAAACTGACAGATGTAAATTCAAACATTCACTCAGATGTCACGGTGAAAATGGGGTTTGTTCTCCAGCACTAGCAAAGGTCGTAACTGAGAGAACCCCTGAGACAAAACTCATAAAGCGACAACTGCCAACTGCTTATTTGTCTTTGAGGATTTCAAACACGACCTGCCACATCTTAAATCTCCTGTGGTTTTCTGTTATGCCCCCAGAACAGCAGCAAAGCCCCAAACTCTGAAACAGTGTAAACAAGAGACACTTACCTGAAACAGCTGCTCTTCTGGCCCCCAGCTGAATCAGGTTTTGGTGAGAAAGACCAAAGCAACAAGTCAACAAAAAATTAACCACACTAAGGATTGCAGAACCAAGTATTTGGCTCTCTGGCAGGTGTGTTTGCTAGCCAAACAGGGTGTTCTTGCCTGTGGGCAAGTGGAGAAGCTTGTGCCATTCCCATTGCTCCGGATGGAACTAAACAGCTCTGTCAATGGCTCTGTCTCTGGATTACTCCCATCAAAGAGCTGTATTTTGTTGTACCAGCAGTGCAAACACCTCCTAAGCAGCTCCAGAAAATCACCTGGAGAATACACAGCAGCCTAGACCGGGCATTAACCAGCTCTCATGAAGTGCAAGTCCTTTCTTTAAACCCTTAAGGAGCTGACCAAATGCCCACACCCCATTAAGAAATTTCTCGAATAAAGATCAAGGTAAGAAGCACATTTCTTCATTACCTTCCACGAACTTGGAATTAACTGCTCCTGTTTGCCAGGGGGTTAGGATTCCTGCAGGCTGCCCCTCCCCCAAAAAACCCTATCCCTCCGTGTGGTATGAAATATTTTGATTCTCTAGTGGAACATGTAAAATGTAGAACATTTCCAGAGATAAACAAGTGAAAGTACTTCATAGGTTAGGAAAAAAGAGACACTCTTTTCTGCAGGTGATATAAACTCTCAGAGTGAGAAAGACAATTATTTTTTACAGTTTCTCTCTGCACTTTCAAAAGTAGAACAGAAGGAATTTTCCACTGGGGTATGAGGATGCTCTTCTTATCATATCATTATCTCAAGCTTATTTCCTCATTTGGAAAAGTTACTTTTCTATTACACACTCCTCGGAAATGGAATTAAGATGAGCAAATACATATTATGAAATCAATTATAGTCTTAATGACATTTTCCAATGGCAGACCACAGAACAGCATTATTTTATTTAGCTTGTCTGTATTCACTTATTTCAAGATATGGAATACACTGTAAGAAATAAACAAGATGGATGGATGGATGGGAGGGAGAGAGGGAGGGAGGGAGGGAGGGAGGAAGGAAGGAAGGAAGGAAGGAAGGAAGGAAGGAAGGAGGAAGGAAGGAAGGAAGGAAGGAAGGAAGGAAGGAACACATTTTTCTTGCTCCCTAAAAAAATATGTGTATCTCCTAGTAAGTGTAACCCCTGTTTTTCCACAGACATCTGGTGTGATTTTTGCAATTAGTCCTTTTAGGATGAAATCCACAATAAGTGCTACACACATAAACTGATTTGTAGCTGACATTTAGATACTCAGCACCGAAATTACAATCCCCAGTTAGCTCAGTTCATATGAATCCACTAAACAACAGTGACCTGGGGGAACTGACCCACACATCCAAGGGGATTTAGTACATGCTCCACCTTTTCAGAACAAAGTGCAATCCCCTGATGTATGCCTCTAATTGATTTTTCTCTGACAGGACACAAATGATATTAATGGACTCAAGTAAATTCCAGCCGTATTATATTAGACTGTCCTACATAATTACTCTGAATAACCTTTATTTTACATGCACCAGGTAATTTATGAAAAGTCTTCATGTATATCCTTCAAGGTATTCAAGTGCTGCTGAGAGGGGCTTCACTTCGTAAATTATGGGAATATGAATAATTTTTTTCTGTCTTCTCAGAGGATCCTTCTTACCACATTAAAACAGACATAAATCTACATTGCTGACTCATCTCTATGGCTTGTACTAATTCAGATTTCATTTACATGCATGAGTGGTCATTTATTTTAATAGAGTCTTTTGCAGTAAATACCACCCATGTCAGAAACTTTGTAAAAACAAAAAATACAAATTAGAACTGGATTTCTATGTATGATTGGGAATGTTAATTCGTCAGGTTAGTACCCATTTACTCAGGAGCCTTTAACTAGTTTTAGAACTACTGCTCTGCATTTTGTGGGGTAATTGTTGGACAGAGGACTGTAGACTGTTCACTCAAATAAGTTAACCTATGCTGGGGCTTAGAAAGGTCCAGTTGTAAATACTGATCCAGTGGTAAATACTGATCAACCTAATTGCACACACAAGGGCTTGGCTCTTAATGACTTACATCAAACCTCACCTTCTACCTCACCAGTGTTTTTGGGAAGGCTCCAACCAGCTTCCACTTACCACAGAAAGCAGTCCATAGTGAGCTCCTTGGCAGAATAGATAATGCTTGGCCAGTGATGTCACATTATAATCTGCAGGGGAAAGAAGCGCTGATTTTTCCATCAGGAACACAATGAAAGAGTCTGCCTCTGAAATATCTCTGTCAGTCATCCCAAAACCAAAAACACCATAGCAAACGATTAAATGAAGTGCAAAGAGAGGAAAAATTATTCAGGCAGACACTATTTTCCACAACGGCAGACATGTTTCTTACCCTTTGTTCAATGGTCTTTATAGATATTGTTTGCTGAACTGGACTTCCACACTCTTCTGGGTTGTGGTTTCACTGGAAGAGCTAAGTCCTGGAGGATGACTGTGTTTATTGAATTGAAAAGTAACTGGTGATCTGAACTGAATCTATGTTTAGTCAGCTAATGATATCCTGAGCCTCAAAATAAAGAATTGATACAATATTTGTGAATGTAAGTTTTCATTAAAGTCTTTTTAAAATAAATTCTTTGTCAAATTCAAGCTTTGCACGATTTGTAGAACTGCTCTTCTATAAACTGAACCTTTAGCGCTTGCTTTAAAATATACCTGTAGTACTTTCTTTTTCACAGTGTGAAATCTTGAAAGAAATCATAAACAGATTAGCATTCAGCAAAAGTACTGAGAACAAATCTGGCCTGTCTCAAAGTCTAGAGACAGGTTTCCATGGCCAGCTCTACAGGGTGGCAAAAAAGGAGGCAGAAACAGAAGAGTCATAAAGGAGGAGCTTTTCCTATCCTAGAGAAATCACAGCAGGAGAGGCAGCACCCCGCAGAATGCACCCTGCCACAAAACGAAGGCATCCGTGTGGTTTATCATCCCTCTTTCAAAGGTCTGTTGTGATCTCCATCTAATGTACGGATCTTAAGGAAGGATGGGTTTAGCTGCTGCCTTTACAACAGGGGAGATGAATGCGGCAGCTCCACACAGAGGCAGATCCGCGGAGTTTTGGAAGTGTTTGGGGCCTGAGCAGCTGGAAGGGTTTCCTTTCCCCGCGGCTAGATTTCCATATAGGAAAACCAGAGAAGATAATTCACTTAAGAATAGCTGCTGGTTGGAGAGTCTCCCTTGGAGGTGTACTCAGCAAGGCAGAAGCCGTGAGTATAAATAAGCTCCTATGCCTCTGTGGGCACTCAGCCTCCAGCCTTTACAACCCATCTGTCCCTTCCAGAAGCGAGCACAACTTTAGGAAATTTGTGTGACAAAAGCCTGCAAGGGGACTCCTGTCTTCTTTCATCTCTCTGTTCCTTCTTCCAGCCCTGCTAGATTTTCCCCATCTAATCTAATAACCTACTAACAAACAGCTTTTTTGGATATTCCCCCCAGAGAATTTAGTTCTCAGCCTCTGAGAGCGGCAGCTGATCTCTAAACCTGCCTTGTTACCTGAGAGAAGGCCAGTCTGATACCTCATCTACCTGGTCAGGCTTCCTGCTGTGAAGAGGCTCTCAGTGGAGCAGAGAGGAAAGAGCACTGGAACCTTTTTACGTGGCAGTGAACTTTGGGCTGGGCAGAGTGAACTGACCCAAGTGTAACTCAAGAGCAGCCTCAGAGCTGCTCTTAACCTCAAGCAGCTGTGGAAAATGTCCATAAATAAATAAATAAAGCACAAAATGCTTTACACCCAGAACTGAGCTAAGGGTCTGAGGACTTAGGAGGTAATTAATCCTGTCACTTCTGTGCCTGATTTCCCAGTCTGAAAGCAGCTCCCTTATCTCCCACCCAGACGTGAAGCTGGGCAGTCCACGCTGGCTGTAGGAAATGCTCTGAGCCTGCATCCCCTCTGCCCAACGCCAAATTTCTAAACCAAACTACAGTGCTCATTTGAAATCCACGCCTACCTTTGGGACAAGGTTCTGCATGTCCAGTATGAGGTGCAAAATATTTCTGAGCGATGAAGTGTCCTTGGCAAAGCCAAGTTTTGTATCACTGAGTATTCACTGATTTTCCATAAAACTTCATTTGTTTCCTGTCTAATTCTGCATAGCATGAGCAGTTTTAAACAACCTATTGCAACCACTTCTCTACTTGCTTGCCTTTCATTTTCTCCAGAAATTAAATACAGCAGCATATCTTTAATGTTTATTATAGAAGAAATGACTTATTCAGACATAAAAATATTTTGAGCCCTGCTGTTATATGTACAATGGTATAATAGATAATCCAAATTCAGACAGTAAATGTGGTGCCAGAAACCATAGAAATATGTATTTTATTGCAAGAAACTTGTGCTCTTCAGATGTAGATTTGATTTAATATCTGTTTGGGCACTGTAGTTTAGCTGATTTAACTTTTAGTCAAGAAGATGAGTAATAAGGATTTAAACTACGTGATTTTCGAACTGGAAATTAGTTATCTCGTTTTCACTTACAACTATGTAAAAATACTGAAATACTAAATTTATTAGTATAGCAAACAGTGCCTTCATCAATTTATATTTCTTCTTCACTTTTCTTTCTTTCAGTAGATTAACAGAGCTGTACAAATTGATACAGTTCATACTTCTTTGACTGAGCTTTTACACTGGGGGAAAGGAGGTGACCATTTATAACGTAAATGTGGGGGGAAATCCTATCACAAATTAGGATCTCTTCACAGATCCTGACCTGATTTGTACTGTTGCTGAAATCAGGCCTTTATAGACTAAGAATATTGTGATCATAAGATGAACTTCTGAGAAGATACCAAAATTTAAGCACGCATATCAAAAAGAATGAATCATGTATTTCTTTCAGAACAGAATTCCTTGGCCTGTTGTGTTCAAATGCAATCTGCTAATTGGGGACAGGGAGATAATGGGTGAAACGTACAGTGATCATTGGAAAAGCTCAATGAAATAAGAACAGCTTCATATTGGAGCAACACATTTCTAGTTTGATATTACTTTCTTAATAACCTTGACTAAATATTACAGACTGCAATGTGGACATGCTCAAATATTTGCCTGTAATATGAACAGACTATGCACATTGGAGGAGGTGAATCAGCGCAAGATACTTTTTATTAAAAGCACAGTTGTTAATCTAGCATTCCCCTGCTAGATTGCAAAGCAGGTGTTTTAAAGAAGTTAAAGTAAGGGTGAGAAGATCCATTCTGGCAATGGGAACCCTGTCAGTAGTGCTGGTGGGCAGCACTGTGCACACTTTTCTGAGCTTTGCACAGTCAGTGCACTGCCAAACACTGACATCACCTGAGGTGAAGGAGCCCCGTGGTCCATCTTGTCCCAGAGATGGACGCATGTACGTACAGGAGCAGAGATGTGAGAACCAACAGCTCCAGAGTAGCATTCACCCACCATTCAAGCACAATTCTACTCTGCATTCCGTGCCTTTTCATGTAACTGAGCTGCTGCCGGTGTCAATGCACGGGCATGGCTGATTCCCCCAGTAACTGAAATAAATGGCTATTCATTACTAGTCCTGCTAGTGCTGCAAAGCTAATGCAGTCCTAGAAAAGGGAGTTGCTTTCAATTTTGGCTTACCAGCACTGCCATCAACTCAGGTCTCCCTGCAAAACCTTCACAACTGATGAGGCAGAAAGCAGAAAAGGCAGAGCTTTGGCTTTCAGACCACAGACAAAGCTTCCAAAGGTTACCTCTCTTGCTTTTGTTCCTGACAATTAAAAATATATTAAACCAGAGTCACTGGAAGCAACATATATGCAAGCACATACCATCTTTATGCTGTATAAAGGCAGAATCACACTCCAAGATGGAGCAGTGAAACATAAAAATAGAGTCCTTTCTCATAGTCTATGTATTTTAGAGATGTGTTTTAGAGAGTACTCTCCATCCCACTGATGGCATTTCTGACATGGCAGGAACTGCCAAAGCCTGCTTTCCTGCTGCTGTTCTCTCTCTCTACTGTGTCTGACAGCATTTTTAGGATTTAACTGACCTAAAAATGGCTTCTGCCTGTTACTGAAAATGCAAAAAAAGGTTCCACTAAAAACAGCACTTAGGGAGAAATTAGGATTAAAGAGCAGCCGGCACTTAAACCATGTAAAACTGAGTGATGTCAAACTGACTGCAATGACAGAGCTCAAGAGCAATCTAATGGATGCTTTCTGCTGTTTCAAGTGAAGCATTAAAACATTTTAATACAAGGCTGTTTAAAATGCATATTCTATGCCACTTTAACTCAAGCTATGGTAGTGGCTTGATAAATTTCCTCTTTCTGATTGGCACATAGCAAAAGATCTCCCACACCTCTGTGTGCTGAGTCCTATAAATTTAACAGATTTTTTTTTTGCACCATGTATCCTGCAACATTTTTGTGTTGGAAAACCTGAACTTATAAAATCAGTAACTCTAAAATTTTTGCTGTACCCTGCAGCTAGACCATAACATGTGGCATGTCTGAAGGCCTAAAATTAGCAGCTTTAAAATTTCTCTGACTGGAATAATTAGATACCATCTTGTATGCCTGCTACAATGTTTTGCACATAAATTACTTATAAACCACTGTGAGATTCAAACAAGAATTTGACAGGGAAAAATAGGTATTAACTCCTATGAGTAATTTAGGCATGTCAAAACTATAAATTGTTGCCTTACTTTCCTATTTTTATGATTTGTGACCCAAGAGTGGATTACATCTGCACTATTTTCTACTTTGGTTATGATTTTTGTCATTCAAATGAAGGCAGAGCAAGAAAGAATGAAAATAAAGTATTATGGCTCAGTGTAAACTATCTGCATGATAGTCTTAAAAAGGAAATTAATAGAAAAGATACATTCTTAAATTTCAGTTCTGAGAATTGCAACCTTAATGGAAAAATTGTGTAAAATTAACTAATGTGTATCTAGTTCTGGTACAATTATCTAATTCTCCATGCTGCAACATCTGAGAGCAACTCAAATATGATGACCTTGAAGTTCTAAAAATAATGCCTAGAATTTTTACCTTTCTTCTCCATTGTTACAGCTAAGTGTCACTACAATTCATTAACCTGGTGCCATTTTCCTGTCCCGTTATAATTTTTGTCACAGAAATGAAGAATTTGAAACCTTTTCCAGATCATTTTTAACATTCTGCATTTTCTGTTGCTAATTCCATCTCCACATTCATCTACAGGCACGATCTCTGAATACATATGTAAGGGTTCACTGAGCCAACCAAATGAAATATGGAATATTAACAAGATGAAACTTCTTTTTCCTTGCTGAATGGTGTGTTACTACATATCACTAGAAGACATCCCAATTCTTATAAATCACACTGTACTGTGCATAAGAAAGGGGAATGACTCAGGAGAAAAGTAAAAATACCATTGCTGTGCTCTTAAAGTAATGTTAGAGTCATTCTTAGATGCCTACAAGTGTGATTGGACTGTGATATATATGTGTATTTCACTAGCTGTGGAAGAGATTATATCAATGTACTCTATTTTAACAATAGAATGATGTACTCCACATAACTTTGCATCCCAATTCTGAGCCTTACTCAAAATTCCATCATAAACCCATCATTCAATGAATTCTGTTGTACATAGGGCCAGCATACTCACCGTGCCAGTCACAGAGCCTGTTAAGATTTCCTGAAGTGACTTCTCCTTCAAGTACTGAGAAGTTTCAGGAGGAGGCTCACAGTCTTTTGGTTTGCCAGTGAATTTGTCCTTCAGCGATACGTCTCTTGCAAAGAGGTTTCTTGCAGGACAGAGCTGCCCCGTGCCCCTGTTTGTCTTGCAGAAGGTCTAAGTCTCTCAAGGCCTAAATCCCGCAAGCACGGAATTACTAACAGAGCGCAAAGAAGTACCACAACCCAGTTCCCATCCCTTTCCCCTCCAACACACATTATCGAGGTATGAAACACGCAGCAAACACAAGCTGAAACACCGGGAAATGCAAAATGTGGGCAGCCCGTGCTTCTCTGAATACAAATTGAACTGCCCGGGGCCAAACTCTTTTGAGAGGGTTTGTGCTGGGCTCTGCACAAGGCGCGGTCAATGCTCAGATAAATGGGCGGGCAGGCAGCGCTCCGTTTCTTTCCCTGTGTTTAATGTGCGGCCCCGGGCTCCCCTTACTCAGCTATCCTGCCCTGAATACAGAACCCAGAATGTCAGCGTGATTCATGGCCACTCAGCCACTTAAACAAACAAGGAGGTGCATATTGACATCCGGAAAAAAACCTCTCACAAGTGTCCCGCATCATTTTAGCCCAGGACTTTTAAAATGGGAAGCCTCTCTGAGAACTGAGTTGCTTCAAGAGATTTTCTCCTGTTTTAGGATGTTACCCATTTTTTGTGTGGAAGAAAGACTTTTTAAAAACTGTTCATTTTTGGCTTCATTGGTAACTCTGGTATAAGGGATCTGTGCAACGGCATAATACTTGTCAACAACCCTGTGCGTCCTAAACCCCACACAATTCTGCCCTTTCCAAACTTCATGGACTCATGAAGTGAGTGTTCTTTTTTAGTGTTCTCCCACCATCCCTCTTTACAGAGGGGCAAAACACAGAGCATATAAGAATTCAGTCAAACAAAGAGGTGTCATTTGCATCACAAGCCAGGTTTTGTAGATGTTTGTACAGGTTCCAATATTGTTATTTTTCTACTTAAAATGTTTCTGGTTTTATGCCTAACATGAGATGTTGCTTCAATACTACCAATAAGCCAGATAAGCACTTGGAGTATCTCTGCTGCATTATGCACTTTTATACACTTGCAGATCCATCTATCCAGTCACCTACAAACCTGGTGCAACAACTGGCTGTCATTTTTATTCAATCAGAGGTTCACTACTTATTCAAAGCAATTTTACAAAACTATTTTCTACTTTTACTAGATGAATAACTGCAGAAGGTAAACAATATGAAGTCAACTTTTTTTTTCTAACAGAAATAACATACATGTTGGACTACAACCTAAAAAAATAGATGTACTGATATTTGAGATTCGCTTGTAAATGAAGCAAATAATTTCTTCTTAGCAAGGATGGAACAGAGAATCATGGGCTGGGAAGTTTGCCTTTCTTTTCCGTTCCTAGATATTATCTTTGCAGTTTAAACAACAGTGTAGTGCTTAAAAAACACAGCATAGTAGCTGTGGAATATGGTATTACATCTGGACACCATCCATTTTCAAGAAATGCCATGTATATGACTGAATTTGGATCTAGTTTGGGGAGAAGCCAGGATTTCCAACACTCAGTTTAAAATTTGGCTATTTTTCTCTTCCTTTGTTTATAAAATCCTGTAGATTTATGGGAAGAAAAAGCTGTTCTGAACGTGATGTGTTTATAATCAACAAGATGGTCTAGAGAGATTTGGACTTTCAGACATTTGGATTGAATTTCAGCTGTGTCTCAGCACAATAATTGATTATCACAAAAATAATTCTACCTTCAGCTCAAGCCTATCAGACCAGACAATTCAAAATGTTTTTAAAAGCCAGGCTATTTTAACCACTTTGCAGAATGCCAGTCTACCAGATGGAGAAAGAAAACCCTAGCAAGAAAATAATGGGATTATTATGTTACTTTAGACCGTGGAAGTTCCTTCATAGATAAAAACATCTGTTGTGTCTTTGTGTGTGCATATGTTTAACAAAAAAAAGATGGCATGTGTGCATGCACATGTGTACATGTCTGTGTATAGTCTAACAGCTGAAGGCTTTTCATTTGAGAAAGCTGTTTCAGAAAAAACAGTTTTTTCATGTTCATACAGATTTTGCTGATGTTCCTGTAGAAAAAAAAAAAGAAGAGTGAAAGAAGTTCTGCTAACACGTGAATTAATGAAGCCTGGTTTCTTACTTGTTTAATCTGCTGGTTCCTTATGCCAGAGTCAAAGAAGGTCTGGCTAACATCTTGCCAGCTGCTGGAGAACCAAAAGGGATCTCTCTCAACCAAGAGGGAAAGAACAGCCAGTGGTACAACAACGGGGTCACACAGACAGGGAGACAGACAGACGGACTCCTCCCCTTGCTCCATCTCCCCTGCCCTCCCTTTCTTTCCTCCATCTCCTCTGCCATTTCCCACTATGATTATACAAGTCTAGTTTCCATAGGAAACCATGCTAAAAAGTCTGTCAAAACACCAATATCGAGATGTATCCTTCCCCCGTGGGAAGCGCGTCACAGTACAGCTTAATGAACTGCTGGAAGGCAGCGGGCTGGGATTATTTTCTGTTCCACAGAAGAACGAATAAACATCACAAGCACCTTTTTTTCTTTTCTTCCCCCACTAGCAACTCTGGAGTGAGAAAATGCGTGAAAAGTAGTTCATTTAATGGTGAGAAGCATCATTATGATCAAGGGGAAATAAAGCTTTAGAATTGCAATCCGGGGAGAAACATTTTCCCTTCCTCTTACCAATACAGCTGTGCTTGTGCTGCCAGCCAAGCCCTGCCAGGGCAGGGGCCTGGGCAGAGACCCTGGCACACATTTGCTCTGCTCTTACCGTGGGGCAGTGCCCACAGCTGGATTTTGGCCTCTCAGGATATTGCAGGGACCGTTCCCCTCAGGCAGCCTCGGTGCAGCCTTCTTGTTTGTGAGGTTAAGAGAGCTCAGCTCCATGAGCTTGTGGGATGTTGTGCCTTTTGCCTTCTGGGTGCCAAGCAGCCTGAATTCATTTCTTATTTTAGAAGTACAAATGCAGGCTGCAAGTTCAGCTCCTAAGGCTGACACATTGTGAGAAAGGCCTCTTCTACCACAGGTGAAGTAAAGCAATTTGTTCCATACTGACTTAGTTTTCAGAATGTTATCTTAAGCAACAGATGCATTGCCAATATTCCAAGCTCTCCTGATACAGAGGCAAAAAGACCTAAACCTGTGTCAATCAGGCCCATGTATTGAATCTCCTGCTTATTTGAAATATCACTCTTCCGTAGGATCTTAAATCTCGGCCTCAGCCAAAATTTCAGATGATAGTTTCCCCTTCATCAGGGTTCTATTTCTTTATCACGAAACGTGCTTAACTTCATACCCTTTTAAAGTCAGAGTCAGCATATTTCATGGGGTTTAAGTAGCTGCATGTAAGATTTGTAACTTTTGGAACGGCACAGGTATGTTGGTTCTCCCCAGACTGTTAGGCAGTTTATTTCAATTGAGCTGGCATCTGTTTTGGGTAGGATTGCAGATTAGTTGGTGGGTTTTAATTCCAAATTGAATCTAGCAATGCCAGCTCAAAAAAGTAGCTGGTGAGGACTGCTTCCCACAAACTCGAAATCTATAAAATATATACTGTATTAATCAACTTCTGACCATCCCAATCCTGGATAAAGCAGGTGAGTGAAAAAAAAAAACCCAAAACACTGGCAACACAAGAAATCAGGCACAACTCTGGTCCAAACTGCATCTCCACAGAGAAGACTGAGCCAAAAGTCAGATCCTGTTGCCAGCACCTCAACAGAACTTCAGAACTGATTTCAGTTTAAAGAGATTTTACAGAGACTAGATCAAAAAATTAATGACCTTCAGAGAGGAATGAACAGAATTACAGATTCTAAACATAATTTATTTTGTGGTTGTTGGTGGGGATTTGTTGATCGGCTTTTTAGGTTTTTGGTTCTTTCTTTTTTATCTGTATTTGAGAGCTCACAGGTGCCAACATGGGGGAAAGAAATAGCACTATGGAAACCCTGGAAAGGGCACAGCCATTATCAGTGTGACTCAGGACAAATGCTGTCCTCAGGATCAGGCACAGATGCAAAGATCCCTACAGAGTTAGTAATACTGAAATTAGTTCCTTGAATTTCCATTTTTAGCTGCAAAATATAGCAATTTAATATCAGTGGACACCACTAATATTATTTTGCCTCTTATTTCTGGAAATCAGTGAAAGAGATGGGAAACAGAACATACATCCCAACCTAATTCCTGCAGTTCAAGTAATCATAGGCAATTAGTTGTATGTCTACAATCACTACAAAAAATTTTACAGAAAGAATTTCAACAATGTTTCTCCTGACCACTATTATTCAGATTATATAGTTATTAAAAGTAAATTTTACATGAATCTTTCTTATGTGTGCTCTTTGGGGAAATTTAAGAAAAACCACAATGAACAATAACTGGGATTTAATGAAAGTAATAGTGCAAATGTAGATTGACCTGATTTTAGTCATGCTCTGTGCATTTGAGAAGCATTAGAAACAATCAATAGGGTTCATATATCTAATAGATAAATTCAAATTTCCAGCACTTTCCTGCACAGACTAAGGAAAAGCTGTTATGGAATACAAAATGAAATAGGCAACAAAAGAGGACTTTTTAATTCCTAAATAATGCAGAATAAGAGTCCTAAGAAAAATTTTTAAAAGAGAATAAATTCATTTTAAGGACTGTTATTTCTAGTGTTTTGCCATTAGCATCCAAATTCTGAAAATAAGAAATAGCAGATGCTTGGAAGCAGGATCTAAAAATAGAATAGCATTTCATTGCAATAGGAGGCTGAAAAGGTACAGGTCAGTGCTGAAATAAGAGGAACAATGTAAGGAATATTTTTACTCGATGTGATTTGCCAGGAACACCACAGAAGTTCAGAACAGGTGTCAGGAACTCAGTGGAAATGCACCTCTTAAATCTACACTCACATCTGCCCTCTTGCTTTCACAAATCAATTGTTCACATGGAAGATTCTTCAATACATATTCCAGTGTCCGGTCATTTCTCAAATAGACTTCCTAAGAATTTGGATCCATATAGACTCTGATTTTGCAACCATGGACAACAGCATCAAGAAGCTCTGTTGCTTTCAAATGGAATCACGCGAGTTTAAACATCCCCTTTGCAAATAGTATCCAAAGGTATGGGGGGATGCTTTTAATTAAAAGAGCGCTAAAATTACGTATCAAATAACACATCCGAGTCTTAGTCTGATTAGGAAATGATGCTTGGATCTCTCTTTACATCAGTTCTTTCTTCACCTTCTGCCGCTCTTGTCCTTGTCCTGTACTCAACCACAATTTTCCTCAGCTAATGCTTCATGCTGAAGTGTGCAGAAAGGCAAAATGTGTTCCAATAGAATTCAATAAAAAAGCTGTTCCCCTGCATTAAGCCACCAGTATTAACCTTCTCTAATTCTTTTAATGTACTGTTCTTTGATTAAGGATTTTTTTATTGTACTATAATATTAAATGCTCCCCATCTGTTCAGGAGAGTAGTGCCATTCTTCAGTGGCATGAATAAACTGAGGATTTGCTCTGGAGGTGTCTTTTGGGGGTTTGCTGCTGTTGGCTGATACTTCCATCACAACCACTGTATAAATATAACCAATTGTATGTGGCAATTGGCAACAGATAAAAGAAAGGCACTGATGGAACTCTGTGGATAATGTCTGAAAGTGCTGGAATGAGACACAGTCTGGTCTGCTTCCCAGAAAAATCCTTCCATTAGTGATATTGTGATAATTTCCATGATTATGAGGAGTTCATTTTGTTAAGGCAGTAAAAGCACACCCCCCGAGTTTTATTTATTGTCTGCTCTAATTTTGTTATTTCAGTTTAACACATTTATCTTCCAAGTGTTAATAGTGTTTTGAATTCATGCCCAGCTTACATCATAAAAATTCATTTGCTAAGATGGCTTTCTTTTAGTATCTAGTGTCTTCTAAAAGGACACATATAGCTCTGGCATTTTACTTCTCTGATCATGTTACTAAAATATAAAAAAAAAACCATTAGAGATTAATGTGATCTGGTTGTGCAGATATGATAGAGTTCTTACCACCTAGACCCTTCATTAAAACATCCAGATAATGAAGGAGAATAATGACAGTTCTTCATAAATCTAGTTTGCTATCTCAAACCACCACCAAAAAAAAAATCTATCACTAAGAAGCAGCAAGAAAAAAACCATTATTTTCACAGTACTTCAGGTATTCATTTGAAAGAGAAAAACCTGTTTCATACAGGAATATTGGCATGTTATCCTGGCCATTCCTTCAGTGTCACATGATTTTTGTCGTTAAATGCACTTAATATATTGATAACACTTATATAAAATGTATGTCCACAGATTACAGCACCCAACAATTTAAAGCCTCCAACTCTTCCTCTAAAGTAATCAAATTCTGGGCATGGTCTTTTCTGAAGCGTGGAACTGAAGTTGATAATGGCAGTGTCCTCTGGACACTAAGGAAAACTGGTGAATGTCCCCCACCTCTGTATTCCTCCAGTCATATTTTGTAACCTGGCTGTAAACTCCTTGTTCTGTTTGGGTTAGAACTCGGTGTGAAGATGAACTGGTACACCAGAATCAGCTTTTCTCCTCGAAGCTGCACCCCCTTGCTGCCCCTGTGTGGTATCAGCGGCCTTTCTGGATGCACAGACTGGTGCCCCAGCCCCCACCCGCTCCGTGCACTAAATATCGCTCTTCTCCCTCTCACCTCATTGTTTACAGAAACTGCCTGAGGCCCCTCTCCCTCCACACCAGCCAAAATCCAGCTGTTAACAGAAACTCTTCTTGACAGTCTGCAGTGACCTTCTCCTTTCCAGGCTCTGATCCATTACTAGATTTCCACACCTTCTGACCCGTCAGTCACCCTTAACATTTTTCTCCCTTATTTCTACTTCTTTCCATTCTTCTGCTAGCCTGACTTCTCTCATCTCACCTTTTGCTTCTTATTCTGTCCATGACCTGGCTGTTCTTCTAACTCTTCCTGTGCAGAACCTGTCTCATTCCCCAGCCAGGTTTCACTGAGGTGCCTCATCAGGCTCAATCTCTGACTCAGCATTTTTCCCCTCTTCACACCAATAGCACCTGTAATATCTTTGCACAAGGATGTCAATTCTGACAATGCTAATTCAAGGAGTTCATTTTTGATGCTCTAAATGAATCATTAAAGTTGAGATTTGGACACCAAGCTGTTGGCTGAGAGCTGTTACTGCTTCAGAGCAGAGCAAACGAGAAACTTAATACAAAAAAATCAGATTTTTCTCCCACAGATGATGTTATCTGTGACTCGAAGGAAGATCTTTTGAAATGTTAACGAACTGTATGAGATTAAGGTGTCTTGAAGACACCAGTGGCCTCATGAATTCCTGCAGTAAACAATGATATAGTAAGGAAATGATACTATGATTAAAGATGCTGAGTGAAGTCCAGCCTCAAAGGGATCAGAGATGAGGTATAAAGGTGCCCATTTAAAAGGGAAGCTGAAACATTTAGCTTATCTAGCTAAATATATTATGGCTATCTTAGCATGATTTTTATAATAGCAGAACCGTATTTAGCTAATGCTCCACAAATGGAACTAATTAAGTTGTATTTAAAGTATTTTATTTATAATTGATTTCCTTCAGATCAGACTAATGAGGCACGTATTTAATTTTTGAAGTTATTTTTTAGGAGTTTGCATAAACTGGCATGGCTACTCAAACTTTATACTCATTTGGAAGATCTAGACTGCTCTGTGTTGATAATAATTTAGAGAGGTGATATGGTAGGTGAGGGGGGCAAGCAAGCCTTTACCACACATTGCTGATAATACAGGCAGGAAAAAGTAAGTTCTATTTTTACAGCTCCATGGCTACAACCTGTCAAAAGTCTGCCCAGACAAAAAGCTTAAGTAAACTTTCAGAGACAAACGGAGACCCAATTTTTCCTTTTACCTTACTATTTACATCGCTGCTCTTCATTTCTTGTATCTGGTGGGCTTTTTTCATCACAGCACACATGCCATTGCTTACTTACTAAACCAAACTCTGAACTGGAGTCTTAACATTACAAATAGAACAAAAAATACTAGCTGAGAGTCATTACCTTAGAGCATTTCTAGAAAAAAATGGATATAGAGAAGACAGAAAATCTTCAGGACACTGGTTCTTTAAGCACCTAAGTCTCACTTTTATATCTGCACAGAAGAGTTGAATCAGTTCAGCTGCATGGAGTGGCTCTAGGGAATGCCATGCTCTGCTCCCATACTTTTGGGGCAAAATCTTGTGATTCATGCATGTAGTTACATGGATGAGGTGACTGAGCTACAAGGAGCAGAAAGTATGGGTAAAACCCCTTTCTGCCCATTTTTGATATTCCAGGCCAGTATCTCCCTTCCCACTTTTGAAGGAAGGGAGATGCTTTTTTTTTCAAAACTGCTTTTTTCTGTCTGTAAACACAGGGGAAGCAGGAAAGGCTAAGAGAAGGAATTTGAGCCATTCTAACTCCCTGTCAGCACACACCTGATGTTCAAAGCTGTCTCCAGCCCACAGCACCTGTTCACAGAGCTGTGTTTCTCGTCTGATTGTTACAGCCTGTGTAAACCTAAGAAGAAGATTAACAATATGCCAAAAGATACATGCAGGCAAATTAATTAAATATGACCAACCTAGCCTGCTAAGTCTGGCTTGTACTGAAAATCTCTGGCTGGTATTGGTAGGCATATCTGTAAATTACCCACATGATTTTTCACCAATATAATCTTCCTTTCCACTGACTACTTCAGAGAATTCCAATTCTTTTTTAATTAAAATTCAGTAAAACCAAACAGACCAATTTAAAGCTTGTCAATACCATCTCTCCTTTCAGGCAGCACAGTTTTAGGCAACGCGGATACATCAGGTGTCCTCACACAGAAACCTCAAATTAAGGTAATTTGTTCAAGATTACAAACATTTGTTTAGAGGCCCTTATTTAATCACAGAGCACTGTTTCAGCAGCTATAAAGCACTAGGTAAGTTCTAAACTGGGGCAAAACACCTTTAAAGGAAACATGGCTTAATAAAATTAACAGTTTCATCAAATACTCTCCTAGCAGAAATCAAACACAAACACCTATTTGTGGGACAGAATTATCTATATGTTTTTTTGGGGTTTTGGGTTTTTTTTAATAATTGAAAAGTCTAATTCATTGAAATCAGGGCTGATCTTTCCCTAAAAATCAATGACTCCCATATTGCCTACTACAGAGGATCTGGAATTTCTTCTCAACTGCTTTCAGATACCAGTGCACATTCATCACTGAGTCTCTGCTGGTAAAAAATCTCATCATAATAAAGCCATTTTGAGGAAAAAACAGTTACCACTCATCCAATCATACATTTTGCTACATTGCAGCAATTTTTGCAAACCCTTATTGCTCATATCAAGAGCAAACATTTTGATTAATTTTGACTATGACTTGTACAGAGAAAAGTGCTGAAGAATCCTAACACGCTATTTTTGGAAAGTTTTAAATGTTTCATATTTTAAACATACCTCTGTAAAACTGTAATAAAAACCCTGCAAGAGCACAGCTAACAGAAATTAAAGCTGGTATGCCTAGATCTTAATTGTAGGGAGTTTGTTCATTTTCTAAGAATTCTATCATTTCATTGCATTATTTTCTAATTCACCAGCAAACCTTTCCTACAATGCTCATCCTAAGAAAGAAGTTTAATCTACTTGAATGCCTGACAATCTGCCAGAACTCTCCTGTGAGAGCTTTCATTCAGAATTATACTGAAAAGAGAAGCTGAGTAAAAGAGAATAGAACTGAGAGCTTTGAGGCATTTTCCCAGTATTTCTGTGTTTATCCACATCTTCTATGAAACATAAATCAGTGGTAAAAGTGCAGCTACCTGGTGCTATTGTCCAAATGAGCAAGCTCTAACTTTTGATATTACAGGCGAGAAATCTTTCTCACATCCTTTTCTATTTTGTTGCTAAAAAAAAGTAAAAATCAAGGAGTCATTAAAACTTGTCAGGCTGGCAAGGTATTACAAGAGAAGAGAGAAAACATGCTGTGCACAGCACAGTCTGTTTCTCACAGTCAGAACTGAGGGTCAGTTGGAGGGAAAAGAACTGGAAGCTCCAAGGAAAGATTTAGGTGGAAGCAAGTTAGACATTTTATCATTTTTAACCTTTTCTCTACATGCTTTGAGCTTTGGAGGAATGGAGGGGACAGGCAGAAGTGTTTGAAGATGCTGCTTCAGAGTCAATTTAATCAACTTCACGGTTCCTGAGACTTAAAGAACTTACAGGTACCAATTTCAGCGGGATTGATGGTATGAGCCCAAATTGATAAAAGACACGGCACTAGAACAAGCAGGTCACATCATTTCACCCTCAATGAGATGCCAAATGTCAGCCCCATCACTGGAGGCCAGAAGAAATATGTGACCACACAGCGTACACGAAATTCACCTTTCCTGTTCTCCAGGAATTAGTTCAGTCCCACTGCAATCTCAGGCACCACAGGCAGAGCCGACCTGCACAGCCCACGAGTTTCACAGCCACTGCTGATTGCAGCTGAGAGAGACCCCGCTGCCTTTCTGAGCCTCACCGTGCCCTTCTCTCCTCTTTTCCTACCCCTCCAGCAGCTTCTATTATTCTCCCCAGGAGGTGGAGGTTTCTTGCACCTTCCAAATCCAGACTCTCCTCGACTGCAGCCTACCATTCACCCTTCTTAAGTAAAGGGAAAGGAAAGTAATCACTCATTTCTCTCTCATCTTTCTGGCTTAGACCTTTCTTTAGGTCAAAGAGAGGTGGAAATCCATTGTGTAAAGCAGCATTATCACCCTGATAAGTGCTAGTTGTTTGGGCAGCTTATTTCATAGCTTATTTAACCATGGATAGATCTGAGTCATTCTCCTAACACAACACAACAACACAGAGCCTGAAAAATGCCTGGAGCAACTGGACCAATTACACAAACACTAATCAGGGAGTACAGCCCAGATCTTACCCACCGGAGGTGTGGGGACCTGAGAAGCTCACTGACCTGGAAAGCCATTCCAGGAGCCAACCATGCCAGCTCCAACTGGAGCATGTGGCAAACCACCTCACACTATGTATGGTTTGAAAACAGCAGCAGCAGACACATGGGGAAAATACGGGCTTTTTAATAACTCTGCTTTATAGACAGAAGAAATAATAATGCTGGTTTCTTCCAGCTGTCCACTAAGACAGCTGAGTTCATAAACAAAAAGTTCATAATCTAAGTGTAATAGATTTTGCTTCCTCAGGCAACACAGGGCTATGAAAGTGTTTAAAATGGACTTTTCTCTGTGTAATCAATAAAGCTTTCACAGAGATTGGTTCTGTTCCAAAGACTTTTTTAGCTGCTTGCACAGGACTCCCAAACACCAATAAGCCTTTTATCAATTTCTGTTTAATAACTTTCTCCTATTTCTTTATCATCCCTCCTCAAAGCACACAGAATGTAATGGTGAAAGATTTATTTAAATCATAACTTAAAAAAAAAAATCAGCTCATAATTTTTAACTCAAATTGTCACTATATGCAACTTCAGTTTTACTGACAGAAAAACTATTTGTATTTTATAGTGTATTTCATGATATCTGCATTTGAAAACATATATCCAGGCTCAGAACCTCCTAACTGCCATTGAGTGTTTATTGACTTTACATGGATTTCCATCAAAAACTGGAAGTTTAAATGGTTAATATAATCAAAATCAGGCTATTTGCATTCTTATCAAAATAGATCAATTTACAAAGATTTCTCTTTTTTTCAGTCTTTATCATAAAATTTTATCTGTCCCTGTAATCACATGGCAGAATTTTGACTGGGCATACCACACGTAAAATTATAAAACCTTAACTTGGGCTTTTGTGTACAGTAACTCTGTAATCAGTTCAGATGGAAACGTATTACCCCTTCTCCCACAGCAGTGTTTACCCTCTCATCACTGACCACAGGCTCTGGCACATGTAATCCAGTGGCTGGGCATTTGCAATAAATAATTAGAATTTTTTCCACATATTTCAGAAAAATTCATCTGACTTTCCATGACTTCTCCAGGCTTCTCTTGTGGTTGCAGAGGTCAAAACTCCACTGTGCTGCATGTCCATGTACAACAGAACCAAAATCAGCTGTCAATTGATCAAATCAGCTGTCAATTGCACCCACCCTTGCCCATTTTCCCAGTCCCTACGCACTTCCTTCCCCACTGAAATCAAGATGAGTACACTGCTAGGCAGAGTTTTTGCTCTCAAGAATTCTCTTCCTTTGCCGAAATCATTATCCTGAATTTCACCCAGAGACAATGGTCCAGTGGAGAATTTTGTGGATGTGTTACCCTTCATTCCACAATGCTGAAAACTGCAAAAGTACTTTTTATTACTTTTGCAATGAAAAGTAAGGGAAGCTGGATAGTGCTAGGACTAGTTAATGTGTTAATGTAACATTTGGCTTCCCTCATATTCCAGCCATTTTCCTTAATAGAATTACAGCAACAGGAACCCTGAGCGTCCATTTTTATACAGTGTTCAGTCTCATTTCAAGAACTGAAAACTTGTCTGAATGTGAAGGAAAAGTAAGTGCCTTGAGGCTCAGTCCTGCAGGTGCTAAGTGCCCACAACTCTCACAGAAATCATGCACACTCTGAGATTTTAACCTGCTCTCATTCTTCTCTTGACTCCTCTTGCAGAAGAAGACTGCACAGATGAGGCATAAGGAATGAGACCAGATTGTCTGCAGATGGAAGCCACGATGGGATAAATTAGGGAGGGAATTTCAAGTCTAGTAGTTGTTCTCCACTACTCCCGTATGTGGCCACACTTAGCCCATACAAAAATATTCCTGGTGTGGCAATTACTGTGCCCACAGCAGAGCTACTGCAGAATTGCCACACAATGGGAACGGGGGCTGCTCAGCTGCACCCATGCGCTAATTCCATTTTATTCTAGATAACGTGTTTCTTTAACGTGGTTCGTCTCCAAGTACACATTAGGCTTTGTTTCATTAGCAGCAGTCAATGACTGGTTATCTCATAGTTCTGATCGGATATTTTTAACATCTGAGCACTGTCTTATTACCTTCCCCTGCCAAGCACATACTCTTGATCTACCACTTTGAACTCTGAGGAGCTCAGAAAAGATTGATTTTTTTTTCTCTGATCTGTGGAGAAACTACTAAAATTGTATATAATCTGCTCTGAGAGGCAACAGGGACCTGAAGAGCTCTAGCATTTTTTTTCCCCTCTGGGAAGATGTAGTCAATGTGGTCACAGGAGAGAAAACAGAAAATGGGCTATGGCATTTGTAGAACTTACATATTAAGAAGGCAGACTATTTGGCAGCGAAAAAGTAAAGTAATCTAGAGCAGTAGTTTCAATTTATTTCAGCTGCTGATTTCCACATCCATTTCAACACTCAGGAGGTGGTATCTGTAGCTGTGACATCTTGGTAGCACATTTTTGCACTCTACCATAAAGTGCCTACTGTCCCTTCTGTTTCAAATGTCACCATTACTGTGTTCATCTCCCCTGAATTAGCAGCAATAGCACTGAGCCTTACTGCAGCACGTCAGGATGATTAAAATGCAGTACTCACGGCTGTCTGTATTCACCATGACAATCAAGTTACTTCAGATTCATTAAACGACGATGAAAAAACGTCTTTGGATTGCTGGGCTGCCACAAAAAAGTCCTGTGATTCTGTGATATTCCCTGCATATTCCCTGCCACAGAGAGTCATTTTGTCTTAGTCTTCCATTGCCTAATGCACTTTATATGTACTTTTCAAAATATACATTTTTTTTACAGTCCAAAGAATTGCAATGCTAGTGAATATTGAACCCAAAGCAAATACTTATGAGAAATGTGAGCCAAGGAACACTCCTACAAAGACACAGTTATTAAAAGTTAAATCATAAACTGCTTGAGATTCACATATAAGATGCTTACACTGAAAAAGGACAAATGCTACACTTGATTATATTAACAATAACAGTATGTGTCAAACCAGCACAATAATCCTTCTGCTCTGCTCAGCAATGCTCAGGCTTCAGCAGCAGGACTGATTTGATTCAGTTTGAGACATGACATTTTAAAAAGACAAATTGAAAACCAAGCAGATGAGAACAACAGAGATGACAAAATGGCTTAGAAAATATGATTCAGAAGGGTTTATGCCTTGCATTCTTTCCACATGTATAAAGGAACTGGAACTTGAGATATATCCCTCAAAGAAAGATGGAGTAAGAAAAAATGGTAGTTTCATTGAATGCTAAAATTGCTGTGTTTATCACTTTCTGTTTAATAATTTGGGTGAAGACAAGAAAAATGAATGGGCAGAAAAGTGAGGTTATCTTCCCATTTGTTATGGTACAACATCATATAAAGATGTCATAGCTGTGGGATGTGAAGAGCTGCATACTGAAGCTGCTCTGACAGCAGGAGTATTTTCACGTGTATGCCCTGTGGGGTAAGTGAGCACCTATTCACTATTTAATTACCTACCCTCATTCTGTGGCTAAACAAAGGGCTGAATAAAAGGCCTTGTATCTCCTGAAAGGGCACCATTTCTTTTCTAGTCATTCCAAGTTCTTCTATAATGTTCAACATTATGTTTAAAATGGTACAGGAAATTAATTTCCTTTAAAAAAAAAAAAAAAGAAGGAAGACAGAACACTCTTTCGTTCTCCTTCCTTTCCCTAGAAACATTTTGCAGAAGAAGAATAAAATAAGAAAAGAAAGGTACCCAATGCTATCAAAATTAGACCCTGAATGTTTCATCCTGTAGTCAAGAACTGGTGACAGCATGAACAGCCGAGGTCAGTCACGGTCTCTATGGTCCCAGTCCCTACAGGAAAACCAACTGCAGTGGAGAGGAATAGCAACAGCAATAGTTCACTCACCAGCTGTATTTCTGGAGAAGGTTTAGAGCCCAGGGCATTTTCAGGGACTTCAGCTACCAAAATCCATATGTTTCTAGTAAATGTCCATAAAATGGGATTTTTCAGAGACTAGTGACTCGATAGGCAAATTTCATAGAGATGGAAAGAACTCATCCCAGGCAAAAGATTGTTCCTCTGATCTCAAGCCTCTGCTCCATCATACAGAGGATATGAGATCATTTGGATTAAATGCTTATGTGATTTTATTAGCATGGGTAATAAGAATTTTTCCTTAATTCAGTTTCAGAAAATGGCTGTTTTAACTGAAAGAGCAGGAAAAAATTATCTAAAAGGAGACAGTGGTAGGGGAAGGAGGGAAGGTCACATGCATTTTGAAGATACAAAGGTACCTCAAAATAAGGTCTTACAGTAAAATGTGATGGAGGATTGTGACAATAAGGAGCACTAACAAGTCCACCTTTCCTATCTATGGAATACCAATTACCGGATGTAAATGTAACCACTCACAATCTTCTCAGACTTACAGGGTGAAAGGAAATAGCCTAAACTGAGTGGAAATCTGACTGCAGATGGGAAAGCATTAACCCAAAGGTAGCAATATTCACTCTTGGTTTATTGGGAGGGCTGCTTGGGGTTTTTTTAGCAATATACTTATGCAAAACTAATACACGCCTTTTGAAATAAATTTTTTGATACTAGACTGTCATTTAAATTCCAATTTTTATATTATTTATAGGTGAAATTCCATGGAAAAGATGTTTTCGGGAAGAAAATTCTGACCTAATTCTGTAGTCACACACTGTCCCCCTCCTCACCCAGGTCCCCCCACACTGACACTTGTGTGATGTTCCCTTATTTACCTTCAGCTACCAAAGGGGACAAGAACATTATGGGCTGCAAATGCTCAGAGTAACAACAGCAACAGATGTTTATTGCTTCGGAGGAGTCTACTCCCCCAGCACCAAATTAAGTGTTTTAAAATAAACAGATAATAAACCAGGAATACCAGGCCATAGATCTGTCATAGCCAAAACAATGTAACCACCTGCTAATTCCTGCATGTTTATTCAGGGCCGGCACTGTAAACAACCCGATTGTGAATGTTTGTATTCATGATATCCAAGAGCAGACAAGTAGCTCTAATGCATCAAAGAGTTTAATGAATAAATGTCTGACTACATGGCCTGAAAATGAGTCTCAGAAGATGAAAAGCCTAATTTCTGAGTCACTACTCATAAAAGGTTAAATACATATAGTGAGAGAAGCTAAACCAAGAAATTGACAATTACTTAGCAAAGTATAAAATCTTTCAGTTGCTACAAACTTCAGACTTGAACAATTTCTGCAATTATTTCACTGCTCTTTTTTGAGGTCTGCTGCAAACTTTGCCACATTTAATGATTAGAAACCCACTTCTAATTTTCAGAGTTGATTTATACGTAACTAGTTGAAACATATTTGTTTGTTCTTCTGCCTCTAGTATCCACACTTCTGATGCATTTTTAATACGTGTATATAATACTGTGCGTCTCCCCTGTGTCTAAGCCTGCCCAGCACTTTCTACTACTCATTTTCCATTCCCTTCTAGGCCCTCTGCATCTCCCCAGCCCCATCCTTCCTTTGTGGGGGACTCAGACTGTATATGGCTTCCCAAGTGAGATCCCATCAATCTTTTCCAATAGTATGAATATTTTTCTCTTGGAATTACCTTGCTGGACGGGCTCTACAGTCACATCTGCTTTTTCTTCACTGTTTTGGTGTGTACCTTCTGGTATTTATAGCTGGTCCTTCTCCATCTCTATCATTTCCTCCAAATCGCGTATTTGGTTCTTGATGTAAATTCTTGTTACCTGTCACCAAAAGAATATTTCCTCATTTTATAAATCCCAGTATTTTAGTTTTGAAGATAATTCAGTTCTCTCTGAATGATTTGCTAATTTTCTATTTGATAATGTCCCAGATTTTATTCTGTTTTTATTTCATGTAGATTAAAATACACTTGTGTCTCAGTTTCGAGACAAATATAAGAGAGGAATCCATTCATTCTAGTCTTTGAGGGTTCTTATTCAATCCTACATTTTTCTGGAAATGATCTTCTCATTATTTTTAGAGTTCTTTGAACACTTTCCCTCCCCTTTCCCACACTTTTTATATACATTTGTGATAGATTTTCCTCTTTTGACTCAAAGAAATTCCAGTCTTTCCCTGTTTATATCCATGCAATTGACTTCGCACTAAGAGCTCCTGTGAACCAAAATATGTCCTGTTAAAAGTGACAACTTAAGTCATAGTATGTTCTTGTGTATAGGTCTTCTCACTTAAAATGAACCAACTCGCACCTAAACTGGATTCTATATACTTTTCTCACTCCCATTTTCCTTCCCTGTACTATGCAAAACCTTCAAAACATGTTGTGGATGTTATTCCACCGTGTTGCTTTTTTCAGTAGTATAATACTATATATCTTCATGAATTTACCAAGTGCTTCCATTTTGCAGCCTCTTGTTCCTGGTGACACTGCTGGGATTGTTTCTCCAACTACCAGTCTCACCATTAACAGGTCTTTCTGTTTCCATGTTGCTCTTTCTCCCATTTAGGACTACTTAATTAATAACAGCTTTTCCCAGTTACCAGCCTTTATCTCCAAACATGGCACATACCCCTCAGCCCCGGTGCAAAGACAGGTCATTTCTCAAAGCTGTCATCCAGTCACACAAACAGGGACGTGGGGCCATGCAGGAGCACAGAGCTTGAGGCTCAGCAATACATTGATTAGGCCAAAGTCGCAGTTCAAAGTGGCATTCACAAATAAACCAACAAACTTCAGGCTATGTTAGCTAGAAAAATCCTGGTTTAGCTTACAGCTGAAAAATAATTTTTATCTGTGAAGGGCAAAAAGATTTGTTTTTCACTACAATTTAGAAAGCCAGAGAGAAGAGCAGAGAAAAACATATCAGCAAGAAAGCAAAATTATACTACAATAAGAGAATTTTAACAGCCTTTCCTATGAACACATTGATCTCGTTGCACAACTTTTCTGTTATCAGGGAAACAACACTGTTAGGTTCCCTTACCACTAAATTCAACTTAGACTGATTCCTTTCTTAGCAATGTTGATAATAGAGTCTGGTCTGATTACTCAGTAATACCTAACTTTTCCCCTTTAAAGAAAACAAATATATATTTTTTGTAATTGGTACAAGAGAATCCAGATAAAATATCGACTATCTTTACACAAATGCTTAACACAAGCAAAGGAAATTTCTGCCAGTGTTAGATACTCTATTTTCATATACACAGTGGGTAAAGAGAATCAAATTAAGTTAGAACAGCAACAGCTGGAAAATATCCAAAGATTTGCTTCCCTTCTTGATGTACCCATGGTTTGAACTGTGTGTACTGGTATTTTTCTCTGTTACTATTTCTTTCTCTCCTCATGATTACTCGGCTTCTTGTTCATTCCTATGTGCTGTCTCTTACCAGCTGCCTGCTATAATGGCCATCTTTGCAGTATCCATCTCTGCTGTTTCCATCTTGAGATATTATTGCAAAAAAATAGGCAGCAAAATATACAAAACTGAGCAAAGAAGCAAACAGGAACAAGAGACATGCTAGAACCTCAGACTCCTGAAAGAACAGGCATGATTTGATGGAAATCTCTTTTCTTTGACTCATAGAAAGCTACAAAAATTTGGTCACTTCTTTTTTCATCGTCCTTTGGCAGAGATGACTATTTACAATCTCCCTGTTTCTGGACTTGGCATGTCAGCAGCCCCGCTCTACACTGCAGTCTGACTCAAGTTCTGTTCTTTGCTTATTTGCCGTCTCCTGTTCCCCTCAACGTCGGTAGAAGTCTCTTTACATAGACACAGATCCATGTCCTACATACATAGGAGAAACTCTTCCATGCTTCTGATTCACCGCTTGAGATAAAGAAACTGGAATTGCACACATTGTTCTAGATGTGGACGTGTATTTTAATGATCTCTATTCCTTTCTAATAACCTTTAGTGATTGATTGGCATTTTTACCTTTAATCGACGAAGGCGATCAAAGGAAATGAAAATCAAATTGCAGTAAAGGCATTTGTAGTGGAACATTTAAAAGAAGTGGGAAGCAGTCATTTCAAAATTGAATTCCTTAATCAAAATTCAAGACTCCAGAGCTGTCAGCAGCCACAAATGTTTCTGAAATGGATGACAAGATGGTATACTATCAACAGATACTCGCCTGTATTGCAAAAACAAGCGTAATTTATTTCAGAGTGGCACAGCCAGCAGACTGAGGAAAGTTATTATATACTCAAGGCAAAATAAGCCAAGTGTGCTTTACTTGCTTGTTTTCAATTTGGCAGATTTTAAATTCTTTTGACAACAGAAGAGAGGCTGAGAATAGAACTCAATTTGTGAAGCTGATTGTAGCATTATTTACAAGCAAAGAAATAACGTTGGCTGATTAACTATATAGTATCCCATAAATTTTTCAGCCTAATTGGGATACTGAAAGAGGGCAGAGCTTCTTTGGTTTAGCTTTAAAATCTTCACTATCCCATGGATAATGACCGGTGCTGTTTCCATGGAGAATACTCCTCCAGAACTTTCCTCACTGCTAGCTCTGATTTCCTGTATAATGTTAAGATTTTAAGGCAGTAGTGCAATTTTAGGGATTTAAACTGAATATTGCTTCATAGATTAAGTAAGAAAATCGTATGACTTTGTGTTATTCAAATGAATGTGAAAAGGTAATATCTTCATATATATCCAGGTAAATTTTCTGGCAGATTAAAATAATTTGACTGCAAAAACCTTTAAAATTAACCTGCAGTTACTTCTGCACTAATGAAAGAACTTCCTCTCCAGGGAAATAGATTTTCATTAAATTCTTATCTCATATAAATGAAGAAACACATTTTCCAATACAGTATGAGAGCTTCAGTGCCGAGAAATCTCTCTCAGTTTGACTATAAGGAATATTTTCTAAAGATGTACCCTTGATTCTTTCTACAACTATCCAGATTTTTCACTGACTCAAGCGGTATCTTTTTTGCCACTTTGAGAATTGACGATGTTGTACGTGTCAGAAGATTCTAAACGCTTCGTTTCTTATGACAAGTTACCTCTGAGATAAGAAATACCCCGCAACTGAGGAGCTTTGCCTGCTGCTTATCTCATTGTGTACGAAACCCCAGTTAAAAACTGTAACTGCATTCCAGGCAGTGGAAACTTTTCATCACTTTTAATATGGCCAAGATTCCACCCACACACTTTCCCTTCACAGACATTCTGTAGAGTCCTCCAAATAAACCTAATTACATTCTACACATGGAATATGCCAGGACAGAATAGTTCAGAATTAGAAGAGCCACTTTCATACTTAAAAAGCACAATGAATTGGTACAAAACCTTGCTGATGTCACGCCCCTGATGGAAAAGAACAATTAATGCTCCGTCCTAAAATTGGCTGTGGGACTTTTTCATCACCACAAAAGTCAATTGGATTTAGGTGGATGCACTTAGCTACAAATATTTTCCCTAATACCATTCCCATTATGAAACGTCACTGTAGCAAAGAGAGCAAATTTATGGGTAAGTTTTAGAAAAGAAGGGTTTAAAATTTGACACACAAGGTGTGGGCATATACAGAAGAAAAATACTATTGATGCTCATGCTTTTGAAAAACCCCCAACAACACCAGATAATACCAAAAAATGCACTAAACTTTCTCAGGACAGAGGTGGGTCAGTCTAAGGCAGCACAAACACCGTGTGCTGGGGCAGGAAGGGGAATCATAGATGGAACTGGTTTTGTTGGAGCTTGTCGGATTAGACAGAGATGGGAAAAGGGCCTGTTTTTTCTGCAGTTCACTGACTGTGCCAACTCTGTGCTTGATAACGTTGACCATTTTTCTTGCTTTATGCACATTGATTTCCAATCCACGAAGCTTGGGATGTTCTCATTTGTCTTCTCATTTGTCTTCCAAGGAAAAATCTATCAGAAACCTTGTTGTCCTCTCCTTTGAGGAGGAGGAAGAAGGAAGAAAGATCAACCATTGCCTTTTTTTTTTAGTTCTTTCCCCCTGCAGGTTGTGCAAGAGTGAATTAGAGAAACTCACATTCATTTATGGAAAGGAAGATGTGACATGGTTGAAGTTGGTTGGTGGTGGTTGGTTCTGATTTTGGTTTTGGTTTGTTTTTTATTTTTAATTGAGAGAAATGTGGAGTTCATTGCAGAGTTCACTGATTGCAGTGGAAAATGTGACAATGGAAGAATGACAGAAAAATTCAAAAAAATGAAGGGAATGTGGCAGGAGCAAAAAAGGCACAAAAAGCATCCAAATTATTGCAGCAGAACTCTTAAAGCCTTGTTTAAAGAGTCTTTAAATATATTTTAAAGGTGAAAACACAGAAAGCTGTCTTAAAGCATGAAGAAGTTTTTCACAGCCATTTAAAGTGTAATCTGACAGTGAAGGCAACAGTGAATAAATAGGATTCTTAAAGCTAAGAATCATGGCTCAGATGAAACACTGGGGATACCACTGAGATCAGGGTTCAGAGCAGCAATTTATAAAATATTAAATATATTAATTTGCAACATACTGCACAGTGTGGTTTTATTCTTTTCTTTGATACTTGAATTAAACTCTTCTATCAAATACTTTACCAGATGAAGCCACAAGGGCTAAATATTCAACAGGAAAGACAAGGAAGGGAAGAAGGTTTGGACTAAGCACCTAATGCTTGAACCAAGTTATTTGGGTCTAAATCATCTGGCCCACAGTTCTTTCAATATAATTCTGACAGAGAGTTTTAAGAAAATTCTAATTACTCTGAAATTCTTCAGTAAAGCGTCTTTTTTAAATATAGCAAACATATTTTTGCTACCAGCCTACAGAACACAGTGATTAATTCTTTGAAGCTTTCAGTGAGCACCATCTGGCCATCATGATTGTTGCTATTTTACTTATCAACATGTTTTAACAAATTTTCTTTTGACAATTTAGTCTTTGACAGTGCCTTTTGACTGAGAACATGGGGTACTTGGTATTCTCACCACATTCGTGTTACCCACAGCGGGTGCTGGAACCTGTCAAGCGAGACGGAGAATGCATGAGCAAATTTTGTGTGGGGAAACAATTTCAGATGGTGCTTTCTTTGAAGGGAGGGAGATTCTTCCAATTCAGAAGTGGAGTGCTCTTTCTATAGGTGTTGGGGTACCCCTGAATGATTCTGAGAAGGTATTTCCTCCTCACCGAATAAATCTTGCATTGAATGCAGAACCAAAAAAGCTTTGGAACAGATGGGAACACCCATGTCAGAGTAGTCATTTAAGCTTAGGAGATCCCCAAGTTGGAGAAATAATAAGAGGACTCTGGGAAATGAATTTTTAGGAAGAAAGGTGACCCATCTGAAATACAAGTAGGTGTGGAAGGGGAATTTAAGATAATGTGAAATTGCAGAGGAATGCCCCATTAAAACAAGTAAACTTGCTGCTGATGATAGATATGATCTCTACTTTGAACTAATATTTACCAGCAAGAGTCTGTGTCTATTACAGATAATGTTTAAATTACATATGTCTGTGAAGAATTCCGTACTACGAGTCATCACCTACTGTTACCAAGCCACTTGCCATCAACAGGGAGAATTAGAAAAACACATGAAGAACAGTCTAGAAAACACAGAATAAGGGCTGGGTTTAAACCTCTCAGGCAATTTACTTTTTCTGCATCATGAGGCTTTGCAGCAGGATTTCACAGTTTTTCTGAAGCACTGTCTTAAAGGTGCTGTGAAATGAAAGGTGCTGTTTTAAACCCGTTTGACGACTTCATTAATCTCTTCCTGTTTTTATGATCAGCTCGGCAGCAGAACAATTCCGCTATTATCTATAATCCCACACTGTTAAAGGAGCATGAGCCTCTTGTGGAGGATAGCTCGTAAAGACATATTGACAAAAAGCAGAGTTTGGATTTCCTTTGTCTTTAAATTTACCTGAGCTTTGTGTCGAAACTGAATTCCATCAAACTTCAAGTGAACCAAGTCAAAGTGGTTCAAACCAAAAAAAATTAACACATGGCTATGATTTAACCTAACAACACAATGGGAAAGCCAGTGTACTCATTCAAACGCATAGGGACCTCAGTGCTTCAGAGCAGATGTATGATCTTTTTGAAGAGAATATTGCTGTACAAGAAAGCTGGAAAAATGATAGCTTTTTAAAGTTCTGATTGAAAAAAAAATTACATTTCAACTAGATTAAATCAACAGGTATAGATCTGCTGGAAGAAGAAAATGAAGCTGATTATGAAAAATAAGCAGTGTTTACACAAATTTGTTATTTTAACATATTCACCCATCATGAAGCTGATAAGCATAAGTTGATTCCGTATTTCAGATACAGTGTCAAGATGATAAAAAAATCTCTACTGTCCTTCTGTTATTCTCAGAGCCCTGCTCAGAGGAATCCGTGTGACATCCAGCCAGAAGAGCCAAACACAGTGGCCCCAGGTGTTTAGTAAGTCACTTTTACTGCCCACAACCCAGAGGAAGAAATATATTCCCTTCAGACTGGGAGCATTTGACATAAAAACTTCTTCCTTACCTGCCTGCCACGATTTCTAGAAAACTAAGAGAATAACTTGTAATATCAAATTACTGATTCTGATGGCATGTTCCTTGCACCAAATACATGTTTGAAAGGAGCCTTCTTAAGAACATATTTTTAAAAGATAAAAGACTAAGGATTTCGAAGATACATACACCAGATATTGAAATATCACATATATTCAAAGGCCAATAAAACAAAATGTTTAAAAAGCCTAACATAATCCTGTACTTTTAATGCACAGGCACCTTCTTTGGGCTATACTGGAATATGGTTTTAATGAATACCTGGAATAAGCAGTTGTCTTGTACGTTCAGGGCTCAGAAATTTAACTACTGAACTTTTCTTTGTTTTAGAAGTCTGAAATCACAGGCATCTCCCACTCATAGCTGCCTGAGGATTAACATCAAAATTGACTTCAATCATTTGCATGCTGGTTTTTTTCCCGAAAACGTATTAGGAACTAGCACCAGAACTGTGTTGATGATACAAATTATCCAGGATTCCAGTCCTGAGCAAAAGCACCTCCTGTGGCTCATGTAAAGGAATTTAGAAGATAATTGCTATCCTATTTCTCACTGTACACTGAACTTTCAACTGCTTGAACATAATCAGCCTGATTATGCTTGAACATTCAGTTGGGTAGACAATTAGCTGCTTAAAAACAATCTGACCCAAGTACTGCACACTGGTATAGCCACAGATTGCAAACACTATCAAATAACGCAATTTTCCATCAATTTAATTTCTCTTCTGCAAAAAAACACCATAGGCTGCTTAAAATTATTTCAACTAAACAGAACAAAAAGCACAAACAACGGCAAAAAAAGCCCCCCTCAAACTGTGTGAAACACTCAGAAGGTTTCAGCAGTGTAGGGTGAAGAGAGAAAGGCCTGAGGAATATTCAGTTGAATGGATGCCCTTAGAACACAGGGAAGTGTAGACATACATTTCAGGTACTTGATGCAAGACTTCAAAACTCCAGTGCTCAGGGGCATGTCTGTGAAGTGAAGATCCAGATTTGCCTGCAGTTAACCCAGCCTGAAGTACCGTAAAATGTCACCTATAATAGTTTTTCTTTCTTGCTTCTCTGCTAAAGTCATAATTTAAGGAACAGAGTGATCCTGTATCGTGAGCCTTGTGTTATGAACAAGGAGGAAGAAAGATCTAGTAAATGTATTCCAAGTCTTAAGGAAGGATGCGTCTCTTCAGATATCCAGTTTCCCATCCTTTATGCTATCCTTTAGCAATGAGTTATGATGAAAAAGCAGTTAAATATTCAATTTTATATGAGGAATAAAGTCTTAGAGAGATTAACAGATTTATCTGTTAATGGCACAGTAAACATTTTAGTAACATCACTGCAATAATCCAGCTCTTTTTGACTGCTTCCTTTCAACTTCATTTAACCTTTCTGAACATCCACTTACCTCTCTATTCCTAGTTGAATATACAATGAAGTCTATAGGCTTCCTGTTTTTGAGTAGGGTTCATATTATTTCCTTAATTTTTAAGTGGAAAGGTAACATTTCAACAAAGTGACAATTACTACACATTCTCAGAATATCTTGCTTTGGGTTTTGGGCTTTGTTTGTTTGTATGGCTTTTTGGGGGGAGGAGTGTTTGTTTCTAAAAGGCAACCTTTTGTAATGGACGCTTTGACTTCCATAACACGTGCAGGGGAAAAAAAAAGAAAAACATGTCTAGAAATAAGGCTGGCATCCTGCTGCATAAGACTTAAAAATCTCTTTTGGCCTTGTTTTCTGGCTATCCAGCCACGTTGTATTTGGAATGCCTCCCGATGATTTAGAGCATCTAGACAGAAAAACATACAAAGCCAGATGCCCAGGATGACAGGAATTTTATAGGCAACCAGCTGGGAAATTGTTTTGAAAGTCAGGTAGGAAAAACGTGAAGTTTTTCAGCCTGCTAAGGCAGAAGGGCTACAGTGATAAAATTAATAACTGGCCTCGCTAGATTATAACTTCTCTGGGTCAGTGTAAGACAAGATCTCTTTCCCTCTATGCCAAATGTACTTTTCCTGGAGCTGGGAATGAGAATGATGTTTTTGCTTTGTGTCTGATACCCTTGGTCCCAAATGAAGAGGACTTTTCAGCATGAAGCTGTCAGCAGCTAATGGGAAATTGAAGATGCTGCATTAATTGAAGCGGATCATCCCAGTTCCCTTCACAAGTCAGACTAGCAATCTGAGAAGCTTATCATTAAAATTCACAGAAAATCAATTAAGAGAGGCCCAAAGCAGCCTGGAGTTCCCACTGGGCCTTTTTGCATTACCTCAAAAGGTAACAAATGTCAAGGGACAGAAGATGTGAGTCCCAGCTCTGTTTGCCTGGGAAAAGTTCATTAAAGAAATTAAAGACTCACTCTGAGGAGTGGAGGACCATATTGAATTTATATGATTCAATATTGAACCGACTGGCTAATATGATTCTATTAGCCAGTCGGTTCAATATTGAATCATATAAATAACTGACATAGTCAGTGATTTGTTATGGATTTCTAGTAATTTTGGCTAATTGGAGGCTAAATCAGAGATAAAAATACGAAATGAACACAATGAAAACTTTATCTTAATAGTAACTAATTATATTCTGTGTGGATAAACGTCTTAAAATAAACCTCCTCATCTGTTGCAAAAGCAAGGCACCAGTTACAAGAACGGACTGTTAATTTTCATAAATAAATCAATTTTAGAGGAGCAAGTGAGACAGATAAACTGTAAGTAGAGCAAGATTTAGCCACCTCATAGTCAAGAGGCAATGTTGTGCTAAAGCAGTGGTGAAAAAGCAGATGCTGACCTTGGTACTTACCACGAATGGAAAGAAGTCATCTTGTTTAGTTGTCCACATGACTTTGATGGAGAGAACATCTGTTGTGATGAGACAAGGTTGGTTTGGTCCACCATAAGAAATTGTGATGGAAGCTGTGAAAGATTTTCCTGTCCATGTGTTGGGATGAAAAGAATGAGTCGTGCTTCTGTCCTGTGGGACCTCTTTGAGAGGGCTAAGTTGTGCTGCTGGCTCCAGAAAAATCAAAAACCACCCGTAATTTGCTAGGGTTTGTAATCTACCTGAGGAATATGGAAAGGAATTAATCAGAAAGAATGCTGCTGTATTAGAGGACTCATTGGGATATCATGAAATTGTGCCAAAGCGAATGTCCTTGTGTGTGAGAAACACTAAACATTTCCCTTCTCAGTGTAAGAAATTAAATTCTCTCACAGAAAAAGTAGCTCATCATTAGATTTCATGAAAGGACCCAGGAAAAGCAAGCGTTCTGAAAACCTTAACAACTCTGCTAATGATTTTTTTGAGATAGATGTGCTCTCATCCCAAATTGACATCACCATAACAACGGGCTGTAAGAGCCACAAGCATAAATGGAGAGTTAAGTGCTGAACTGGCCATTCACGCATGCCCCAGCACGGCAACATGAAGCTGCAGTAATTGCACGGCCACATTAGATGGCTGAGTGTCTTTTCACAGTTTGGAGGAAAAAAAAGTTAGTAAGCGTTACAAACACAGGTACCAATTAGTATAATCAGGCACACTGTCCCACAGGCTCAATTTAATCTTTTTCCTAGCAGTGCAGTAATAACTGTTCTTCCTAACATAATTATGTTATGTTCAGTAGAGCATTTCCATCTACATTTGCTACCTTAGGTATATGCCAGCACTAGTGTTCAGCCTAAGATAAAAGTGCAAAGTGGATTTTAAAAATTGCCAAGACATTTTAACGAAGTAAATTAAATAAGACCATCTTTTCTATCTCAGTGATTCCATCTGACAAGAAAGCCAAGGTGAGCAGCAGAAGGCAGGTGAGTTGGTGCAGTCAGGGGTAAGGATCAAAATGAAGTGTGGTGGTTCCATACCCAATATGGGAAAAGCAGGCAGGACAGACGAATCATCTCTGAAATTAAGATGGAAGTTTAGCTTCTTCCTTTTCTGTTAAGATTTATTACTGGGTTGTCTAACAGGTTTTCAGGCAATTTTATTTTATTTTATTTTACAGACCTTACTTAGATCCATATTAATCAGCTGAGCCTCTGCTGCCATTAAAATTGAGGGAAATAACACTTTTTTAGCACTGCTTAGAAACAGAGGAGATAAAACTAAAATATCACTTTTTTAGCACTGCTTAGAAACAGAGGAGATAAAACTAAAATATGCTGTCCCAATGAGCAAAGGAATTATGTCCTATCCACCTTCAATAAGTCACAGAGACCAGAATCTCTTTAGAGCATGTCATTTACTTTCAGCCTTGCACAGTGAGCCCTCAGCTCATCATGGATCAAAAGATGCCTCACTAAATTACAAGAAAAATGGCTGCATTCTGTTTAGCTGCAGCCCTGTTAGTCATAACAAATCTTGTGTGCATCAGTTGAGCTCCAGGAAAATCATATGCAACAGCAACACCCCTTCCAGAGGCTGTTCCAGTACCTTCTCTAATAATCGCTCCGTGACTGTAGAAGTCTTTTCGCCCCTCACACCTCTAGGAACCAATCTGCTAATCTTCCAAATCCTTATTAAAGTCCAGATCCCTCTGCCTCTTAACACTCCTGCTTAAAACCATAGGGCTGCCCACAGGACAGAAGTCCAGTCTCAGAAACTGCTTTTCCTCCGCAGAAACCCCTTACACATCTTAGGCTGGTACTCTTGAACTGCAAAACTTGTGAGGAGCGCCATTATACTTAGAATTAGGGAAACAATTCCTTCTGCTGTGTTAGGTTTGAAAGAGTTCAAGGTATAGGAATTATTTATTATTCATCCTCTTGGAATGTCCCTGTCCTTCAGAGCTCCAGTCCTACTGTGCAAAGCATTTCATGGAGCCAAACAGAAATGACTGCTGTCCCAAAGTAAGAGTCTGTGAGGAATTCCCAGTGTCCTTCACGCCTTGAGAAAATTAAGGAGCATTCACTGCTGGGCTGTAGGGTACAAATTCAGTTCAGATGAAAAATTTGCCAGGATGATCTCCTTCCTCTTTATGTTCTAACACCACTCTAAACAAGCAAAATAAGACATTTTATCAGGAATAAGGTTTCTGATGTTTAAAAGTAAATCTCTAAACTAAGCCTGGGATGCTCGCTCAGCAGTTAAACACTGAAATGAAGGTACTCTTCATTACCTACTTCACATTAAGAGATTTCTAAACTCTACAAAATTAAGTTAAGAAATTAAACAGAGAGCAATATAACCATATTTTAATTAATTTAAAGGTATGTAAGAACACAGAATGTTTTCCGTGCAACTAGGGGATTTTTTCCTCGTTTAGTTCCTGAGTAGGATTAGCAATTGGAGAAAAACCCACTGAAACTGTAAATGCATTTTGCCCCAGGATAGAAACAAAAGGTAATATTTAAAAACTAGAAAAAAAATCCAATCAGAATCATAAAAGATGATGGACCATGTATTATTTTTATCACCAAGAATTCCCCATATAAAAGGCACAGAGAAAACCATAATTCAGAAAGAAACATCATTCAGAAGGGAAAACAGAGGGACTGTAAAAGTGAAATGGAGTTCTGACAAATGATACTGTTTAGGGTATGGGTTCACAGACCAACAGAACAAAACACTCCAGCACTAGCAAGCTAGAACGGTGTATATCCCAGCTCAAGCACAGGTATTTCTGTATATTCATCTTATAAACTGGCACACTTACTTACCAAGGCTGCTGAACTTCTTCTTTTACATCTTAAACCCCAAAACCTCCCAGTCCTTTCACAGGAATCACTTAATCAAATGAAGACAGACCAAAAAATGTTATTTTCGCAGTTCACAATAACATCAACTTGCGTGCCTAAGATACACCACTTAAAAATATAAATAACAAGCCAGCAAGTGTATAAAACTGGTATTTGAAGAAGTGATAAAAAGATAAGAAACTCAAGCCCAAGGTTAATAGAAAACCCCATGATTAATATAACACAAATGCAGATGGTCAAGGACATATCTAATTTTCCCAGTTTTGAGATATAACAAGTTTGCATTATTAAAGCAAAAATGATTTCTAACAAAAATTATGTTTCCTAGAATTGAATACCGCTTGTGGTGGCCACTCATGATCTCTGCATATTATTTCAGAATTTCAGTTGGCACTAACCTGTCTTTCTGGGTAGAAGCAGGGAAGACGTATCTGTTCTTATTTTTTACGTACAAGTTCCTAATAATATGCAGTTCTGTAACTTAATTAGAAACCTTTCATCTTTCAATATTTTAAAGAAAAGAACCTGTTTTGACACCAACTATCCTTAGGAGCAACATTTCGCAGCACACAATCTGAAAAGGTCAACCTGCCAGGCGATACATAAAATAAAAATTAAAGCAAGGGCAAGGAAAACCATCTTTAGGTGAAATAATCTTCTACAAAACCAAAGTGATATTAAGATTCATCCTGTGAACAACACATTCCTCAGCTATGAGAGAAAACATAATTTTAAAATATCTGTTCACTACCTTAAAGATAGAAAATCAACTACAAATCAGGTGTTAGCCTGTTCAGTACTCAGACATCATCATTATTACCACAGTATTAGCATAACAATGAAATCAACACATTCTAAATAAGCATTTTAATTCCCTTACTAGTGTCAGCCATGCTATGCTTTGATTCTATCAATACATCCTGCTGCAGAAAGGTAAATTGTGTTTTGAACATCATGTAGAATAAGATCTTTGACTCACGGCTCACCACAGACCCTGAACAGGAGGCAAAGATCTACACCTGTTCGCCTTTCAGAACTTCTAACACATCCATTACCTATCTGTGGGCAGCTTCAGAAAACGGGGGAAAAGCCATTCCAAAGAACAGTACCAAGGAAATCACACAGCACTATGGACTTTTTCCAGGCATGAAATTCTTAGTGGATTATGTGAAATAACACAGACGCAATTCCTGTCCACAGAAAAGATTTAAAATGTTTTTGTTTCAAGGACAATCACTGCATATTTAAAATTTCTGGTGCTGAAAACTGCATTAGGTCCTCGACATTGAGTAATCAATGTCCCCACAATCTAAACTGTGAAACTACTACCTCCCCAAGGAGGAAATTTGCAACTCATCTCAAAATCTCAGTAAAAGTAAACCAGCAAAATTTTCCTGAGATAACGTTTTGTTCTATTACCCTTCAAATACTTATGAAAACAGACTTGCTTTCACTAGGACAGCTGTTAATGAAAATCTGGGATAAAACCTCTAAGAAACAGCAGTGTGCATGAATGTTCCTTCCTTTCAACAGCAGGCACAATCAATTGCTCTTTTGAATAGCCTAAAAGTTGAGCAGCACTCATTGGCACAGCCTCTTCTCCTGCCTACAGGCGAGTGACCTACAAGGCAGGGCCAGCCTTCTCAGAGATGGGCAAGGACAAGAGAGAGCAGATGCCAACAAGGGTTTGTAGCTGCGCCAAGGTTTGGGTGGGACATTAGGAAGCACTTTTGCCCAGAAAGGGGCATTAGGTATGGGAACAGGCTGCCCTCGGGGGCGCTGCTGGAGTCACCATTGTGGGAGGTGTTCAAGGAAAGCCTGGGCATGGCACTCAGGGCTCTGTTCTGCTTGCCATAGTGGACAGGGGTTGGACTCAATGACCTCACAGGCCCCTTGCAAGCCAATGCGTTCCATGATTCTGTGACATCACAGCCTCTGGGGACAGTGCAGTGGCTGGCAACTGTCCCCAGCTGTTGCTGTGCCCAGAGCCCGGGCAGACCTCGGTGCGGAGCGACGTGCAGAGGCTGCGTGGTGGTGGCAGCTCATCGCATAGAGCACCATGGCTGGACAGGGCTACTCCTGGCTCCTACAGTCATACTTACTGCTCATGCTGGCCCGTCCCCTTGACCCTTCCAGCCGTCCTGAGAGGGACATGGGCACCTCGGGTCTGCTGCCCGAGGAGCTGGAACTGCAGGACATGGACCCTGAGCCGACTCCTTTGATGGAGATGCTGTCCTGGACCTGCTTGCTGATGGAGCTGCTCATCACGGGCATTATCCTCGGACGCTGCCTTGGCAGAAAGCTCCAGAGATGCTGGAGAGAGGTGAGGGAGGGGGCTCAGGCAGGCAGGACGGGGCACACCCCGAAGGTGCTGGGCCTCTCGGGCAGCCCTTTGGCCAAGGCCCCGCGGCCGAGGGGGGCTGAGGCCCTGGNGCAGAGCCAGGACAGCATCGAAAGGGAGCAAGTGGAAGAGGAGGAGACCCCAAGCCTCCCCTCTCCGGAGGGCACTCTGCAGCTCCAGCGCGCCGCTCTGCGTGCAGAGCATTGTGGGGGATGCGTGACCAGTGCCCAGCCCGGGCACTGTGACATCCCCCATCTTAGGTGTTAGAGAAACCCCCGTTCGTAGCTGTAGGATTCCCCACCACCTTTACCATAACAAGTTCAGGTTTCCCTTAGCGTTGTGTTCCACAAGTCGTCGTTTTTTAGGCGTAAGTAGTCACCCCGTAGTCTTCTAGTCACTCCCAGTTGTAGATTTCAAGAGAAGTTAATAAAGTTCATGTTTTCTGCACATTGCTGTGTCATTTCCTTGATATTCCGTCCAAGAGGGGACACGGCCATGGATGAGTTTGCATGAGAACTCCAGACTGCTCAGAATGGAGAACCTGAGTGCACCAGCAGGATTTGCAGGAGTGTGGAGGGCAACTGGAAAGAAGACAGTGGGCAATATTCTCCTGCCTCCATCTTCCAAAGAAGCTTGGACTCCATCTCTTTCTGCACTGTGCCGGGGGGCCCCCCAAAGGCCCAGGGAGGTGTCTGGGTGGCCCCAGAAGGTGCTTGCAGGACCCTGGGCCACCAGGGAAGGAGCCAGATCATACCTGGAGTGCTGTGAAAGACACCCAGAGGGGCCACCTCAGGGGCCCAGGCAAGGGCTGCATTCAGGCAGGCAAATGCCTCCAGGGGCTGCCTGGGCTATGCCAGCCATCAGCCCGGTGAGGCCCAGTCCTGTTTCATATCTTTCCGGGCTTTTTCTATTTTTTTTTGGTATTTATTTCTTTGTATTTATCCTGTTGACCCTCAAAATGGGAATTAGAATTCATTTTCCTTCCATAACACAAAACCTGAGGTTTCTTTTTTTTTTAGGAATTTAACATGTGTACTCCCTGCTTAAATGACTTCTCTCTGACATTCTGCATCTTGCTCCTTTGCAGCACCATCAAACACCTTTGTTAAAATACAGATCCCTCACTGCAAGCAGGACAATGTTGCTATTTTCTAAAGAACTTTAACTTTGATGGCTTACTCATTTTTACAAATCCAATACGAAAAAAACCTACAGATGAGCTTTACAATTTCAAAAGCTAGTTCCTCAACTCTTACTCACCAGTTTCATTACTGGCGGCATTCAGCAGTGATACCAAACAGGCACAGAAAACAAATGGAAGAAGCAATGCAAATCATCAGCAGTGGACGCCACCTACCAAAACACATTTTAAATCTAGTTCTAAGGTCTCTAAGAGCAAGTTCAAGTGTGTAAATGGAGGCGTTCACACAGAACTACTACCAGTTGGTACTTCTGGCATTTCCTCTGAGCTTCTTCTTCATTTTTTTCTCTTTCACTGAAATAAGAGGAAAAAACCAAACAAATGCGACCTTTCAGGCAGAGAAAAGATGTGGTTGGTTTTTAAGAAAGCATTTTATTCTGCCTGTATAATAACTTGTTGGGAAAAATATGAGCTTTTAGCAAAATGTCACTGTGCTGTTGCAGTTGTTCTACCACTGTGCTGAATAACAGGCACATCTGTAAGGCTCCTGCAGTTCACCCTGTGCGAGGGTCATTGACCACTTACCACTGTAGGGATCACTGGGAATAATGACAGTGGAAAATGTGCAGGGAGCTGGATAAATATATGCTTGCCATTTCCTTAGCAAAAAAACCCCTGCAAAACAAAGCTGTAAAAATAGTTGGGCTCTGAATTAGGAGAATTTAAATTGAGTATTTTATGCCTGCTTTTGGTTCAACATTCATCAATCTGAATTTGAATATGCATAGGGTACGTACTTAAAGGTAGACAAAGCTTAAAAATAAATGGCTATTTACTTGTACATAACCTATATTGAAACACATCAACAAACAGTGTTTTGCTTTAAATCTGCTTGGTATCTACTTCATTCAGTCTTATACTCATTAGATGATTAAATACATGGGGAAATATATTCTTTGTTTCATTAAGAATGTATTATTGAATAGGAAGGCATAGATTTATCAGAGTCACTGCTGATTCCAACATTTCTTGGATAAGTTCGGTGTCCTGACACAAGAACGTTATAACAACAGCAATGTTCAACAGAGCCTCAAAAACAATGATGTAGTTCAAAGTTTTCCAGATATCCTACAGTTGCTAAGACATCTCCAGAAAGAGGAGTAAACTGAAAATAACACAGGAAATTTTACACCCACTTCTCTTTTTTTTTTTCATAACTTTCTTGTGGGCAACAGAAAACTCCTAATACAGGGAATGAAATGTAGTTTTTACACCTGAGTAATGAGTTGTCCCCTCAGTTTCAACCTGCTCCGATGCTCAGTGGAATCTTGGAAAACGTCAAACCATCAGTATGAAATTTAAATGGTATTCACGAAAGTAGGTATTTTTTCTCCATTCCCCTCCCTCCCCAAAATATATTAACACCAAGTAAGAAAGCTTTCATTTGAAAGATAATTATTACAAAATTATACTTGGATGTAATAAGTTTGCTACAAGTTCCAGCAGAAAGAGAAAGGAGAGAAGGAACAGAGGTTATCAAACTCACTATAAAATCCAGCTCATGCTTTCCCCAAAAGCCTCATTTCATTTACCCAGGATTTAAAAAACAAATTAACATAAGAAAATTTCACATATTTTTATGTTAAATACTGTAATTTCTGTCTGAAATATTCATAATTATTATGCTTTTCAGAAGTAAATTACAAAGTCTTCAGCACCCATCCTCCCAAAATTTGATTCTAAGTGCTTGCAAGTTTATTCCCTTAGGAAGCAAAAGCAGCCCCAAGTGTGTCAGGATCAAGAGAAACTAAACAACAAAGCTTGACAAAGTATATTAGATTGTCAATAAAGTCAATAAATATTTTCCACTGTAGAGATAGGTATCACCAGCTTATGAATTTTTCTAGTGCAGGTTTAGTGAAGAAAAAATAGGCCTTTATTGCCAAATCAGTTATGAGTTGTTCTGCTCTACTGTCAGTATGATGTGAGTATAAACACCATATTCTTCATAGTATAATCCATGAAGAATTCCACTTTAAAATTAAGTCTGCTTTTGAGTTTGACCAAACAAATGAAAATTCTCTATTAAAACACAGTGATGGCAGCATGGTCAGTCTTTGCAATGAAAAGCTAGGAACTAACAGTAGATTCCTGATCAGATCTCCAAGGTTGAGTGTACATGGTTATTGTGGTGGCCTGGCCCTTGCTGTCAGCCAAACCTCCACCCATCACTGGCTCATCCTCTCCTCTCAGGAGGACAGGGTAGAAAAATAAGAAAAGCAGGAACTAGAAAGCTGATGCTAAGGTCAGGGAGGTCACTGATGAAACAGACTTAACTTGGAAAATCTGATTTCTCACCAATTAAAATGAATATTTAATTATATTATTATTCATTATTATTAGATAGTCAGAGACAGCCAACCTGACCTCAAGTATTCTGAAGCATCGGGGCCAGGGAGTGCACGTCTTCCCGGGAGCTAATTTACCCATCTTTCTCGAGTCAATTTACCTGCACAGAGTTCCACACTGCAATTGCTAGGCTGCTAGTAGAAAACATGCCTGGCTAAAAGTCAAACTCCAATACATAAACCATATTAAAGGAAGAATGAAACCTGCAGCTTTTGATTGACCTTCAATGTCCTGAGAAGATTAAGAATTTCCCAAGATTAAGGAGTTCCTAAAATACAAAGCAAAGGATTGATTTTTATGGATCGAATGTTAAATAGGCCCGTAATATTGGAGTTCTTAGATTACACATGAAAGAAGGGAAGAAAACCCCACGCCAACTTTCAAATGCAATTTTAGATCCTTCTTTGAAAATCTGGTTTAAAAAGAGGGGAATGGATACAATCTTCCCCTCACCTGGAAATTTTAATGGATTAAAACCATTTCAAGTCTGTGAAAAAAGCCCTATCACAGTCCCAGTCAAATAACATTTTCTTTCATTTTTTATTCTCATTACTACTTCAGAGCAGTCTAAATAACAGCAAATAAGGAAATTAAAGTTGCAATTCAAACACTAAGTTCTGGAGTCCCCCGTTGCCTTCAAACAACTGTATGAAACAGAAACTTGATGCTTAATACTCTCGTAATACCTATAAGTCATTCATTTGCATATCACTTTGCTGCTAAAGCTATAACTTGCATTTCTATTAGCAAATGGGCCTGATTCTTGCCTTCCCCTGATACAGATTAACTATGTTGACCCTGACTTTCTGGATGGCTCATGCTTAGCTGATTAAAAATCTTGACTTTCCTCTCTGTAACACTGCTCTTCCTAAGTCCAGCCGAAGGTACTAAGCAGCCACACGCCCTCTGAAGTTTGCATTATTAATATCTGCCTTTCAATTATGATGCTTTGCAAAAACAATTAGGATCAAATGTTGCCTGTGTCTGCTGCAAAGAGGAGCTCTCTGGGTTTTTTACTTCTATTTTTAGAACATTCCGTTTCTAATGCCATGGCAGCTGTGTACAAATATAGAGAAACACCTTGAAGCATTAATAAACAGAAGCAACAGAAAACAAAAGCTGTCGCATTTCCTGTGGCCATTAGTGGGTGAAATTGCATGTGTGAAAATATTGCAATTATGTAATACAGTGATATGTACATGCTTCAAAGTAAATATACTAAAAGCAGATTATGCAGCATATATTTGTTACCCATTTTAAATTATTGCTAGAAGCCAAAGAAAGATTTATTTCATTGCCTCACAGGTTTATCTTCATAATTTACAATGGAGCAACTACTTTGCTTTAAATTAAGTATTTTTTTTTCCTGACAGTTTCATCTACCTGGTCACCAAGATGATACAGAATGGAGTGCACAGATGGTGCAAGGAACTGATTTTTAATTACATAAATGGACCTATCATGTGGCTATGACTGATATTTCCAAGTCCTTTCAGACTGTGGACTAACAGCATACATCAAATGTCCTGCCATTCCACCACTACCTTGTGGCATTCACAGTCCCTGCTTCCGCAGAAGTTAGAACAATGCACTTTTACTTTGATGTAATGTGGCTGCTGGAAGTGAGACAATGTAACCATCAATTTGTGTTTGGTAGGTCAGTATTACCCACAAGTTAAAAAACTGACTGTTACAAGAGGCAAAGACTCTCCGATCCTGCTGTAACCCAGAGTGTTCAAGAAACCCAACTCCCCCAACTTTAACTTGCTTCCAATTTTATGGTATTTACTTTTTGAGATAATAAAGGATTGTCTGTAGATTATTGTGGATTAAAATTAAGCTATAACCACAGGCCTGCATACTGATCTCAAGTTTGATGGTATGGGGAAGGTGATGCTCTTCTTATCCATCCCTGTCATCGTCATTATGCACTTTCTCGACTATCTCCAAGAGGTATTTTTCTTCAACTTGAGTAAACTATTTTATCAAGTGCTAACAGGGAGAATGGCTGCCTTCCACACAAATCCAAGTGGCTCGATTTTAAGTAATTAGAACTGTATCAGTCTCCAGACCCAAATATGTGTAGCCTCTGCGTAATACAAAAGCCCTTATGGAAGGCTCACTTCGAAGATGCATAAAAACCTTCATTCCCTAACACTGCAAAATGCCACCTGAGTAAAATCTCACTGACTTAACAATGAAAGGAAAATATTTTAGTGATATTTCCAGGGACAAGGTAAGGATATACGGTACCAGGAAGGATTCTGCACTTACAGATGCTGGGTGTCCAGCCAAGAGACAGATATTCATAATGAAACAGACTTCTACAAACTGAAAATAAGCTTGGCTGAGGTAGGTTTCAGTCAACAACTTGGATCCTCCAAAGGCAAAAGTAAAAAGCAGTTTAGTCCTTCTCCCTCCCCAGTTCCTTTCTGAGTCCACCCCTCCCCAGTTTGTACAAAGAAAGGAAGCGTCTCATACAAAACGAGGACATAGGAGCTTCTTTCCATGTTCCAATTCATCAAAAAATGTGAAAGAAAAATGTCTGCTCTGCATCTTGTTTAAATCTGCCATTTTAAACCACATTCTGAGTTTATCCGTGCTCAGAGGTACTTACTTCCTAAATTTTACTTTTATTTCTCCAGTCAAAAAAATGTTACCACAAGTAAATTTCCCCTTGAATAGTCTGTCAGAGAGGAAGAAACAGCAGTGTTTGCTATCTGCCACCAAATTTTACCTGTCCTATAATCTTATATACATAGGCTAAAGGATCCTTGGAGAAGGCTGAGAGAGGTCTACATTTGTGCATCCTAGCATCATTCTGCACTGGTAAACACCACTACCTACTGTTCTTGGGTTAGTGGATCAAAATTACTTGCTAGTACTTGAGGGTCTGCACTCATTTGTGCTACACGAATGTAAGGACATTTACATTAGGTTAGAAATGCAAACTTACGACTAGATTGCCCTGCAGGCTTGTATTAGTGCCTTTATTTTAGGGGCATTATCGGGTTATATGGCTGAAGATATCATAATATGGTATCTGTATTATGAACACATCCCTATATCCCCTGAATAGAATTTCTAGCAATAAAATATTTTGCATGCCATATGCAATGGTGGCCAAAAAGAAACTTATTAAATGTCATCAAAGCCGAGGGACCCTATCAGCATTTTAAGAGAAGCTTTATTAAGATGAAATTCTGTATTTCAGCTCATTGTGAAGTTATTTGACATTTTGGTGTCACATCTACTATGCCTGATCAATAACGTAATACACAGTACACAGATTTCAGTGAGTGGAAAGATGGGTTTGTATGCATCAGTTATCTGCTGGAGTTATCATTATAAGAAACTGTGCTGTTAACCTGTCTTTGGATTTATGCTTCTTTTCTCTGCTTTTGATCAAATCTATGATAATTTTTATAAGATAAAATAGAGAGAGAGGCTGGAAGAATAGCTCATCTGAATGCAAATGAGCTTCTTTTCCACCCTACATATCTCTCAAGGCTTATCTTTTTACTACTCGCAGAGAAAGCAGGACAGTCTGGTTAGAGCCAGGGGCTAAATCAGAAATGACTTAACAATCCACTGATAACATGGCATTTCTAAAATATATTCTCTACTCTAAGCTCCACTGGCTAAGGGGGAATCATAAAATTGTACAAGTCGATCAGCTTCGGATCTGTTTTTCACATGAAAACTTATGAAAATTTAAGTGTACTTTATCATCTGAAACAAACTTTTATCTTGAACATCTACAGCACGCTACAGTCATAGGCCAGAAATACGACTGCAAGAGAATATAAATGGAAAAGGACTTTTGCTTACTAGATTTGGGTTTTTTTGGCTTGTTTTAATAATTTGAGCTCTGCCATAGTGCCAGTGATGCAGTATTAATAGCTGGGTTTCCCAAGAGTTGTATAATGTTTATTTAGGTTCCCAGGGGAAATGTAAGTAAGGAGCTAAATCAATATGTCACATATCATAAAGCTGGGCACGCACATACGCACACACGCACACTAAAGCCTTCCAAAGCACCAGCTTTCTGCCCCACCTCCAAACCCCAAAGGAACACACAGACGACCAGGCACCAGAAGTAGCTGATGGTTGCAGGTCTTGTCTCTTTGAAGCCTACACCAAGTTGTTAATAATTCCACCTAAAATGCATTCTGCATGTACTGCTAACTGAGGGCTGTTCACCTCTTGAGTTTTGCTGCTGCATAACAGTGCCCAGCAACAATTTCACTACAAAATGTACTGATCTTACAGTTAGCTTCAAAACAATACATGAGCTTGCTTCTTTTCAAAGCCTGTCCAATTTTTAATTAAAAACAGAAAAATAACCACTCTTCATATGTATCATTACTGTTCAGCCTTGTCTGTGTTTTCAGCTTTTCTTATTTAACATATAGGGTAATGAAACGTATTGAAATGGGATTTTCAGGCAGGTGGTAGACAAGGTATGGGAAAGTATGTGTTATTTGAGAATCCTCAATATCAGCAGACTAATATTTTGCTGAAGCTGAATTATTTTTTCCAAGCAAAATAACCACTTAGTGTCTTAATCTTCCCTGATGTTTCCAGAGAGAACACTTATTCGCTTCCTAAGTATAGAGGTACTGGCTATTTGAAAATATACATTTAGCACACTATGTAACTTTTAGGACACTCTGCTGAAGCAGTATTTTAATTTCTTTAAGACATATTTTAACAAAATACTCACTTTGCAAAGGAAAAGGGTTTCAAATCACAATTTAGCCCTCTTTTATCCTTACTAAACCCTTACTAAAATGGGTAAATGGTTAAACTGAATGTGGCACAGATTTGTTGTTACTGCTGAGTATATCTCCTGCTATATTGCCAATTATCAGAAAAAAAGTTAGAGTCAAAAGATAACGTTAAGAAAATTAACATACATTATTCCTTCTTGACCCCTGAGTGCTAAGGTTACTCTTCATCTCTTCTATTGTTCCTCAGTCTCAGAACAGAGCAAGCCCGGTCCTGTTACATCTAGTCCAACTGCAAGTACGATTTTTTCCAATTGGTTTTCACAACTTACACCTCTTTCAGTTGTGAAGTTTTAGTCATTTGTAGGTTTTGTTTGTTTCTTTTCAGTCACAGGTAGCAAAAGTTAGTTCACGTAAAATATAAATCAGACAGATAAAGTACATCAACTTGGGGGTTTTTGGGTTTCTTTTCCTCGTCTGGACATAGTTAACAGCAATTTCCTTACTTCTCCCACACAAAAACCAGCACAAGCTTCCCAAAATGCAGTTTTTGAGAGGCATGCATGTTGGACCATAATTACATGTAGACCAGTGGAATTGCTTCACTAAAGGGGAAAATTAAAGGAGACTAACTAACCAATAAGTTAGCAAAAGGTGAGCATTAATGGATCGATAGATCAATTTAAGTGCCAAGTGTCCAGAGTAGCTTTCAAGGGTGATAATGGATTTTAGTACCACTGTAGGGACAGATTTTAATTGTGCACTATAACAGTGCTGTTTGAGCCATTATATGACTGAATTATTACTATTTCTGCAACAACTTGGATGTAAAACTTGACTCCGGGCTGAACTGTGGCACTTCAGGGAACCCAGGAGGAAATTATTTTACACATTCAACACAATTAAATGTATTTCGCATTCCTGACATTACCGTTTGCCAACCTTAAACGAATTTGGTGCCAAGCTTATTGTATAAAACCCATGCATTGCTATAACCTATGCTGGTATCTTTCAGACGAGGAGAGAACGAGAAGGAAGCTTCACCGTGTGTCCTAAGAGGTCAAGATCCATGTGTTCAGTAAGAGAGGGCAGAGAACAAATGAATCAGGGAAATAAACAGGAAGAGAGAGGCAGGCTGACATTAAACACTCCTTGCCTACTCGAGTTATGCCTGGTTATGCCTCCACAAATCCATATGCAGACAGAGTAATTCTATGAACAAATCCTGAGTGCTCCCTGCCCCTCCCAAGTAAACCAGTAGATCTAAACTTCAGAACAAATAAGACAGAAATCTCCCAAGGCTTAATGGCTTCATCTGTCATATAGTGATTATACCCCTGATACACAAAGTTCCTTAATCAATATTTACTTCTCGTATTTCAGTTTTAAAATTCGAATGCAAGCACCATATCCATAATGCAATGTTTCTGAAACCTAAGAGCTAAGACTCTCATCCCAATTAAAATGCAGCAAGCAGATTGGTTCTAACACTCAGTGGCGTTCTTTTTATGGACTCTTATTCCTTCATAGACCACATAGTTATAAATAATCCATGCATAGAGCAATTAGGCCTTTTTCTTGGTTTATGGGTTACAGACTCTATGCCTTGCGCAAGTGTCATAAAATATTCTAAAGCACTACAATGCAACAAAACACATTTAAATCCCTACATTAAGAGTAATTGAATAATTTTGATATTCAATTGCTCTTCTTCTGTCACATGATTAGTCTTTTGAGTAAATCACACAATTACTGAGTCCAGACCAAAGAATGACTGCTACACAAAGTCATTTTAGAAAAGGGCATCTTTAGCACCTGCAAATGATTAAATGTGATGATGAAATAGGTCACTGACAGGAATACGAGGACCTGCAATTTTCACACAACTAACAGAACTGAAACAACAGAAAGTGACTTCCACGCTTTTTATGATAGAGAAGCAGTAGAGTTTTGACTTATTTTGAAAGACTGATCTCATGTGTTTATAGGGATCCTGTGAATGACAAGGGAGAGTTGGGTGACTGAAATCAGAGAGAAAACTGCTTCAGTGGCCTCACACCAAGACTCACATGGTTCTTCTGTTCTGTGCAGAACTTAGAATAAAACTGAGGCAGAGGGGAAGCTACAGAAGACAGAGGCACACTTGGCTTCGCCTTTATTATTTAAAGCTAAAATTTCTACTGTGCTTTCTCTTCTCTTGCAAAAATGCTATTTATAACCTTTATACTTTAAACACAGAGTAGGTTACACTGAATTATAGAGTATCTATAGAGGTGCTTTAGGAGACTTTGCAGCAACAACTGAAATCTTTGCCCTCCTCTACATAGAAAAGATTCAATATTGCCTAGGGACTTACATTCAAGGACAGAAATAGAGTGAGAAAATCTTTCTTAATAATTTTCCAAAATAAATTTAGACTGTGAAAGACTGGGAAGAATATTAAACTGTTTGATTCATACACACTCTCTTTTAAGACAAATTAATTATGCAGCAGAAGCATTTAGCATAAAAATACAAGCTTTGAAATGTGAGTGTTAAGTGTAGTACAGGGAAATGAAACTGATAGAACTGATAGAAGGAGACTGAAAGAGGCTAATTAGAAAATGACTGGAAGGGCATAACCATTTGACAAAAAGTACATAAGATAAAGCACTGTGGGCTTTAGCAGATTATTAATGCTTTGCAAGATTTAGTATCCAATCACCTTTGAGATCAGCCTTTTTTCCCCCCCAATTTAGTCTCAACTACAAAAATGCAAAACAGCAAATGCAACTGTTGGTTATAATGAGGTCACAAGCTAATTGTGTTCTTGTTTCAAATTTTAGAGTAATAGCCATAGGAGTACAATGCCTTAAAATAACCATTAGTTCAGCAAGCTGAAGCTATAAACTGGAAACCTGTGACCACATTCTTATCTTTCTTGGTTTTTCATAAAACGTGAGCATAAATCTTTGTTCTGTGGGTCTCAATCGCACTGAAGGTATTAATGCTCTGAGAGGAATTCCCTTTAGTAGGTCTAAGCAGATTCCATTACTGCAATGATTTTTTTCCCCAAGGAAAGATAGAATAGGTAATGTTTCACTGCAGCAGTCACTCATTTAGTCACGTGGCTGAGGAGTATTACTTCTCTCTGTGTGCAAGGTTCTGAAACTAGACCCATGAGAAGAGTGACTTGAGACCTCAGCACCAATTTTCAATGGAATTAATGTAATAGCAAAGCCTTTAGAAATTATGCAGCAATTTTATGCAAAACTAGAAGATTTAAAATCATTCGTTTCTCCATCAAAAGGAAACAGTATTTTGAATATTTGGGAGGTAGATTAAAAAGATGAGTTCTGCACCCTCTGACCCCATAATTTGCCTATTAATCAATTTTAATAAGCAGGAGGATGTTATTGACATTACACATTACAACAGGGAGTCAAGTAGGAGTGGATATAGATTACAGATCTATTGAATAAATCCTCAGTGCTCTGCTACTTCTGTGAGCCAGGTCTTCTGATTTACCTGAGAGCTTTACATTTCAGAAAATTATGAGAAGTGTGTTTTCTCAAATTTTCAAGCCCACTGGTTTATGGTTGATGACAACACAGCATTTGCTATTGTTTCTTAGTAATCACACTCCGGGCTTACCACAGAATTACAATAATCTGGCAAGAAGCCCATGTGCAGTTGGACACAATACATAGATGCATTTATATTATTTATCCAGAAGTAAATAAACAAGCAAAGGGACTAGAGTTTTATGAAAGCTTGTGTTTTACATACTAAAACAGTGGCAGGGTGCCAGTGGGAATATCAAAAGTAGGCATGTTTCTGGAACTGTAGTCCCACATCTTTGAGAACTCTGAAGTGCATGGATCTTATTTTTCTATGGAAGTATTAACTATTCACAAAAACCCACTTCGATAGAACATTCATAGCAATAGATTCTATATAATAGCAATGTAATGTTCATTTGAACAAATGCTTGAAACATTCAGGCACTTCATGAAAGCACTGAGTGAAACACACAGTGTAATAGAACATGTGTCATTCAAGTAATTTTGCAAAGCAACTCAAAGGTTGTAATTCTTTCATAAGATGACTGGTTTCAGAATATGACCAACATAAATATCATTTGTCCTGCTTGTTTCAAAAATCTGCAGTAGCACACCAGGAATCAGACCCACACTTGTGCCACGTGATGACCTTGAAAACAGAAACCAAATAACGGCACTGGAGCTACTGGTATTTTGCTGGTCATGGATAGTGTTTACAATAATTTAAAAGCACAAATGGCTGCAAGGGAGAAGAGTGGAAGGCAAGGATGATAAAACATGGGAGTGTTTCCTGTGAGAAGGTCAAGAGCTGTCTCTTACTCCAGCAGCAACCTCAAGTTAATCAAGTTCTACAAGCACTGGTTTGTCTGGAAGATGGAATGAATTTATGTCCAACGATGCAAAACTCCCTGAGGAGTTCTTAATAAAACAATGAGGATTTTGTGTAAAAGTAAATGACAGAGTATATTACTTTTTAAGCTAAATACTAAAATAGGACTTATTTTCAGAGTGCTTTTCAAACATAAAAGATTTGTTTTGAAAACAGAAAAGAAAAAAGCTGCTGATTTGCATGTGGTATTTACAGTAAGTATATAAAGTGGTAGCAACATTATGTACATATTTGCAACTGTTGCTATTAAAAAAGGAAATGATGAAATTTTGTTTCAACCCTCCTCTAAGGTTATTTTTGCAGGGTTAGTTAGATCCCTAGTGACTGCAGTATTAGTAGGAGGAAGAGGGGGAAGTTGCAATGTTCGTGAATGATTAGGATTCTTTTTAAAAATGTTGCCATCTGCATTAATAAAATGTACAGACTTTTATTTTGCACGGAAACTCTGAAAATGGCATTCATGTGGGCATGTTTCATGGCTCAGGCTCTGTAAGATATAAAATAGTTTGCAAAATACTGATCCTCAGTGCCATTCAGCAGAGGATCCAAACATGCATTAACTCTTCAAACTAATTGGTGTTGGGCATCTTGCTTAAAAATTCCACAGCAACAGTTTCTAGATGAGGTCTGCCTGTGAAAAAGTTTGCAGAATCATATCCCTTGCTTTTTGTAATTCAATAGAAGTCCTGCAGAGAATCAGGTATGAATAATCTTACATTAATAAATCCCATTCGGCTTTACCTTTGAGACCTGTCCCACTGGAATTTAAAATTAATCTGTAAGTATTTGTTAGGAAAAATATAAAATTATGCATTACCTTATGGATGTTTCCCACTGAAACGTGCCTGTGTTCATAAACTATTTTAGGTTGACTTTACTTAGAGTCTGCTTTTATTCTTGGACTTAGTATGTTTTAATGGTTACAGGGCTATTAAGAATGGTGAAATAGCTGTGATCTCAATTTTCTCTTTTGATCTCATCCATGGAGATAACTAAAGTCAGGTCAGCACTACTAATAGAAATGTTGATCCTGCAGAGATCTTGAATCCAGGTTCTCCAGCTCCATCTTCTGGTACAAAAGTACCTAAGAAAAAAGTACTCCCACAGCTAATTTTACCAGCCATAATGTCTTGAATATATAATGGGAATCCAGGAAAAATGAGCTCATCATTCATAATATATGACAAAACTTGGGTTGGTAGTTACTTTATTGAAAGGCAATAATTTTCTCTCCCCAATTCTCACATATTTTCCCCATTTCTCCTAGTCCCCAATACATAATATAATTAATCTCAAAGATTGCTGTGTCCATATCCAGGGACTGGATAGATAGATAAAAATCATTTTGGGATTATATTCAAGATTGAAACAGACTCAAAACAAATCTTAAAATCTTCTGGGATTCACTTACTACAGATGTCATGTAACATGCACAGAGTTTGAACAAGTCATTCGTGTCTGCACCAGAACAACAGAACCAACTCAAAACCTCATCCTTGGCTCCTTAGAATTTAAAATTTCCCAGGATTTCTGTGGGTTTAGCCACATAACTCACTTTACAATGAACATTAAGAACAAAAATCTGAAAACCTTCTTCTTGCTTCCTCTGGTAAACTGTATACGTAAGTGCTGAATATTCTAATTTATTCCAGTGCTAAAACAATTCAATGTTAAGCAAAATTAAAATCAAAACACAGGAAAAGGCAAATCACTTTGCTAAATCTGGTTCAAACCCACCTTGTTAAAGCAATGTGTTACTTATGGGCTCTCTAGGATTAGGAAGTGCTTTAAGCTGCTGCTGTTCTCACTAATACGGCTTGAAGACCTTGAGCTCAAAAAAACCACAAAGGAGATTGCCCTCAGTGCACAAAGACCTCCACTGTGTGTGGCTTTCTGATACAAAATCAAAGGAAATATTAATCCCCAGATTTTTCAGGATCTGTAAAATTTGAGTCCTTAAAAATTGCAGTCTTGGAGGTTAACTTAGGAATTTAGATGTCTGTTAGTCATTTTAATTATCTGTGATATTTAAAAGTATTTTTAATAGGCAACAGTATTGCAATATTGCACTACTGCTGCAGCTTTATTTATTTGTGATATTTAAAATTATTCCTATTAAGCACCAGCATCACAATATTCCAGTATTGCTTCTACTGCCAATTTAGTTTTAGCAAATTGGTTATGCTGTCAAAGCACTGAACTGTGTTGAATTACACCACTTGGTTTAGAGTCTTCGAAAATGTACAGGAAGAGACGTCTGAACCCTGATGCAAAGTTCACCCCCATAGTTTCAACTCTGATTTTCCTGCCCCAATCATTATATTGTCACATGAGCTACTGGAACAGCTACTAGACTGTAAGAGAAAATGGAAGTGGCTCTCCTACCTGCCTCACTAAAATGATTTGCGCTTTGAGGTTTTTGAGTGAAGAACATCATTGAAGATCACAAAGAACAGGGATTTCTAGATTTGTCCACGTGGATGTCTACATTTTCTTGATGGAGGGCATTTTTCTGTAACAGAGAGTGCGGAATTCTGTAATTTTAAAAGAGTAGTTGAAGGGAGGAAGGAACAGGAGAGTTGAGAATATTTTCTATTTGAATATAGCTCCCATTATTTTTGAACTACAAAAAAATTACCGTTTTGTAGTTATGGCTTCTTACTCTGTTATGATGGAAAAAGCTAGCACAGTAAACCATTTTCAAATCAAAAAATGCAACAAGGAAAAATGATGGAGAAAAACAGTAAAAGCACACTAAACAGTGGGTTGAATGCTTCAATAGAACTTAAAGGAAGACAACTTTTAAAAATTGTCTTCTAACATGTACTGTACAGTCACATCAAATTTGAAGTTTTTAACTCCTACGAAGTGTCATTACTTCCTGCCTTCCTCTAGTTTACTGAGCAGTGAATTATTTACATAAAACATAATTTCTTCCACAGGAAAGTCTTGCATGGTACTTAAAAGCCTGAATAAATCAGGGACTTCAGCTTGAATCTATTAAAAAATCATCCAAAAAATGCTTTCAATATCTGGATTGTATTACTTTATTATTCTAGCTGTCCAGCTGAATTATTCAAGTATCCACACCAGAAATGCTAGACAGTGTCTCTCTATGAAGCTGTGATACTTTTTTCAAATAAAAAAAAAATTTTAACCTTGCCAATTTTCCCCAAATTAACTTTCCATGCAAATTATGATGCACTACACCCAAATCCTTGCTATAGCGGGAAGCTCACTTCAATCTGGAAGTCTTCATGTTGCAGCCTGCAGGAATCAAATTATTTTCTGTAAAGGGCTGGAAAGCCCCACAAGAACTGGTTTTGGCTGAAGAACTTGTCCAATGTACTTTCTTGTGGACTTACCTGGATCATGGATCTATCTGAGCTCCCTCTTCTTTGAAGTTCAGTGCGCAACCACTTGTACTGCTGTAAGAAGAACAGAAGAATCATATGCCTATAGCGAGGACTGTTCTGGTGGGCAAAGTCCAAATTCCATTCTTCAGGGAAAAAAAAAGTGAGGAATTAACATTTGTTCAAATTTTCATCCTTGACTAGTGAAAGCATTGGAAGCGTATGTACGTGTTTAAAAATGGGATTGTCCTACGTTCTACCAAACAAAATTAGATTCCATCACCATTTTTCTTTGCCCAATCCTGAACTGGAGATCCGAACAGCTGAGAAAGCGTGGAACAGTCTGTGTAAATGGTGGGCTAAGTTAAAATGAGAGAATCTCTTGTATCTTCGTAAGGTAAGAATACAAATCACGTAGAAAGGCATTCTGAGAAAAATATTTCTTAGAGGAACACGGGAGACCTTAATTATTATGCAGGGAACTGGGTAATATACATTTGGCTATTTGTTAAAAAACCTATATGACTGTTTTTATACAGGATTTTACTCATATATTAGCTATCACATATTGTGCAAAACAAAAAAGACCACAGAAAAGTAAAATCCCCCGTTTTTCCTGTATTTAAACAATGATAGTATTTCTGAAATGGGAATCCAGAGCCTCACCAGATTAATGTCACCATCTTTCTTCCTTCACTTTGATCAGGGAATTTGCCATATCCACTTTTTCTGGTTTCATTCAGTTGGAACTTCTGTTAGTACGGTGATTGCTCTTTAACAGTTCGGGATTCAAACCAGTCCCTGAAGAGATGGCTCACAAAAAAGTGATGTTACTTTTTAGATCCTTTCTAATTATTTCTACCCTCACCCAGTACCTGCAAACTTCTGATCTCCTTCACTGTTCTCCAAGCTCCTTAAAATTGGAACACTAAATTAGAATATTCCAAAGACTGCCTTTTGCATTGCTAAAGGCACCACTACAGGTACTTGACTCATCCTTCAGACTAGGAATAAATAAATAAAGTCTAGGACAGGGTGAAATAAAGACAATATGGGGGTTTTTTTTAAGAAGACTTAGTAGATTTAGAACAGACCTTTTATTAAGGAAGAGTTCCTAAGGGAATTGACTTACAGAAATTACTTACTACTTGGCAGTGTATCTAATTGATTGCTGTTCTTTTTTCACAAATATAAACCAACATTTTCACTACCACGTGTGGTGGTTCGTAATGTTGAGACTGAAGAGTACTGCAAGGCTAATTTCTCCTCCAGCCTCCATTATTTTTATGTACCTCAGCACTTTCTCATCCTTACTGAGACTTGCTGCAATTTTAAAATACCCTAATAGAGCTGAGAGAGCATTGCAACACATTTATCTACTGTATCATTAGGGTTCTTGTTACCGTAATTTCACAGTTCTGAGCAACAATTCTCGTTTTATGGGCAGGTAATTGAGCTCTATGATACATTAATTGATTTGCAGAGGAAATACATTAAAAGCTGGTTGGAAAAGCGAATTACTCAGGATTTTCACTCTGCTTGCCTTTTAGAGCTACCACTCTAGGACCACTGAAGGAGTTTGCTTTATCTCACGGCAGTGAAGCTACAATTTAGTGTTTGTCCAAAGAATGTTCACATTCTAAAATGAAAGTGAGGTTACTGTGGTTTCCTGAGTTATAAAGGCATAATTAAAGATTGCTGTTGATTCTTACATCAGGATCACTTCTCAGCTCAAGGAATATTTAGTGGGAAGAGCTAAGGCAAAAGACAAAATTCAACAAAGTGTTGCTGATAAAGTGAGTTATGAGTTATTTATGAAAATGTTAGCAAGGGTGATCCAGTCAGAAGTCATGTCTGCCTGTGATTCAGTGCTGCAGCTGGTAAGACCCAGAGTGCCAGTGATCAAATCATTCCTGAGGAACACGTTTTATAAAGTAACCTCTGTTGTTCCAGGCTCAGTGAAAGATAGGACAGAGACAAAATTGATGGTAGGCCCTCAGCATAAATAGAACTTGCCCAGTGATGAATTTTCCCCCTCTGCTCCTATCTTTGATATTCCTCTTTCAAAATTCCTATTTTTATTAGCTTCTCACAAAAGGCTTTATTACTCAAAGAAGTAAATTTTAGAAGTGTTCATTTGAATGAAATAAACAATTCAGCAACCTCTTCCCTAACCTGATTTTGTAGAAGTTTTTTTGTTTTGTTTTCCTTAGGATCCCATGCAAAAATAGGATCTGAGAAGGAAATTGAAAAGGTTGGCTAAAAGGAGTCAGCTGATGGTAACCTGCCAGTAACCTCCTGCTGCAGCTGACCTGCTGAAATGCCGAGGTAAGAGGACAAGTGCTTCATTTTCAATCAAGTCCATATAAACCAGAAAAAAGGCAGAAGGACAAACATGATTCACAAAGGCAGCCGTCTGTGGCCAGAAGCCGCGGAGTCAGCAGCTAAGGTTTCACTTCTGATGATAGCCCACTTGCAGAAGTTCCACTTGAGTAACTGCCAGAAAGCAGAGGTTGTTCTTCATTCATGTGTCAAACCGTAATAGCCATACTTCTGTTGCTATTCAAAGAACAGGGATAAACTCTGGGGTTTGTTAGGTTTTAAATAGTTTCCAATTTCAGGCCTAATAGAAGGCAAAACAGAAAATATCACAGGTAATAGTACTTAAAAATAGAAATGCAGAAGAACTCAGTGTTACGCTCATGTTACCTATCGCTTTCTTCAGCAAAGTCTTCGCAAACACATAAATACATACTTTTTCCCCCAATGAAAAAAACAAATAAATAAATAAATAAATTCTATCTTATAATCTGTAAGAAAAGCCATAAACCCAAAGAAAGCCTGATTCCTCTAAACAGAAAATGTTCTTTAAAAATTCAGTTTGGGGAGCATAAATATTTAATTGCCTCGAGCATGTCTTAGAAGCTCAGATTTACTCAAAATAGTGTCAAGAGCAAACAAAAGTGCGAAACAATCTCTTTTAGTAAGAAATACCATGTGGAAAAAAAAGTATTTTCTTACAATATTTCACTATTTCACTTTATGTCTGACTCTTCTAACTCCAAATCCTGTAACAGGATCAGTGGGGGAGAGAGTCAGTGAACACTCCTTCTGTTATATGAATGACTGTGAGGTTTCGACATGTACAATATTAATAAAAATAATTTATTCTCACAGGGTTTCGTTAGAATAAAAAGCTGGTAACCTTGTATATGTTTAAGAAACAAAATGAAACATGTAAAGTAGTAGGACAAAACCTTCATAAATAAAGATATATACGTACTGCCAAGTACCAGATATCTATATACATCTGTATCTATCTATATCTCCAATTTCCAAATGTCTTGTTCTAAGTATTAGACAACTGGCTAAAACATTTAGATTTATTAGGTTATTTATTGACTGTTAAGTGAATCCTGATTGATAATTAATATCAGTGGGGACTATCAGTTATTAAATATACATTGTCCAATCTTTAATAAATAAACTTCAATATGAACAATTTAAAATCTAAAATTAAGAAAATTTCTAGGATATTTATTTAAGAATGTCCATTCTAGGACATTATTTTAAGAAATTGCACTAATAAATAGTAAGACATTATATACAGTTAAATGACTAGCAATTAATTTATATAATCATAGTAACAGTAATAGATATGTACTACAATTATAAGTGTTATGACTTCAAGAGTTTATCTAATCACAGTATCCAAGCATTACTTTCTAAATAACACAAAATAATTTGCCTGATTAATTCTTTGTTTAAGAAAACATGCAATGGGCATGACTAAGAGCTAAAATTAATGGCAAGTGTTAGCTTGGAAAGATAGAAATTTACTGCTGACAAGTAAGAAGACACACAGAACATATTCCTGTAGTTAACACGTGTTCATACTATGGACATTAATTTTCAATAAATTTATTTCAGATAAAAATTTACAATTGTGGAATATTCTGCTATATAGAATTTTTTGAGGGACCATGATCCTGTCTGAAAATACAGACTAGTGGGTTTTCAGAAACTGTCCTGCCTCTCAGAAAAATTATTCTGTTTCTAGTTAGAGTTTTAAAAAAGTATGTGACAAAAATAAGGCTTCATTGCATTTCAGCCTTTGTTGCTCTAAATAATTGTTGCTTAGAAAAAATAAAAATTATTTATTTTTAAATTATCTCCATCTAATTTGGGTAAATTCCTGAAAAAAGCAAACTAACTTGAATATTTTAAATCTCTCATTTTAAAATGTGATGTTCCAGATAGTTCAGCTCTGTGCAACCCCTCAGGGTTAATTTTCATGGATATTTTCTGGGTTCAGAGGAAATTTGTGAATTATTTTAGTTGGGTTGAATTACACATATGAGAACCATAGTCACCCCTCAAAATTTACACTCTTATTCTCAGCAATGGTAATTTGATTTTTCTGCACAGGTTATTTTCATTCTAGCAGCAGCAAACCAGTTTAAATGGTGAATCACTTTGTGCTGCTCCCCAGGCACCACTAATCATGGTAATCTAATCTGCTCAAATTAACCCTCGTGCTGCAGTTCCACAGACAATTAACCCTTGTATTGCAGAGGGTTGTGCAAATCAAATCTCAGCCCATTACCATCATCTCCTGCGCACTGTGCACATTGCTCCAGGATCCATAATTGCTCATAAAGATTCTTCTTTCACATTATTAATCCTGAGATTTGAATCATGTCTGGGTAGAATTCTGAGGAAAACAGACACCAAAACCCATCCATCATCTCAATACCTCCCAGTGTAATTTCCAGGTCAGCTCCGTAAGTGTGCCGGGGAAGCAGCCCCGTTTCCTGGTTTGGAAGGACAGGCTGGGATGTGAGGATGTTTTCCTAGTGCAGTGTTAAACGGCTGAGGACAAAATCCTCTCACCACACCTACTTTAGCGGCGTCTTTTGACACTGCTTGCGCTTCATGGCCTGTTAGGTGGCACTTCAGAGAACATATTAGAATTGACCACGAGACAGACTGGTAAACTTCTTGACAATTAGTTTGACTTCCTTAGGACTTAGCTGACTAAAAATTCATTGCCCTGTGCCTACTACTCATGAAGGGCCTTGCCTTTGTCCAAGACAGCATGAAATACGAGAAAAGTGGATTTCTTCCAGGTCAAAGTTTGTGCCATACCTATGTGGTCTCTCAGCTCTTTGATTTGGAGAAGGATCTAAATTGTATTTGTTTATACAAATATCTGAACTGAAAAACAATAAGGTAATAAAATCCCCTTGAATAACTCATGTTTTGTCCTCTAGCGAGGACAAAACCCATGTTTTTTCCTGTCTTTGGGCCAAGCTTGCACAGCCATGAGAGAGAGAATTTCCCAGATAAGAGATAACAGAGACAAAATAGAGGGCAGAACAACACACGGAAGAAAGGGAGGCTCTGGAAAAAGGTATATAGTGAAATTAATATTCATCATCCTTGGTGGTCGAGAGACATCCTGATGAGCTGAATTACAGGTGGCCAGAGAGCATCCAAGCCAAGGGATGGGATGTGGCAATCTCCTTGACTATCTGCATGATCCTCAGGTATTGATTTATCACACAAGTAGATACAAAGCTGACAGTAGTTATACACAGTTTGAGATTTTATGACAGATGCATGAACCCAGAGACACGTTTGAAACTGTGGACTGCTTACAAAGAGCTCACAAAAAAACCCTCTAAAATCAGCTTCCACAAATTCTATGGCAAAAATCCTTTAACTCATGCTCTTCTGTATGTTCCACAGAAGTTATTTCCTTTGAACTAGTCATATTTTGAAACTGAATTTCTTTAATGTTAAAAGGATATTTTACAGTGTAAAATCTGCTTCTTGACTAAATTAGCAAAGCTAATGGAAGCTCATGGAATCAGGTTTTTTAAATTGTGTTTAAAACCTATCAGATGTTATTTACAGATAATCATATAAAACCAGACTAAGTTCATTTAAACTTGAAGGATACTCACGTAACTTTGTTACACTACACTGCATCGACAACATTGTCATTCAGTAGAAGATATACAGTTACTAATCTGTAATACAGAGCAAGCCCTGCATTCAGGAGCAACAGGCAATTTAGAAAGCAGTGGTTATTAGAAGCAGTTGGAGGAGTCCCTTGCATTACAGCTTAGAGGGGCTGTAATGCACTCCTCTAAGGCATATCTAGAAATGGAACAAATACAAATTACATTTCAACAACCTTTTTCTGTGTTGCACTTTCACAGCCCAATGCAATGATTAGCTCTGCCATGCTTCAAGGGACTTCAAAGTCATCATTAGTTGACAGTAAATAACCAGAATACTGCTTAAAATACAAAATAGTTATCAACATATTCCAAATGTTTTTAATTGAAGAGATTACTTGAAGATCACAGGATAATGGCTGAGTCCCTTGATGATTTTTCCATCTGACAGTGCAGCCCCATGCTTTGTGGTCTGACACATAATGCTTCATACTGCATTATCAACATTTTGGGACAGCAAAGATATTAAACCAGTCTGAATACATTGATGTGCAGGTTCCTGCCTCACTGTTCCTTCAGTCATTCCTTTAAATTAGAAGCATTTACCATTCTGCCATATACAGGGGGGAGTTTATGTTGCCTTGCTGAGAGGTTTAAGAAATCGCTCTCTGCAGGCAACAATGGGTTGCAAACACAGACATACAGAAAAGCTCAGATATTTGAGAAAATCAGAAAGTTTGGTTGTCTCACTGCATTTAGCCTGAGACAGAGGTGATAAGTCCAAATTCTCTTACAATTACCAAGCTGAAAGGAAGAAGTAATGGGACAAGAAACAGAACCAATGCAACAGCATTTTAACCTATTCTACCCAAGTGTTATCACTTTTCCACCACATTATTCTGTGTTCAACTTGAGTATTAAGCTGACCTTTTGGATACCAAAGGATAAAAATGCATTGAAACTTCTTGTCTTTCAATCACAAAGACACATCCAGTTGCTTGTCTTTCATCAGGGACAGTTCCTTAAACCTTATGTTGCAAATTTTCCTGCCTAACTCCAACACCACACTTTTCCTTCAATTGTCTGTTATTTGTTCTCCCCAAAGACCCAAGAGCCGGGATCAAATGAAGCTTTTCTAATGCTCTTTGCTGCACAGCTCGTGACTTAGAAGGGATAACAGTGGAGCTTATATGACATTAACCTTAACTTGAATTTACACAGAAGGAATTATATCCCAACAACAGGCTTTGGTTTTCTAAATCTGATCTAGCAGAGCAAGTGCTACGGTTACTGTCTTCAGTCATCAAGCTCAAAGCACAACAGTCACAAGTATCTGGAGCAATAAATCACAATCCATGAGTCTGGAAAAAAAACCGGCAGAAATATGCAGCAGTACCAACACAGAGCAACTGCACAACTCTCAGGAAGACCTTTAAGAGCCCTCAGACTGCAATAAGATTGCCACACACACTCCAAGAAGTCGATGGATGCAAAGCATTCTGCATACTGCATGTGAAGACCCATCTTCATTTATAGGGAGGTCTGTTTGTAAGATTTCATTCCCGAATTAACTACAATTATGGCATAAGGTGTTAATTTCTTTATGGCAATAAATTAAGAACTTTTCCTTTGTCTTGGAAATGTTCTGAGCTAATTCCATATTTAAATAGCTGAGTAAAACCCGTATCTGTGCTGGAGGACATTAAATATTCACAAGAATACGAACAAATATTACAGGAAGGTGTCCAGTACCACTGCAGCTATATCCCCAGGAATCCCCCTAACACAGCTGAAACAGAGGTCTCCACCTTGCCTGTTTTACTGTGGGGATTACTTCAGTCTATTCCCAGTTCTGGACTCTGCTGTAAAAACCCACAAAAAATTAGTCACCACTGCAGAGTTTGCAATCTGAAATGAAAGACAAGAATTAATTAAGCATTAGGAAGCAGAAAGAAACAATAGGACAGCTGTGGTCACAATGTTGGGATGCAGTCTCAAACATAAGCCACGTGAGCATTGGGATGGCTTCTTTTGGACATAACACCAGCGAGGAGTTACAGGAAAAGATTTGAAGGAAGGCAATTAAATCAGTCTGCAGAGATTTTGAAAGCTAATGCTAAAAACAGCGTATTTTTTTCCAGCAATTAGGAAGTGGATGATGAAGGCTGGTATCACAGGTCCATTGGAGATGGAATCAACATTTTAATGACAATTGAAATAAAGTTAGGCAACAGAAGTACCCAGGAAGAGTGGACAAGACCCTTTCTGATACATGATACCACGAGGAGGCCAATTTAAGAGAGCAAGGAGGAGAACATGCGATTAGCTATTATCCCTAGCAGAAAACCAGAAAAGCAATTGAGAGGAGGAGGCTATATCCCCTGACACTGACTGGGCAGAATAAGCAAGTAGAAAACTTGACCTATACTCTCCTCACAGAGGTAGGAAAGATTACATGAGGAACTTTTTCCTTGCAGAAAACATGACCTTGTGTTTCTTTACAAGTAACTTTTCATTCATATTGGAATTGGTCAATTAACATTAAAAATGTAAAAGGAAAGGCTATAATATTTGCCTCTGGGATCGTTTTTTTTTTTTTTTTTTTTTTTAATAGCCAAACAAAAGCAAAAAACAAACTCTGTCACACTCCCTGCTTTGAGGTGTGGAGCTGCATAAAAGCAGTTACCTCTTGGAGTCAGAAACACGAACAATATAAACACAGGACACTGTACAGAAACAAAGCAAAATCTCATAGAGGCTGTCCCTGCAGGCTTTGTTCATGCAAAGCCACTCTTAATTCTGAAGCCAGTGAGTGGGGACATCAAGATATTCCTCTGCACAACTAAGTTCACAACAAAAATAGAGGCACTGATTAAATTTGAGACTTGAGAATGTCCTTCTGAGAGGTGGCCCTTTAAATTCCCTCAGTTTTGACTTTCCACTAGAATGTCCTCAAAATAAAAAGCAACTCCAGCTTTTGCTATTTCTATGACTACTAATTTCAAAAACATCATTACTGGCTTTTGGTCCAGACTCAACATCATTATAAGAAGTTCAGCAGCTAGATTGCAGTGTTACCTAATTGTGTCACGGTTCTTTATATCATTGAAGATTGGATATTAGGAAAAAGTTCTTCACCAAAAGGGTTGTCCAAGCATTTTCTGTTGTAGAAACTTTAAAATGCAATTTAAAGCATCTGTTGAAGCAGTGAAGTTATCTGTGATGAATTATGCAAATTTTATCCAGCTACAAAAGATTTGAAGTAAGATACGGGAATAAGTAACTCCAAACTGCCTTAGCACCCAAGCTCACAAAGGTCATTATATTTATCAGAGACTCTCAAGAAAACTCTCTGGTAGTGTTAGAGTAACAAATGTGCTCCCTGAAACTTGAGGGAAAAAAAGTGTTAATAATTTAAGTTTTCCCCTTTCTATTTCTTGAACCTCATTATTTCATTTTGGGTTAAATGACAAACTCCCTCATTTTTCAGTCTTTCAAAAAGTACTTCAAAGGAAACCTAAATTTTCTGAATAATAAAAATAAAATAATATAAAATTCTATTACATCAATTTCTTTTCTCTTTGTGAATCAATATTTAAAAACTACTGATATAAACAGAGGTGTTATGACTCCATATTGGAAAAACTCATATATATTTACCATTAAAAATGAATTGCAATAATCGATGTCTAAGAACCGTTGTTGTCCTTCCTGTTACTGTAAAAGAACAAGTGTAAATTCTTTTCTCCAAATAGAAGTTTAGTGGCTATTTTCCAATTTCATTTCCGCTGACCACAGATGCAGAATAAACCGACGCAGCAGGATAAATAATTGTAGCTGTTTCTCTATAGACAGATAAAGGCTCATGATCATTAACAGTAAACAATAACTGCCAACAATAAACATTTAATGATACTCATAAAAATAATTGGCCATTGTGAAGCTCAACAAATTTAAGACAATTTCACATTAAATTGGTGGTTGTGCATTTAAGAAGACAGTATTTCACTAAAGGACAGCAAGTGATGAAACAGCCACTATCTCCTGATTCTGGCTGTTTAAAAAGACATTTTCTGAAACTGAGCATTCTGGTTTCTTCCTCCTGCATGTTCTCCAAGGGATCACCTTGCCTTGCCCAAAAATTTAATGGGTGCTACACTTGCAGAAAAGTTGTGCAAGTAAAGCAAAACGAGTCCATTTTACAACTACCAGTTTTGCAACCAGGCAAAACTATGACTAATGCTGTGTTCAGGGGAGCAATTTTGTTCAGTTTTCACCAGTCAGTGGGGTCCTCAATGCAAGAAATTCAAGAAATTACTTTTCGCCTTTCAATCCACAAAATACATGGACCAGATGGGTGCAAGGTGATTGTTTTCCTCGGAACACGTTGGTACTAAACAGTTATTAAGCTGGCTCTGTGTACATCACAATCAGACCAAAGGTTCAGATTCAGGACAGGAATTAATCATTTGTCAGCCCCAGTCATCTGAATGTCCCACAGTTACCATAAAATTCACAGAAACATACTTTTTAAAGGAAAATTGGGAATGGGTAAATTTTTAACCTTAACATTTTTTAAGCCAAGAGATGCCAGAGCAGGAAAATAATTAGACAGATCCAGTTCATGGTATAGTCAACCATTGGATCATACATAAATCAATTTAGGATTTCAAATGATGGCAATGCATTTTTTAAGTTTTCAAGTGGTCATTTGTACCAACTGCTAAAAATCATCGTTCAAAGCATGGTTTCAAAAAAGACCTCTTCAACTAACTTGGCTTACTTTTCTGAAAACCAGAATGGATGAAACTGAATTTAAAAGGCAGAATGCAGTTTTATCCCAGGTACAAAGCTGTGAAATTCTTTGGAGTTCTGTGGCCATTAATTAAATCAGTAAATCAAATAAAAAATTAATAGAAACTTATGTACAAATATACAGAAAAAATGAAATGCTACTTAACTGGAAGCATTGACTTCAGTCATACCAATTTTTAGAAAAATGATAAGAACTGGAGAGGGAAAGTGAGGAAAAAACATTGCTTACTTTTAGTTTCAGTTAAGGTACACCTGAAATGAGAGTTTATTACTATATAAAAATAACTCTCTTGCTGGAAGTCTCAACTGAAATGAAGTGCTAGAAATTAAAGTTCCTAAAGTCCCTGCAATTTTAATATCTTTTCATTTGACTGCTGCAGTATTGCTCTTAAAAGTAATCAGCATCTCTTAATCTTTGTGATCATTATTTCATTAAGCATCCGCTATCGTGTTATCAACGTCTTGAAGCGTTTTTGAGCTTTATTGATCATTACTTGGCATATGAGCCACCAAAAGTCAGATCCTGTGGATATTTAAGTTATAAGTGTACTCATGAGAGAACTCTGGTAACAGTAGTTGACATCTGCATTAGTCCACCAGAGGAGCAATCTCGCCAGACTCTTTGCTCCATAGCAAACAAAATTTGTTTTGACAAATCAGGCTACCTTGAAAGAAGAGCACGACAAAATCTAAATATACTGTTGCAAAAACCAGACTGGTGATTCAGCTGAATGTAAACAATGAGATCACAAAAGTGATTTTTACGTCCCAAAAGAAAATAAAAATAATTGCATTTAAAAAAAAAAAAACTTACTTTCCCTTGAGCCAACACTCTTAAGATCCCTATGTTCCAGAACAATCTGGTGTAAATAACAGAAAATTTCAGATTACAGAACTAAGGTGAAATCAGTTGATTGGCTTCTTTTTCTGTGTGGACTCAGTAGGCTAATTTGTCAAGGACATTCTGAGGGTGGTAATGGTGCTTGGCAGTAATATGTATCTGTAAAATTCCAGCAGAGCAAATAGCTGGAATAAGTGTCAAGAAAACTCAGTTATCTGCTGTACTAATAACCACAAGGCTGTACACATCATGCTGAGAAAACCTCCAGACGGAACAATGTCATTACCTTAAAATTTCAGGTTGGCTTGATGAGCTGTTTATTCCAATTAACACAGAAGGAAATTGCTGGGTAACTACCACCCTCATTTAGGAAGTCTGTCTAATGTTCACACTATGATGAGTTCTGAAACAGACCCTTTTTTTGAGGATCTCTACATTTAAAACAACATTAAATCACATATGGCAACTACAAATTTAATCTCATGCTGTAATCATAGACAGAAATAAATTTCTAAGGAGTGTTCACACATCCAACAGAAAAAGTAAAATACCTGAAACTGCCTCTGATCAGAGCATAAGTTAAATTTTCATTTTACAAAAGGCTGCCAAAATTCTGTTTCAGTGTTGAAAGTCCATATCCCTGGTCATTGTGCAGTTACGGGAATGAGCAAAATATTATAAAATGGTGTCTTGCAAATAGCATGAAGTGGTCATTTCTGTCCCTTTCAGTGTTTTTTTTCCTAAGGATTAATGAAACCCGTGGTACATACTTTGTATAACATTCTCTATGAATTAGCATTTTTAATTATATATGTAACTCTTATAAATTAGTATAATTTTTCGTTTACAAAGACAGACATTTCACAGGATATTGTATCAGAAAAGAAAGCTAATCCTCATTTTCAGTGAATATAGTAGAACACTAATTTATTGATCTACTTTGTGTTACTGGTTCTTTCTTCGATTTGAAATTTTGAAAATTACTCCCAAGAATTTTCAAAATATTCCATAGAAAAACCAGTTTATTTGTGCTAAAATTTAAAGTGTGCATGGCTGAATGGTTTCATTCCACATGGTTAGAAGCTGATCCGTGACCAAATTAAGACATGGAAGGCAGTGTTCTTTGCAATGGAAAGACCTAAATAACTAAACCCTTAACACAAGAGAAAGGGTCACAGAAAAATTAAAAGTCCTTGCTGAGCCAAGACAGGTAGAAAAGATCATTTTATTCAATAGATAGAAAAGCTCAGGTCAGAATAGTGACCATTTTTTCTCAAGAGCAACATCCACTGAGACACAGTCTAAAGATGGAATAAGCTTAAGCCTTCCCAAAATGGGAAAAAACCCCTCTAATCTGACCTAGATTATGTAATCATCTATACCTATCATTTACAACTTTGAAAATAGTATCCAAAATTGTGAATCCTAAACTTTGAGCTGATTGACTGATTCTTTTGTTCTAATGATTTCCCTTTTTTTCATGTTAAGCAGAATTACTACAGATTTACCAAAAAAATAAGAACTGGAGACAAATATGCAAAGTTGGGAGAAATAAAAACTTAGCTCTTCCAGGATGTTTTTTCTTAAACTTGAAAATAAAGGCAATGAAGTTTACTCTTGTCTGTAACACAGGAGGAAACATTTCAGTCTAGATAAAAGAACTGGATATGCATGAACAACTGTATTAATGGAGATTATTCTGGAAACCGGATGGCCCACGAGCACTGGGATGTGTCTCCCATCAAAGTTTTGAATATAGCTAAGGGTGCAAATGACTACAGTGTTGTTGTGACTTAAAAATTTATGCCTGAAAAATCACCCCGTCAGAGCAACTTTCAGATTAGAATTCACCTCTCATTGAAACTATCCCAAAGAATTGGATAAGGTGAAATAATCATGCTGCAGAAATATTTCTGATTTTTATGAAATAGAATACAGTCATATTCAGTGATGTTTTAAAAAAAACATGGACAAACTACATTCCCATTACAGCATGGTAGAGTCAACAACATTTCTCTTAATCTTCAGTATCTTTCACGGTAGTAATGGCAGGATGAAATTACCAAATTTAAAAATATTATGTAAGAACTGGTATTCTCCCACACGTATGGGATACCTCTGTCTACTTCAGAGAGATTTATCCTGAGTTTTCTACAGCCCCTCTAAATACATTATAAATATTAAAAATATAAACATAAATACATTATAAGTATAAACATTAGGCAACCACTGGAGTGTTTCATATGTTCCCTCAAAGCTTATTCCATTGGTTTATGCTTCCAGTAGGTATCAGAAAGAGTGGAACTCAACAGCAAGGGCTGGGATAATTGGATGAAAATAACAGTATTATTGGCACATGAGAAATTAAAGAAATGTTGATTACCAAAAGGATTTGAAATGTGCACCTTATCTAGTGCAACTTCCATACTGAGGCTTAGAAACAGACACTGTAATTTATAACTTTAATTTTTAAGTCTTGTAGATGCCAAGTCCTCAGCCTCCATCTCCCAAGTAATCAACTAAGACATATTTACTATTAAGATTTTATACCGTGGCCTTATTGCTTACAATGTTTCTTGCCAGCAAACATACAGGTTGCATGAATACCTAAACTCAATGTATCCCCAGCCACTTGTCAACTGTGACAAAGAGAAACGGTTTTTTTCCGTGCTAATTGTTGACATTATAAGTTACCAGGAGTAGAATGATTACGGAGTAAGATTATACACAGCAAAATAAAGAATGCACATAGACAGTAAACCCTGGATCCCAGCCCTGAAATCCTATTTTGTACTCATTTCTTTGGCTTTGGGAAGACATTAGGACAGCCTGTAGCTTACTAGAAATAAAACACTGACACTGACAATCCTAGTTTAAGCAGCTGTTCTGCAGATGCAAAGGAAGATTTAAAATGTTTCCTGGACAAGCAGCCTGAAAATTACTCTCTCACAGATGAATAAGCATCAATACAAAACACACTGTTACAAACCTTGTACTTCTGTATAACAGATAATGAAAAACCATCTGTCCATTGTGGTTATTTGCCAAGCAGCCAGCCCAGCATACCATTTTACTATCTACATTTAAGATAGCCTATTAGTAAACAATAGTTCTTAACTGTTTTCATTCTGTCTGCACATGCTGAATAAAAACTTCATCATTTAACCCACCTCTTTCAAGGTCAGTCATGTACATAACTAGGAGATTAATTCCTGCAAGTATAACTGTGTTCCTCTTTTGCATTTGAAGAAAGAGAGCTTGAAATTAGTGAAAATTAGTGTTAACATTTTATTCTGCAGGAATTCCTCAAGTTAAGCATAATATTTCTGTGGACTTGTTATGATCAATATCCTGTGCTCTTAATACCCAATTCTACTCCTAGCTGTCTTTCAGGTGTCAAAAGCCAGTGGGTATTAAGAGATAAATTGTACCCAGCACTACTTGGGTCCAACAAATGACGTGAAGAATATGTTCGCAATTAAAATTCCCACAGTGGAGTATTTTAAGTGAACACATTTTAGTATCAGTAGTAGCACATGTCGATGATGGAAAATACACAATAGCATGGTACTCTGTGCTGTATTATGCAAATGAATGCAGCAAAGGTCAAAGCTTATCTCAATCTCATAATAATGTAGTCTGCAGAGAATAATTAATTTACAGTGTGCTTTCTTACATTGTGTACCACAACACCAAAAGCCATTTTATTCAGGAATTTTCTTTTTTTATGTTGCAGAGAGAAATCATATCAAAGGCTTTCATTTATCGCTTTGGGGACTATGGGGGAAAGGAAGGCACAGTTCTTTGTTTTCTATTAGTCTAATAGCAACCCCAAGCTAAAATTAACCACCAAAAATACTGTGTTTTAATTGCTAAAATGCTGTTAAATGTTGGTGTTTAGGAATGAGATTTCCATGCCCAACAGCTGCCTTAAATTATGAGAGCAGAAATGTTTGAACAATTTCCATGAAGCAAGCAGTACTATAAGGATTCAGTTATACTACACACTTCCTACAGAGGATAACAATTTAGATGTATTATATTTTTTAAATTACTGAAGCTCTGTGCTGGGGATGAGAAGTGTCATCCAGAGCAGCGAGGTTATAAAAATAGAAGCATGAAAAGCCAGGATGCTAACCTGTGTCTGAGGTGCTGGTGGGAATTTGGGAAACTGGTCTTCCCTGAATTCTAGTTCTCTCTCTGTAAACCCCATCTTCCCCATACACTGGTCCAGCTCTATTTTCCTCTGTCTGCCAAAAAGAACGCTGGCTTGGCTTTTTAGGAAAAATACCTTTCAAGAGCTGACATTCAGAGCAGCCCGTGCTACACTGTGCAAACCCTTTTTCACACCTATTTTCAAATACACATTACACATACAGTTCTAAAAAGAGTGGTCGTCTGACATAAGTCTCAAGACAGCAGATCCCTAAGCAATAGGATGAGATGCTTGTGTTCTTTCAAATCCAAGGGATCTTATTCCTTATCCTCAAATATTTGTACTGTATTGTGATTTTGAGCTGGAAGCTGAGTGTAGGTGCTTGGGAATCAGGTGGGGTCACACTGTACAGATGACAGAAAACTATCATGATAAGGAAGGCTTAATTGGTCCCTCAGGAAGTCTGTATTCATCAGGAATTTTAGGTCCCCAATTCCAGTTTCAGTTTGTTTAGCTTATTTTCCCTCGTATTTTCTAGGAAGGTACATGCTTGTGGTTGTTTCAAGGGAACCTGAACAACATGATCTTCATGTGATCCAGTGGTCTCGAAGTCCATTCCCTGCTGTTTGCTCACGTCAGAACAACTCTTGTGTGGTTTTTATTGCCTTTATGTGAGAAACTTGCACACAGGCAAGCACTTCTCTCTACCCCTAGAAGTCATCTGTCACTATAACCTCGAGTGTCCATCACAAGATGCAGAACCAGACCAATGGCAGTGCTATCCAAACTAATACAGATCCTGTTGTCCTTATGTCACTTACCTTCACACACTCCAAATGAAACACCAGCAATTTCCAGGGAAGGTAAAAATGCTGCAGAGTAGTTAATGTTGACAGTAGTTGCTAAAAGGTCATTTGGAGACATTCATTAGTTGTTTGCTGTAGCAGACAGTCATTATTATTGGCAGCAGAAATTGGCAGAAAGCATTGCTATTGTCAGAAAGCATTAAAAGAGTGTCATTTGTCAATATGTGCTCTTCTACAGAGTAGCAGGCTAAGAGAACTCCATCTTTCAATTTAAATGGGAAAAAAATAGAAAGAATATCCTGACGTGCTTTTATCTGCATCTCCTGATATTGGCATTGAAGATTGTTTAGGAGCTCTGAATCAGCCCACTATCCTCTTTATCGGGGAGCAGAAAACAAGAAAAATATGCAGAAAGATTCTATCCTAAATTTCAGTTTGTAGGATTCTGCTATGAGTTTTTCCAGAATTAAGAATGTCTGCAACTACCCACCTATTAGTCAGGCACATTTAGCACTAACTCTATTTCTAAGCACAGATACTTGTGCTGCTGCCTAAATGAACTCAGATCTGCTTGCCCTGCATTGGTAAGAGGAAAAATATATTAAGAATTCAAGATATTTTTTTTTCCTCCGTATATTTTAAGCAAATGCAACCATAATACATTTCAGAGTCGGAAGGTGGAAGTAAAGGATAAATCCAAGTTGCATCTCTTTATAATTTTCTATTAAGGCATTCCAATAATGGAATTAATTTAACTTCCATTTTAATGCTGTCAAGTTACATTAAAAGCATTATTTAGCCCTTCCCAAGCCTGCATTCTAATAAATGTCAAATCCGCAATTATTAGATATTTAAATATTTGTACTAAGAACCTTTAATAATGAGAATACGCACTGCAGATATGTGTGCTGTTGTACTATTAAACTGAGATAAATAACCTGGGACCATTATTCCCAGTCTTAATAAAGCTGATTTTCTAATCAAATGTCAATAAAATGACTTGTTTTTCATATGGACACAATTGCAGTAATAATTTAGAGTTATTAAATAGTAACTTTCAGAATGAACACAGAAGCACTGTTATTTTTTTTTACTACACCCTTCATTCTGCTACTGGCTTCCTTCACTTCAAGCACTGAGAATCCTTTTCATTCAGTAAAGCAGTCAAAGGCTGGTACTTCGCTTTCATTTTGATCTTTGTCCCTGCCACAGGAAAGGTAACAAAAGCCAGAAGATGGGAGAGATAACAGAAGGAAGGGAATGGTTTATAGGACATCACCTTAGTTTTGTAGTGTATTTCATTGCTCACCAGCCAGCTCTACATTTTCAATTAGGATGTCCCAACACTTTTCTGTAACAAAGAAAATGAGCAAATTCCTGTAGTACACTTTTCCCCATCTCAGTCCTTCATTTGACTGTCTGCTGGAGGCACTCAGTTTACTAGGAGAAGTTCAAAAACTGAAAGCCTGTATAATACCATGGGACAGGAATTTCAAAGCAACTAAATGGAAATTGGCAATAGCAGAAGTGTTGATGCAAATCTTAGGTCTTTAGGGTTGCTGACAGATTTGAGTACTAATTTTGACCTTGAACATAATTCTTTTCCTAATTCAAGAGGTTTCCTTTTTATTCTATTCATTAACAATGAAATTGAATTTTTAAATGAATTTGCATAGTGAAAAAGAAGGCGACATTGTTTTCACTTCAAAGATTTATGTGTTCTTAAGGGACTTGTTCATGTGCCCTACTAGTGAATCATTGAGGAAAAGATGGTTACTGTGTTACAAAAGCAATAAAACATGCAATTTACTAAAACACTATCGGAAAATATTATCCATGGAAGAATGAGTCTGATTAGCTAAAAGCAACAGACAGGTTTATGATTGCAAGTTTTATGACTATTTGATAACATAAAGCACTATTTTTTCTCAAAAGGAAGTTGCAGCACTTAATGCATTTGCTGAGCTTGGTGTTGTCAGCACTATAAATCACTCAACAAGTTGCATTCCTCAGAAATAGAATCTGCACTTTATCGTTAGAAATTTACAGTGTGCTAATAAACTACTTGAGAGATTATTTCTGATTTTCAATATATAGTCAAAAGAACATTTACTGCTACAGTCAGAGGCATTTATTGCTGATAAAAACACAAATAATATCACCAGTTACTTACATTTAATAATGACCATAACTGACCCGGAGCAAGTTGTCCCTTACATTTAAAATCAGCACAAGATGATAATCTTTGGTGATGGGTTTCAATTACACTTGCAACATGCAGTAATACAAGATAACTGGACTATACACTTGGATGAAAATTTTTTATTATATTTCCCTGGTTGGAAATAAAAAAAAAAAGATTGTTTTCTAGTCTTTCCTCATCTTTGGGGCAGACCGAATTATTCAGTTGCTTCAATGTATCCACAAATCACATTTTCTGAGTGTTTGGTTCAAGCTCTGTTGTGTTGATTCTATCACAAACAAGTATAAATGGAATACCACAAACACACTTGCACTGAAGGGAAATCTTGAGGCACTACATCCTGGCACTGTCTGTCATACAGTTCCCAAGGGCAAGAGAGTCTTTGACTTCAGGAATAATATTTGTTATTACTCTGTTATTGCTATTTAAAGACTGATATTTATTTAAGGACTAATAATTATTATTTTAATGCCACATCAAAGAACTTACTGACAAGACAGTGTTTGACACTACAAAGAACCTACAAGACATGAAAATTAGTGCAGCATCATCTCTACAACTATCTGTTTGACTTGAGCTTATATTAAGGAAAAATTAGGCAGAATGGAGCTGAATAGATTGTGGCTGATCAGAATTAGCCAAGCATAAAAGAAAAGCAATGTAAAAAAATAAGCCAACAGCCAATTTAGTAGAAATGGCAGGATAACCTTTTCTAGGCGTGTGGTCTGAAGTTTCATTAAGGCACAAGTTTCCAGACTATTTTCAGTGGAGATGCAGGTATTGAGACTACAGATGTTCCACAGACAGCTCATTATTCACACAGTGCTTCATTCACCAGGCTCCTTCCAGCTGAGAAACTGCACAGACATACAAAGAAATACTAAAAAGTGTGTTAATGACATAGACACACTTGTGTATAAGCAATCGTCATTATTACAGAGAGGTCACATGCCTCTGTGTCAAAGGATGTCCTCAGAGATTCAATAAAAGTCTTCCTAGAATAATCTCTATTAAAAACAGGGCTCATTCTGCTGAAGTCTTCAGCATCCCTACTTCCAGCTGCTCCATTTGCTTCACGGAAAGATCTCACTTGAGCCATATGGAAGCACTCGTTCACTCAATCTGCTTCCCTCCCATCTCGCTTGCAGTAACTGCTCATCTCCTAACACAGAGATCAGTCCTATCCCATTTGTTTAGCACCAGCCTAACAAACACAAACTACAGCAACAAAAAATTTCCTCTTTAAACCCTGCCACTCCAAGGCTCATGCACTGCACTATGAATGACTTTTTAATTTGTTAAAATCTTGAAGGAGCACAATAAAACATGCAAACAAAGGCTGTAGAACTTTGGACTGTCTGATGTTGGAATGATGAGCTACAGACATGTGAAGGACTTTAACAAGATTCCTTTGTTAGTCTGAATTGTGTTTAATAAAGTATAAAAAAAAAGTTCAGATTCTTCTCAAATTCATCACAGTTTTACCTTAAAATGCTCTGGTCTGTGTGACACACAAATCCGCAGATTAATTAGCCCTCTGAAAGAGCTACCTGGACACAAGATTTCTATCTAAATAATGACCCCTTCCAAGCTGCTTTTCCTGCTTCTGTGGCTCAAGAAACCATCTGTTAAACTGGTAACAACAGATAATTAGCCCATAACTGCAGCTGCTTGCATGTTTTCTGGTCTGTTTACATATCCTTGAAACTATTATGTCTAATTAGTAGTTTGGATTGTTTCTCTCTACGAGCAGTAAGAAGGGAAGAAACTCTTGAAAAATGTGATCTCTCAGGCTCGCCACTGAATATGCCACTCAGCTACCCTTAGGCCACTGCTATAAGGTAAAAAGCTGTGTCTTAATAAATCAGTTGCTGCTTTTCCCTTTACCTAGTACTCTATACTACGTGCATGCACTCCATTGTACAGATACTGCCAGCTGAGTACGCTTTATGGTTAGCAACCTGAAAGCAACTCTAATTTAAATTATTCCAATATTATATGCACATTCTCCCTGAAGAAATGTAGAATACTTGTGAAACACTGCTTTTAAGAATCTTGGTTTAGTCACTGAAACACCTACACACTTAAAAAAAAAAACCTATTATAGCTTCTACAATTTTATGTTTTACTTCATGACTACAGTAAAACAAAATGAATTATTTTAGTGCCAGATTGAATATTTTAATAGGAACATTTAAAGTAAAGTATTATCTTGACTAGCACTAGAACATGGAAATAGTGCCCCTGGAGGAGCTGCCTTTTGCTCACAGCAGATGAGCAAAGACCACACGATACTATATTACTCAGATGTACGTGTTCCTCAGGCCAGTTTTATTTATCAGCTATGTATAATTCCAATGTCTTAATTCCTCCTGAAACCATGACTCCCTGCAGTTCTGTCCCAAGCAATGAAGGCACATACTAAACTCAGAACCCAGAGAGCGCTGCCATCCGGGATTCCGAGTGCAATGCTCAGAGAGAGCTGGCCAAGCAGCTGTTCCTCCCAAAGTGCTGGAGGGAAGTCCAGGGATGGCAGAGGGCAGGATGTCTTACAGTCTATCCTGTGGGTCAATTCTTCAACATGAATTAAGAAATGTATCAGTAGTAGACTCTTCTGTGTATCAGGGAAGGAGTTTAGCATGATCCTTACCTGAGTTTACCAGACTGCTACATAAATGTATTCTCCCCATCTGTTCTCCTCCTTCAAGTGGTGTCACTGCTCATCTCTGAGGCTGAATTCCCATTGCTAGGGCAATGGCAGCTACAGACCTGGCTTGTCACTTTTGTTGCCTAGCAGCAGGTTTTCGGGTCTTCTGTTGTGTGACTTCCTTGCAAAAGAAGGTGCCAAGTCACCATTTGAATCCCCTGTCAAAATCACCTCTGGAGATGGGTGATGTGCACCATCAAAGCCTCTGGAATGACCAGCAGCTGTAGAAGCTGGGATTCTGTCACTCTCCAGAAACAGTAATCTGCCTTGCTTTGAGGACACATTTTCATGCATCTGTCAGCACAGGAGCTTAAGGAAAACAATATGACTGGTGTCTCACATTGCTCATTCCCCTTCAGTCTCAGCATTCAGGCTGACTGCTTGCCGCTTGTGCTGCTACTTTGACCGGCTTCAGGTTACACAGGTCTTTGCAGTGAATCTACCTGGAACATTCCTAAAAAAACAGCATCCCCAAAACACTTTACAGCTCTAGAGGAAGGTTTTATTAAAGTCAAAAAAAATCTTCTGAGAACACAGAAAAATCAGTGAATTTTTCAATGGTTACAGTTATGACAGACTGAATTTGCATTTATAATTTTATACTGTTTTACTTACATTTTGCCTATTTCAGAGGAATAGAGTTTCCTCAAATATTCTACAGTTATTGCAGCATACAAATTTGGCTACCATTACCTGTATCAAAGAACACTTTTGCAGCCACTTTGTAAATCTCCAGCCCCACATTTGCAAACAAAATTCACTTAGAGACCTTTTGCTTACGTGGTATGTTCATGCATTTGTGTCTTCTTTAAATGCACTGTTTTAAAAGTGAATTATTTTTTGCAGCACATTTTTGAAAAAGCTCTTGCCGCGTCACAGCCACAAAACTTTTACAGAAGGTAAAAATCAATATAAATCTTGACTGCCTGTAAGTAAGATGGAAAGACAGATGAGTTGCTCTTTGGCATTTCTGGCTGAAAAGTAGCTTGGGAAACACATGCCATGGTAATGACACAGGAGGGAAGAAAAGGAAGCCACCCAGTATTGCAAGTGCTAAAAGAGCAAGAGGATAAACCAGGTCAGTGTTGACATTATGTAACATCCTCAACCAATTTTAACAGATACTGTGCTGTCTACCTTAAAAATACAACCCTTACAAAAAGGGCTGTGTCCCACTTCTGCAGCTCAAAACTTCAGTCTAGAAAATTCGAGTCTGAAAGCCAACTTAAGAACCTATTTTTGGTACTGGCTGCAGCGAATCTCCACGCCTCATTTAAACAATTATGTCATTAAGTGTTTGGATTAAGCACTTTTGTGGTCCATCTGCACAATTAAATACTAGTGGCTTTATGGTGGGAAGCCTCTTGCTACAGTGAATGCAGCAGCCCATCTCATTTACATGCAAGCCAGCCATCATCTCATTCCCTACATCATTCATAAAAAGAAAGACTATTTTAATACTATCCCAAATGTACATGACAGCACAAATAAAGTGCTTTCAGCTTTACAGTATCCATTACAATTAATTATCCAAATGTCCTTGGCATAAACTGTGAAAAGCCCTTTCTTTTAAATAAACGGACTCCATCAAAATTATACAGGCACCTGAACTGACTGCAAATGAATGCAAATATTCACTGGCATTTTGTTACAAACAAAGGCCTTTTCTCTGTCAAAGTTGTTTGACACAGAGTTTTACTGCCCTGGATTTCTAGTATAACAGAGAGCATAATGGTTTTGTTAGCAGATGAACCTAAGAAGGTGTGGTTTGTGATATTTGGAGAGATAAGGCCAATAACAGGAAAAAATCTTTTATGTGATTTTTTTGCCTTTATAAAGTCAGTAGAGCTAATTCACAATCACTCAGTTTATTTGGTGTCAGTTAGACTGCTCATTAGGCTAACTATCATAAATCACGTAACAAATGAGAAATCTCCCAGAACCTCTGGTAATACATAAAGAGAAAGAACATCCGAGTAGACTACAGGCTAGAAATTTCTAAGTGGAAGGGATAAACTAAATTAGCGTGAAAAACTGACCTAAGCACTAAAGTTCTCTTTAGTTAGAAGGCTACTGAATTGACAAAAGCTCAAAACTTACTAATGAATTCTTTCTCCCTTCAGGACTGGAATAGCAGAAAAGAAAACCAGCATTTTACCGCTTCAGTTTTGTGTTAAATCCTGTCTTTTTGACACCCCATTTGTCAAGGTTAATTTTTGCCTTTCATTGTCCCTAAATAAATTCTGCTTATTATAGTTACTAAAGTTACCTGGCATTTTATAGTAGAGTCAGCATTTGCTCTGTTACGAACTCTGCATTGTAGGTATTTTAAACTCTCTCCTTCCTCTGGGTGGAATTATTTCTGCAACAATGGCTATTCTAAGTGTCTATTTTGGGATGGACCTATATTAAAGCTGCTGCAAAACGTTGTCATTAAAATACAAATGCAGAAGTACTATACCGCTCAGATTGCTTCATCCTTGTTCCACGGCACTTACATTTGTATTGATTTTATAATGAATGCACATGAGATGAGCGAAGTGCTGACTTTTCTTGCTCTGCCATCTTCATTGCTGCTTTTCTTGTCTATGTGAGGTGCAGTGTCTCACTGAAGTGTTAAAAAAGAAAGACTAACAGTGGGGGAATAAGTTTCCCTTACATCACAACCATTATAGAGCTTCTCTCATAAGGCACTAGGCGAAACTAACTCAGCGCGTTAAAAAAAAAGGGTGACTCCTGTGATTTAGTCTTCTCTAGAATGCACAGCTTGAAAGAAACGGCAGTTTGGAACCCAAGTAAAACATTGACTGAAGCACCACCAGCGAGCATGCTCCCTTATCCCTTCACCAGCAGCATACAGAGATTCCATGGGCTGCATTGTGTAAGATTCTTCAAGTGATGATGGTAATGAGTTAGGCTGAAATAAGGTACTAAAATACTGCCAGTCAGAGGTTTGAGACATTTTCCTAGGACATTAGCCCCATTTTCTTAGCTGGGAGACCTCCTCAAGACGTCATTTATTTAGAGATAACATGTAAACCATTTGCTGGCATTAGGAAGACAGACATGGTAATTCAGTGCCAGTGTAAGTACAGCTCAGAATTCCAAAAGAGAGCAACGCTGAATTCACACTTCAACACTGACCTTACCCAGATAAATCCTGTCAATAAGATACTTTCCCAAAGGCAATGCACAAGGCACATTATCATAATTGTCTCATTTCTCCACACTTAGTTCACCTAATGTGTTTAATACTACTAGAAGTACCATTCCCGTAAGACAATTAATACCAGGTGACAGACAAAATGTCAAAGCTTATTCTCAGGTACTCTGCTTCAGAGACAGCTTCCTATTTGCTTCACAGGCTGTTTCAGAACTCACTGCAAGATCACAAGAGACAGTATGTTCACCCTGAAATGTACGCAGGGAAAAAAATTGAAATATGACACTTTAGTCCTCGAAATGGTTATTTGCACAGTACATCAAATTAGAGGAAAGTTTGACAGCTGTGCACTTTATGCAAAAAACCCAAAAATAGTACTACCTGGAAGTACTAATAAAAACACCCTACCTTTTGTGTTTGACACATGAACAGTTATGAGTTTTCCATCAAGAGTACGTCTGTTCTGAGAGACTGCAGAGGTGAAGGACTTCCTGCGTTAACAATACTTACTTGTTTGATCCAGGTCCAAAATCTGTTGACAGACACTACTGAAGAAAATCATGACCAAGAAAGCCAGGCCACAACATCACATATGCCTAGGGCTTTTTATGAGTAACTAGAAATCTGCTTAATATTAAGCCAAGGAGGAATTTTGAACCTCTCCATGGATAGGGAATGTTTTTGTAAGGATGTGACTGTAGCTTTTTTCCTGCCACTAATGCAGCAGTATTCTAAACCTTTGCAGGGAGGAAGAAATAGAAGTGGTGTAACTGCATGAAGTCTGTATTGACAAATGAAAAAGTTTCATACTTCTGTTGCCCATTCAGTAACTGGTAACAGTACCTCACTGTTATCAGATGCAGATTAAACTTCTTTCCAGATATACCTGCAGCTGAAATTTGAATTAAGTACCTTGGATACAGATAGCAGCTGAGTTGGGTCAAACTGTACTTGGTGCCCTATTATTTTATCTCTATCTCTACCTGGATTTTTAATACCTTCAGCACACTACTTTAGATCTCAGAGACAAGGTTAATTGGACTTCACAGGAGGCAGAGAAAAGAAAACATTACAATCTTCTGAAAATAACTCTCAAAGGCTTTTAATTTCAAAGAGGCTTTCCTCCTTTTTAAGAGACGCAGTCCCTTGCCAACTTTCTCATAAGACCAGGCTGGTTTAAATATGTCACAACAGCACAGCAAGCAGTAACAAAAGCTGCTCCATTATACCAGTAATCCCAGTTGTTACACACTTCGGGTTACTGGCCAGAGCCCCAAGCTGGGAAACGGGAAGCACTTTAGAGGGTGCTGAAACACTGTGTAATGACTTTGGAATAGGATCCACAATTGAGAGCGAGGTGGAACGACAAGACACACTGAAAAGTCTGGAAAAATCTATGACAACTATTGCTGCAGTGATTTTAAATTTTGCTAGGTACCACCTTTCTACTGCAAGCAGGAACAAGCAGGTCTGAGGGTACATAATGCTGTGATTCCCTGCTCAGACCCAAACTGTTCTCTAGTAAAACTTGCACAATTTTCTGGATAAATATGGTTCCTCAGCACTGTTGTGACAAGAAAGAAGCTTACAGCTCACCTTGTACTTTTGGTATCACTTCAGGCAAGTTCTCAGGAAGTCATTTTTCAACTGTTGTTACACAGAGAAGCAAAGAGAATACACCATTACAAGCTTCCCCAGCTTCCAAACTAAGGAGATTTTGCTACTAAAATGCTATTCAAGCAAATTATATCCTTCTTTCAACTTGGAAAGAGCTTCCAAGATAGCTTATTTCATAGATAAAAATTGTTGCAGTAAAACTGATTAAAATGTATTACATTATTTATAGTTCAAACTTATCTCTGCTTCAGGCAAGGTATTCATACCTTTCATCAGGATTAACTATTTTTACCAAGTATTTTTTGAACTTATGTCACTCAATTATAATTCAATCCATTACACCTGTAAGTCTATTTTGGAGAGATTTCCGAGGATTTATTTCACAAAAGATGAGCTTAATGTGTATTTCAGTGGGAGACAGGTTGGGTGCTTGGAGAGATATGGAGACATGATCCATGTATTAGTCTCCTAACAGAAGAATTTCGTATTAAAAGAGAGACACAAAATGTACACACTGACTGGTATTTAAAGCTTGTTTCAATCCATCTTCTCTTTCATACCTAAAAAATATGCTGAAGCCACTGATAACACTTCCTTAGTGTTATCAGGGAGCACATATTAGTGGCTATTAACACATGCTGACTGGTATGTTTGTCAACTGATGATTTCACAGTGGTGCAGTTACATCAAGAAAGCACTTTCTATATTGGTTTCCTAAATTTAAACAAAAGGCTCCCAATGCTGCACACAGACCATCAGGCACTTCTCAGTTTATCTTCTCTTAGCTGCCAAGGGGAGCTCCTATATCAAAAGCAGAAGTCTTGGAGAACTTCACACAAATTCTACATTTTGATTACATACTGATAAAAGACTGTTACAGAAATTCTCTGTTTTTCAGGTCATTCCTAGAAAGTGTGAAATTCTGCTCTTATAACCAATATAACATTCTTTTTCTTTCCCTCATATCAAAAGGTATAGCTGCATTACATTTCCCTGTGCTGCAATATTTGCACGTTGATTCCATTTAAAAATGTTTAGGTATTTGTTCAGCAACTTCCTACAAACTGAAGGATTTTTTTTCCCCCAAAGCAAAGAAAACCCCAAACTAATCATCTTCTCTCTCTTGAGCACAAATGGAAATGTCTGATACTAAAAAAATAGCCAGCCTAGTATTTTTCAGCTACATTTCTAAAAATGCCAACAGAAGAAATGCCTTTCACTCCAAGCCTTCTGAAGTAAATTGATTCGGTTTGGTAAGCACTACCCAGCTGCCTCGGTGTCATCTGGAATAAGTAGATACATCCTTTGCTTTGTAAGATCCATGCTCACAAATTACTGTGCATCATACCTGCCTCAACATTTCCCTGAGCAGCTTAATGAGATCCTTGTTGACTTCAATCTTACTAGGTGTAAACCTGAAGCTGCTGTTGGAAGTTCCTGGCATTTGTTCAATGTTTACTTGGCATGTTGTACACTTAATGTTCCAGTTGAGAAATGACTGGTGCTGTGTTTTGCACAACAGTCTCAGCCAGCTTAAAAGGACAGTAGGGCTAAACACAGTCCTTTGCTTATTCTGTTGTTTTGCGGGAGACGTTTTCCATCTCCCTGCCATACATTTCTGCTTTATGCAGCAGCATTTGTTTACATTTGCATGACACATCAAACCCACTAAAAGCTCTTTGTCATGTTTTATCAACGTTTCCCAGATCGTGTCCTGCTTCCATACGGACAAGTTAGACAAAGGAATTCGTGTTGGACAGTGAATTAACTAGACTCACAAAATTTCTTCAAATTTTTGCAGATTGATTGTATTCTGCTTTCTCCTTAAGGGACAACATGCACACACAGAAAATGAAAAAATATTTTCCTCTCAAGAAACAACTCAAGCTATTTAGCAAGCAATAAGAAAAAAAACAGTATCTATTGATTATTTTTGAATCCTTACACTCAGAAGACAATCCATCATGCCTTGCTTCTTGGGTGAAGAGTTTAAGTAAGATTCAAATGCAAGGATGTGGTTAAAGCAAAAAAAAAATGACACTGACTGGTCATGGACAGCTAAGGAATACCAGCTCTACCAAAAACATTGCTGTGAAAGGCTTTTTTTGAGGAAATAAGAGATACCTTTGTGTCTTTCTTTCAAGGACAGTACCTCAGTAACTCACAGCAGGTGTAATTCTGTTACTCATCCTATTCTCCAGCTTTCAGACAGACTCATACTGGATTCCCTGCATCATACTACAGACTGTAGTTACATCTCTCCATGTGAGACGTAACACACCCACCACCCTATGTAGAAAAGTGATGAAGGTACCATTAACTATTACCAGAACAAAATTCCTGTTATTTTCTAGTAAGCTGCTTTAATTTCACATGAGGTGGATATTTGGTTTTTCCAAGAATAATTATATGTTCCCATGGAAACAATAACTCATCTCCAAAACTCTGCTATAAAGTGTTTAATTAGACATTGAATATTCCATCAAAATTCACTTAATAGGTAACACCAATTGCAATTTTTTTACTGTGTTTTTCTGATTTTTATACTAATGTCTATAAATTTCTACACAAAACTTTTTGGCAATAAAATTCTTGGTCTCTCAACATTTTGAAGCTGTGGACATCACATTTAAATACATGGTTTGCTTACAAATTTCAGGATAGAAAAAGAAAACACTGCTGGTTATGGATTGGCCTCAGCTTGCTAAAGTACTTGATAAAGTTTAACAGTGTTTCCTGCAGGATTTTGGAGTTGTATACCCTTCCTTTCCAAATAGCCTTCTCTAGTTCAAACATTCTACAAGGAACTTCTTAAGGCAATTCCACAGATTCTCTTTAATTGGTCAAACACAACAAAGAGTTTTTTAGTTTTAGTAATACAAAGCTATAGGTCTTTTAAATAAATCATGTCAGTAAGAAAGTCACCTTTATTTCTAAGCAATGTTGTCAATGCCTTCTCAAAGTCAAAACTGAAAAACAGTCACAAAATGCAAGCAGCAAGAGCTGTACTTTGTCAGTAACCTTTTCACTGACAGCAAAAACAAGAAAAGTGACACCATGATACTTCTTGCATTAATAAGAATGGTAATAAAATATAGTTGGGATTAGCATTTGAGAAGCTCAAGCTTGTGGACCAAAATGCCTGCTGCAAGTTATGCCTGACCAATTGCTTCTTAGCGAAAGTTCTTAAAATAATGAGTACCAAATCTGACATTTAAAGAAAAGAACAAGAACATTTGTCTACTTAATTATGTTAAGCCTGAAAGCATTTCAGTTCTATACTTTTTCCTTTCATTATGGTATTATATAAGCAGCACTAGAACAAGAAAATACTATATATTATACTTCAGTAATTCCACTTTCTAAAAATAAAACCCCTTCACACTATGTCAGAAGCCAAATAATGCGTTTCCTTAGTTTACAATTCCACTGCTTTGACTTACTTATAAATATATAGATGGGAGCTATTTGCCTGGCTTTGGTTTTTTTTTTAAATTTTTCCTTTGACTTTATGTCTCAGGATAATTATAGACTGATAGTACCTGCTGCTACTATGGATTTCATAATACTTCCCTAGAATACCTCCTTAGGCCTGCCTCCTTAATTACACCAGTCATGTCAGGGAGAAATGAGAGACATTGTTATCAGAAGGCGGAGACCTAGATTAATTTTGGTTTTTTACCTTGGGAGAAAAATCATGCTGGAATTGTTTCTGCAATATTCCTTACCCTTTGCAGTGACAGAGGAATTTTACTCTGGTGAGTTGACTTCTACACAAAAATCACTAATACCAAAAAGCTACATGCAGCAACAGACAGGGTCTTCTTGTTTATAAACATTTTGGGAAGCAAATCCTTCATGAGAGATCCAGAACAGGTATACAGTGGTAATATCGATATATGCTGATATGTGAGGGAGATGGAAGGCAGCATGGTAAATATCAAATGCAGGATCTTAATACAAAAAATATTAACCCAGTTTTGGATAAAATAGGAAAACCCGCATCACTTTTCCCTCTTCAGTTTGGTAATTGCTGTTACAAATACACTTCTACTGAAAGTCAGAGCAGCAGAACCCAAGTTAAATTTACTCTTGTTTCCTATAAAAAGTACATACCTTCCTCAAATAAGAAACATTTTCCAAATTAGAGTATTATGAAGAGGAAACTGGAACAAAAACAGACTGTCATCCTACTTGGTAAGGTGGCACAAGGAGGGGAAAAAAAAAATCACAATTTTGCAGGCATAAATATTTTTTCTCAAAGCAAAATTGCCTACATTTTACCAACAGAATGCTCTAAACAAATTTCTTAACTGAAATCACCATCTGGGTTAACAAAATCTCTTGTAGGCTGAAATACAAAAATTTTTAAAGCAGGGATTTTGCAGAGTCATTTCCCTGCAGGAGAAACTGGCTGTTTCGATTCCACCATCTGGCTGAATCATATTCCACCTCATGAAGTTGTTGCACAGCTAATAAGATAGATAGTGTAAGTACTACAAAAAAGTAGTATTTTGTGTGCCATTATCATGATGATAGTTTCCTTAATGCTGTTTTCCATAAGCACATGGAATCACTCAGATGTTTAGCAGCTCGTTGTTGCATCAAGCTGTCCCCTGGTTTGGAATGTCTTGTCAACAGGCCTACAATTGCTCATGAATTACATATTGCACCTAAAACCTGAAGTTTCTGTGGCATCATGGAACCCAACAAACACAAATAAATGTATTTTTAAAGGTTGCTGTATTTTGGGAAAGAAACACCAGTATGACAGCAAGAAATTAAATTACCTATTGGTCAAAAAATGAGTTTTGCTCTGAAGCTACACTTTTTCATTAAATAAATAAAAAAAGCAAACCCCAGACTTTCACTTAAAACACAAGTGACATACATCCACTATTTTTCAGTAAGCAAAACCAGGTTGACTACAAAAATAGAGCTCCATGATTTAATGGAGAAGAAAACTTTTCTAAAGTAAGTAATTGTGAAATATCTGAGGAACTCAAGCTTATCTGTTAATTATTCATGTTTCTGTTTTCATTTCCAGCTACTCTGGAGCTGCTGATGCTGGCACTCTCTACTAGGTTTAAGCATCCTTTCAGCTCAACTCTGCCAAATTAAACTGTCACTTTCTATTAAAAAATCTATAGCAGGAGGTTTTTAATCTTCTGATTTATACTTTGTAATAGGAAGTCAAAGTTTAAATTAGGACGGTATCAGCTTATGAAATAAAGCCTAAGCAGTGCAGTAACAACCCCAGCGAAGAAAAATCTCCTGCTTGCATTAAAGTGCACAGCAGAATAGTTTTAGTTTCCATCTTTTGGAAGGTTTTATTTTACACAGCTCAAGTCACTCTCACACTCCTGTTTAAAATAGCAGTGCCTGTAGATTCAGTCAGGACACACCTGAAATAAGACGCCACTTGCCATCAAGTGTCTGAAGTGTCCCTGATTTTATTGACCTGCTACACCCCCACCCTCTCTACCTTTCGGGTGTATTAAGCAGGCAATGCACAACTCAGTTGAATTAACATTTCTTTATGTGAGCTGCTCCTCCTGAAATTTTCTTAAGGATCTATGGGCTCCACAATTCACTGTGCTGAAAATTAAACCAAACCAACTTTAGTAATTAAACCGCTCTATAAACATTATTCTCTCCTTTTTTTTTTTTGTGCAATCCTTAAAAATAGAATATAGTAATAGTCCTGTTTATTTCCCTTTAACACTATCTCTTCTTCCAATTTTTGTCCTCCTAAGCATTTCCACTCCCATCTTCTCCAATGGTATCACTCCTGTATTTTCTTTCACTTCACAGCTGAAGAAAATTTAGTCACAAGATGTGTTACAGACAGGGAGAAAGTGACCTCACTGTGGGAGTAACAGAATTTATTGGGATTACTATCATGCAATTGCTCATAAAATGATTATTTACTGCAATTACTAGCACTCTCTCCAGCATGTCGTGTCTCATGAACTTTGAGATCATTTTTAAAGAAGTTTAAATCACCTATAAGCATAACCTTGTTATGACATCTTTACCTTGTCACATGAAATTTTACTCCCATTCTCCTTATATCCTAGGGATCTCTAGTTCACTCCTACTATAAATAGACATTACCCTCTTGTCTGGCTCAGCATGCTCTGCTGTGCTGGATTTCACTGGAGCCAACAGCTACAGCTGTGGCTCAGCCAGAATAGACTCCCTCTTTGCACAGACTGAGGAAGAAGAAAGATTAGTGAGAAGAATGCAGAAGCTGACCATAATACGCTCAGTACCAAAAGCTGCAAGGTCACGAGAGGATAATTACACTTGGCAGAAAAATCATTTAGACAAAGATTCATAGAAAGGATTGTATTGCCAATCATATTCTATCAGAGTTTGAGAGACTGAATCCTTGGATAAATTAGAAGAATAAATGTACACTAAAAGCAGAAGTTTAAGTGTTTTATTTTTTATATACTTCTCCTAACATTCAAATTTAATTCGGGTTTAGCAACCAAAAGGTTTCTGGAGAACTATTCAGTAATAATATGTAATGACATCTTTTCATGTATATAGAATTTTTAAGATAAAGACAAAGAACCCATGCCTCTTCTCTACACCAGCTGGGTCTTATGCACAGAGTGAGAACATACTGATGTGATGTAGTGATCTTCATGTTCCTCTGTACCAGATCTAGAGTGTCCAAGAGCGACTAGAGAAGGCAGTACCAACAGACTCCTTTTGCTGCATATTATTCTCTCCTTTCAGAGTGTATTATTGTACACAATTTGAAGACTCAAACACCCCTTTTAAGTGACAAGGCAACCACAACATGATGCTACTGCTGCTTCCTATACTTGGTTTATGCTTGCTGTTCTCTTGTGCTGCCCCACAACTGCTTTTGGTATCCATTCTTTGGACCAAAAGCCTGATCCTCCAAAGTGTGACACTACTACTTTGCTCAGAAGAAAGCCAAGTTGCATTTCAAAGCTCCATAACTCAGATTTCGTGTGGATTTATCTCAAAATTCCATTGCAAGTAGTTACACAGATAAACTACACTGTGTAAAGTATGCCTTCTTTTGTTTCAAACCCATGACCTGCTGCTTCATTTGAGGCCCTCCAGCTACCACATCACTGAGTTCATCATTTATTCAACCCTTGGGCCCTCTTTGCCCTCCACCCATTTCTTGCATTTCCAGAGTGAAGAGATTTCAAGCAGCTGTTCCTCACATGGAAGCCATTCCACAATTCTGATTCTGATCTCTACAAGATCTACTTTTATCTATCTTTGATGTTCTCCGTCCTACTGCAGAAAAAGAGAAACAAAGAACTTACTTTCTGGGATGCCAAAGCTTCCAGTGAGTGGTTTAGAAAGCCAAAAAGTCTAGAACTGATCGTAACAAGACAGGAGTCAAAAGCTGGTTCTCATCACCATTGCCACAGTGTATGACAACGGCATCACAGACCCTCCTCTCCCCCTCCCTGTTTATGCCTCATCCACTGTGCTTACAAGAAAATCTGAAATCTCCAATTATGTAACAGAAATTAAACCGAATGAGAACATCAGAAATTAAATACTGTGATAACAGTTTCCCACTTCATTTTCGGCATTGGAGTGGCACAAATGGGGCAGAAAGTCGTCATATGAACTACACATTATTAACTTTAATTATTCAACAGTTAGAGGAATGTTTTTGTCACAAGTCTTGAAGAACGCCTTTCTCCCATACAGCCATTTTTCAAGAAGGCAGCAATTTGAGATACAACTTCTTACACAGCATGCCCCATTGGCTAAATTCAACAATTCTCTGCTCACATGTGAGCAGGCTAGATTTTAAACACCCCTCACACCTTGTATAACAAGTCTATAAACTGAACAACAACATTCACTGAAACTGTTCAGATCTTTTTTTTGCTATTATAAGCAGCAGAGAACAAACAATCAGTACTGTAATTCAAGCAACTCCTAAGCCTAAAGTCTACTAATAAATGTGATAGAATCTCTAACTGAATACACAAAAGCTGTTGGGAATTATTTCCACTCAAGAAAACAGTTTAAATTACCCCATCCCTGCAAGGGAAAGTAAAGATGAGCTTCTTCATAGTCCAAAGCTTTTCTGAACAAAGCATGGCCTCTCCAGGCTAGAAATAAGTTTTGTAATTGCCTTCCTGGTGCCGCCAGAGAACTTACTCTGTCACTTCTATCCTCACCGGGAACTAAGCAGTACACACACTCTTTATTTAAAGGGGACAGTATACTTGCATCAGTGATTTAATGCACAAACACTTAGAATGCACGGGTTTCTTTAAGATTGCTTCTTGATCAGAAAACTGGAAACCGCTAGAGGGGTGGTACCTCTGGATTAGGTATTCTTACCCTGATGCAGTTTGTCCTGATACTTGATTAATTGTCACTATGAAAATAATTTTCTTCACACTCTGCTAACTGTTCTAAAGGAGTCTTTGTCTGATAATAACTTCAAATGCCAATTGCTGTGACAGACTCCTCTCCTTTGAATTGTTTGGATCTTTGATGAAGACATACCACATTTATCTTTGCTAAAATCTGATGTGATAGCCCCTGAAGCTCTCCAGCATGCTTCTGCCCCTGTAAGGTACGTGTGATACTCTACATTTACTAAGAAAAGACATAATAAGTATCTTAATTTGATAATTAAACTGAAAAGTATAAACCCCATATTTTTAAAATACAGGAGGACTAGGATCTACACATATAAGGATATATACCTTAGGGAAAAAATTCTTCATTATAATGCTGCTATGTGGGAATTGAATTGCAGTTACAGACATGCACCCTTTATTAAAGGCTTTTTACCCTGTATTGGTCCACAAGGCACTGCTCAGTAACCTGTGATCTTTTCTGAGGATTATGAGGCTAAATGTGAATTACAGGGAGAAGTGTGAGCTCCAGCAAGCCTGTAGTTCTGCCAGCTTTGTCACTTGTCTGTTTCATTCTGAATTAAAAAAAAGTTGTCAGTGCTTTCTGTGAAAGCACGATTGGAAAATTGCTGCCTGCTTCTCTCACCATGCAATTCCAATAACTTCATAAAGTAACACAAATAGGAACTTTAATTATCACTAAAAAATCAACCATAATATCAACTAAATTTAATCTGATGATGGAAAAGTTTTTCTGATTCAGTATCTACCTCATACACCTTCTCAAGTTTAGAGATTTAATAACTGTACCCTTCAAAGGAATTCTTGCAGAATTCTGCATCTGGAAGAAGACTAGGTCATTTTAATTTTTTTTCTTCAAAGTATGTTATAATTCAGTGCAGGTCCGTATAAGTTTCCTGAAAAATCTTAAAACCTTTTCTGGTTTGGCCACCACCTTGAAGGCTCCTGTCATCACTGGGATCAAATTCAGCAGCATTGGTGTAAGTGAATCAGATCTTAAGCTTGAACCTGTAAAAGATCTGCCTTACATTTCTCAATAGAGAAATCAATTAATTCCATTAGATAATAGCTATCTGCTTAGATTCTCACAGATTTATTATGGGGTTATTCAGGACACGTTATAAAAGAGAAAAACCGTCCTTTTTAAGTTCTAAGCCTCCAATACCATCATTTCTTACCATCAGGTGACAGCATTGTGTAACACTTCCAATTCCCACATTTAGCTGGAAGTAGAAGAACATGTGCAACATTGTAGAATTGTGTAAGACAGTGCACTTGCAAGCTATAACTTCGCAGGAAAATATGGGGACTGTTTTTAATGCACAGCTGGAGTAGCAACGCACATAACCAAGTAGAGAGAAACAAAGCAAGCATGAATACCTTAGTAAACACGTTTTCATCTTACTCTTCCTTCTTATTACAATCCAAAAAGAATTTATATTGTCTGAATACATGTATACACCTGTATATTGCCCAAAGGTTGCTCCATTTGATCACAGTACCATTTACTTTCCAGGAATCAGTTCAGTGCCTCTTAAGATTAACACTTCAAGATGTAGCTCACAAACAAACCCCATTATGCCTCCTTTCAGGATTTTGAGTATTTAGCTACCCATACATACAAATAGCCATACACATGCCCTCTAATCAGAAAAAGTTGTGCATCAAATTCACTTTTCTCCCTGAGGACTCAGGTGCCTGGCTAAAATTTGGGCTAAAAGCAGGGAAACACTGAGGCCAGTATCAGAATACCTGTCATTTTTATGAAGGCACAGAGGCATCAGGACAGCGTGAGTATTTCTGGCTGTTCTATCATGCAAAATAGCACCTGGCAAAACATTTGAGTGCAGGGGTATCCAGGCTACCTACTGTGCAAGGAGAAGCACCACAACTGCACTGGCACAATATTGTGCCTGCTTTCCATGCCCTGCTTGGTTCAGGAATAGCTCAGTCGTCTCTGAGGCACTGCTTTACGATGCCATTTGTATTCTCTTCATCTCCCTCTACAGGTTTTCAATCAGCTCGTTCATTCCCGTGATCACAACGACAACCTATTCACTGGTGACTCACAGACCTACAGCCAGCTCTGACACATTTTCCTATATTCCATTCAGGATATCAACATCTTTTTCTGACATCTCCCCAGGGATGTGTCTGTCAACTGAGATTTCAAAGGGGCCTAGATGCCCACAGAATTGCAATAGGATTTCAGTTCCTCACTGCAGGAACATTAAAGATGGGCAACTCAAAACAGTTCTGACTCACCTTTTCCCTGAAAATTAGCATGCACGAACCCACTAACGGTAAATGCACGATCAAACACTGCACTGGACTCAGGAAAAACCATCCTTCTGTAAGTACTCGCCAGTTCCTCACTATCACAGAGCTGGCTCTGAAAGAGTACTATTAGAATATTGCTATGGTATTGACCAAATTAGCTCCTTTTTCCTGTTGAAGGCAAGGGCTGTATTTCAATTTAAAGAGGAGAAGAAAAATGACAGAAGAAAAATTGATTTTTACTGTCTGATATTTGTTTGCCTGGGGGAATATTGTCTTTAAATTTGAAAACCTGCATCTTCACATAGAAGTCATAATCTTCCATTTCATGCCCCAACTTTGGCAGTAAGCCCCATTGATTATTTACCGCCTTTGGCTGCTACTAGAATATAAAACACTACACAAGACTGTTACCTGGCTTACTGAAAAGCAGATGAGTTTATAGGCTGGGAATCTCAATTTATAAGAATGTATCAAGGAATTCTTGGTATAACTGGCCTAAGTGCATTTCCGTATCCACATTCTTTAATCACAGAACCTTAAGATGGTTTGTCTTGGGAGGGAACTTAAAGATCATCTAGTTCCAACACCCCTGTCATAGTCCTAGTTTTTTAATCCTAAATATTTTTTCAGCAGTAACTTAAGTGCTTTGTTGGTGCTATTGGTGGAAATCAACAAGTAAGTAATTGTTTAAGTGCCACCATATGTTAAGCTGTAGCACAGTCTTGTGCAGAGACACAGCAGAAATTTTACTAACAATTACACCTTCAAGTTTATGATTTAAACCACCATGAAACCCATATTAATATCTACTGTGTATGTTCTTCCAACTGCAGTGTAAAGTGATATCAATCAAGATCTAACTTGTCACGGGATTAAGCCTTTGCATAAATATTAATCCTTTTACTCTGTCTAGAGCTGTGAAGAACTTCATAATATAGGCCACTTCCTATTTTACATTTTAGGAGCATGAACTGCTTATGGTGCATTTTTATAATGAAATGTGCACAGCTAATGTGATGTTCTTTTTTCTTTTGCACAACACTTTAGAAATATTAGCTTCAATCTTTGAGCTAATTATTAAAATCTGCTTTCAGTAAGAGAAAATGCTCAAAAGCACCATCTGTTTTCATAGAAATAACTGTATTTTAAATAGGAACTATTCTTTTTTTGTTGGAATTTGAATGGTTGTGCTGCACAATAATTTCTATTATGTGGTACGTATATTTTTTTCACCATTTCATTAGATCTCTATGCAGTTCTCTGAGCCAAATGCCATTCATAAGCAATGAATGTTTGAATCAAGTAATTGCTCAGAAAACCTCCAACACTACCCTGAACAATATAAGAGGAGTCATCGTTTTAGTACTGGCATGTCAGCAAAACAGCTCATTACCCATTAGCAGCCTCATTCCATTGTGTTTCACAACTGTGCTCAATCTGTATACACTGAAAAAAGGCCATCTCGGGATGGGTGCCTTCACTACAAAAAGAACCCCACACGTCTTCCATTTCTGCAACTCCTAATGTCTAATTTCCTGTACAGCATTCACTGTGTGGTAAGCAATTTGCAAAAGGTGCACTAGTCCAAAAATAAACACAACTTCAGAATACATTTGATTACTGTTCAGAAAAACAACTGACAATTAGCTGATTACAAAAAGCATTAATCTTAAAAACAACGTCTCTCACTGCACTGAAAGCCTATCAATATCTAAAATTGGCTTGGATGCCAGCTTCACCATCCATGCCGCTTGTGTCGCATAATAACCAGTTCCTGCTTCAGAGTAACTGAAGAAATAGCAATCATAATTTTAGATAAATATGCTGATTGTCATGGGGCTGTAAATCTGTTGGGAGACAAAGTTTCCTTGCTGCAGAGAACAGTAAATACCGGCTGTGTTTCCAATTACACTTGTCTGCTCAGGGAAGGTGGGATTTTTCTCTCCCTTCAAGGCTACTCCTTTAGGAGAAACAATAAAAAAAGAAGTTATGGCTGTGACACTGAGCCTACCAAGCAGGATTACACTGAATTTAAGCACTAATATCTAAAAAAAAAAATATGTTCCTTCATCCCACCCTCAGATGGTTGTGGTGGGTTGACCTTGTCCAGATGTGAGGACCCCCCCCACCCAGACAGCTGCTCGCTCACTCTCTCTCCACAACAGAACAGGACGATAAGATGAAAAAGCTCATGGGTCAAGATAAAGACAGGGTGATTATTTTCCACTTATTATCACAGGCAAAACAGATCTAAGGATAAATTAGTTTAATGGAACACCAATTAAAGATGGATGATGACGAAAAAAAAAGAAAAAAGCTAAAGTAACTTCCTTAGCCACCATCCCTTCTTTCCAGGCCAAATATCAATCCTTCATTCCCTCCTCCTTTACCTCCTCCCACCACAACCAAGTGGCACAGAGGGCGTGAGGAATGGCGGGGGTGTGATTCATCTGTAAACTGTCTTTTCTGCTGCTCCTTCCTCATATTTTTCCTCTGCTCCAGCATGGGTCTTCCCCATGGGCTGCAGCCCTTCAGCATAAATCGGGGATGGGTCCCTCCAAAGGCTAACCAGATATTCCATGGCTGACAGAAGGGATTTCACGTGTGTTTAGCATATGGACTTAACTCATTTCATTCACTTTATCTCATCCTGGAAAGGGTACACAAGCTTATTAAGTTCAAGTTTAGTTCCTCAAATCTGCAAGACCTAGACAACATTTGATTTGAAGCAGAAATAATGTACTAATTATTTTAGCACATACTTCCTGAAAGACACTTCAGCAAAGTAGCTCACCATCTTGATAACCATCCAAAAACTCAGTAATCCAAACTGTAACAGAGCTATGAAGCAGCCAAATTCTGGCAATTACTCTAAGTAGTCTATGTCAAGACAGGGCTCGTGATAAAAATTCGAGATGAATTAGAGACAGAAAAAATGTGATGTGACAAAAATCTCAGTCCTCCATTCCTGTCTATCTTAATATTTCTCCAAGCAAGCTCTTACCTGTCTATGTAATTAAATTAGCAGTGATGTTACAAGCCCAGGACCCAAGGACTTCATTTGCAGGTGTCCATCATTTTCCAAGAACCCCACTCATAGCTGAAAAAACCAAAAATTGAACGATGACCTGTCCTTGATAGTGCTGGCAATGACAGCAGCTCTTTTCCAGTCTTTCAGAGAACAACAAAAACACGGTTTCTCCACTTAGAAATAATCAACAACTTGAGTCTAGGTTAAGTTTATCTCAATAGGTCTCCTGATGCAATTATATGGGTCTTGCCAAGGGTAGCCACCAAATTTGCTGCTAACACACTGCACGTGACAGTTACAATGCAGGCTTCATATGAATATAATTTATTTTTCTCAAGATGAAGTACACTACTTGTAGAACCATTTGAAATGGGCATTGTATCAGCTTTTACCTGTCCAGTTTTACAGATGAAAGTTGCTGAAAACCTTCTGGGATGTTTCTACACTACATTTCTCACACCTTAACCATAAGATTAAAAAAAATGTACTTGAAAGAAACAAAGGTTCCCCAAAATACAAATTCTGAATAATGCAGTAACATGAGGATAAAAAGTTCATTTTAATGCAATTTAACTTCTTTTCTTAAACACACTGACAAGATATTACCCAAACCATTTCCTTACATCAAGGAAACACACAAAAACTTCATTTTTCACACAATATAAACCGTAGCTAAAATTTTAGCAAGCCTTCAGAATCAGAATGTGTCCACACCATAAAATGGTAGAAGGAGACCACTGAAAAGACTCAGATCTCCATTCTATAAAGGAGGTAGGAATTTATCTTCAAATCCTTTAGTTCAAAAGTCATCCCTGCTAGAATATTCACCCTTTTTTAGCACTTCAAAATCCTTATTAAGGAGCAAGACCTCATAACTTCAGCTATAGAAAAATACAACTCTTCTCTGTAGGTCAAAGGGCATCACATTTTTAGCTTTTCATCTCCAAAGAAACTTATACTCTGCACTTAATTTTACTTGTCAGAGGAGACTGACAGGCACAGAAATCTACAGCTGTAACGATTCCAAGGCTCAAAAGGCTCAGCAAGTAGGACCATTTCTCCTGGTGAAGCATTCATGGTATGTGGGTAATGTGCTCTGGTCCTGAGGCACCAGCTGGCTCTGAAGGCAAGAATTCTACCAGTCAATACTGGAACTTGCATTAGTAGAAGAAGAGGATAAAACTCACGTAAAATTACAATTACCATGGTGATAAATGGTAGTTTATGAAACAGGGGCTACAACACAATACATTAACTTACCTACCTGAATAACTGGACAAGAAAAAATTAATTTCTCCTATGCTTCCTGTCCTGCCTTTAGGGTTTTTTACACAGTTGTCTTTCATAATAGATTTATTTGTGTTCTAAGAAAACACGGATTAGGTTCCAGGACTTTAATGCTGATCAACTGACAGGCTAAGAGGCCACACTAAGAAATGGCGTACAAACTTCTTCCCCATTTTTATCCCTGTCAGAAGAGACAACTCTCACGGCTACAAAGGTAGAATATTAAAAACACACTGTTAATTTACATGGATAATTTAATGATTAATTATGGCACCTCAAATATTTTAAATGATTAATTATGGCACCTCAAATATTTAAAGCACGTGATGCCACGTTACTGAATCTTTTACCAGCCTAATCTGCTATACAACAACGCTACATGGCAAAAACATGCTTCTCTTTTTGTCATAGGCAGATAAGTATTGAGAAAGATAAAGCTCCAAAGTTTACAGCCTGTAAGGAGATGTACACAACCACGATTATTTCTTACAAACTTTAGTCATGAGCGTGACAAGCAAGTTTAAAACTTGGAGTCTTCCATAGCAACTATCACGCAAAGAAAACAGCAGCTTGTGAAGAAGTGCACCATCCAATTTCTGTCACATTTTCCATAAGGGAGAACTTTTCATGCCATGAAATGCGTAATTCAATGCCAGCTTCCTTCATTATTCACTGCTTCATTGGTGTGATTTAAGATGGTACAAGAAATCAGCTGAACATATACCTTACGTTTTGGGGATTCAGGATCTGTTGGTAACTGTGGTCACCTTATTCAAAATCAAAACTTCCCACGCTCAATCACCACTTCTCTTCTGTTACTCCTGGCAGTATCCAGAGCCAGCTCCAGAGCACAGAGTCCTTAAACCCTAAGAAAAACAAAGGAAAGGGAATAAATCCTTCCTAATAAATCTCTTCCTAACTCAAGGCATTCAGCAGTTGGTCAGAGCTCACCACCACAGAAGTAGCTAAGAAAGAATAATCCAGCCCCACTCTTCTTTTCCTTATACCTGTCTATCAGAAAGGAAAAGATACAAAACACACTTCTTTCCTTCCAGTCAGCCAGAGGTTGAATCCATGTCAGCAAACATCAGCCATCAAATAAAAAAGGGTAATGTTGTTAAATTACTAAATGTAAGCAGGGTGAGAAGATGCAAAAGCCCTCTCTCTGTGCTTTTCTTCCAGGTAACATGTTGACAAAATGGGAATAAATTGAAATGTCCCTTCTTTTATTCATCATAAAAGAAACTACCTTGATACTGTTCAAGAATGCTGCTCAGCTACTATATCCACTGTTTCTGAAACCAATAACCTGTAAAAATACTTGAAATAATCCAGGATACATCATATTCAGTAATTACATGAAAAAGCAAACAAAATTATCTCTCATTTTTTTCTCAGGTGGCAAAACCAACTAATTAGACAACTAATCAAAAAACCCATTCAATTTCTACCAGAAACTTTGATACTTAAACATTGCAGCTTTCCTTTCACATACAGTTTCTGTACAGCTAGGCCTGTTCCTTTTTCATTTAACCAAGAGAAAGTATGAAAAAATTAATAAATTTTCATTAAAAAAAACCAAACAAGCTGAACTCTAAACTGGGAGAAGCTAGAGAACACAAAGGAAACTAATCAGTGGGGAAAACAAATCAATTTTGCTCTGAAATTGTAAACTACAAAAAAAAGTACTTATTTTCTTCATATGGCAATAGCTGAAAGGCACAGTGACTACAGTAAATATTTAGTAACTGCATCATCAGTGGGACCGCAATTGTACACATGGATGTCAATCCCTAAGATCTAAAACTGTACACAAGCTCTGTAATTGAAGTTGCACGAATAACCAAAAATCACACTGACTGTAGTGATGAGTAGCAGATATTGTATGTGCCATTTAAACTGAGATTGGAAAGAGGAAAAACACACACAACCACACACCAACCTAGAAGATTGTAAGTATGAACTGGGTTTAACTGTCAAAAATGCTGAAATCTGTCTGGAATTCTTACACTCGATACAGCCTTTCCAAACTTATTTCCACCAGTCCCTGACCAATCAGTGTTGTTTAAACCCAGGCTTTTGCCTTTCAGACTGGCTTCAAGAACTCACCGTGTCTTCCACATAGTGTGAAGCAAATCCATGTTAAGAGGAAATCTGTGTTAAGAGCTACCATTTGGCTCAGCATGAGACTTACTCGTTTCAACACAGTTTGGAAAGAATATAAGCAAGTAGAATATTTATAAAATGGTACTTTCTTGAGAGTGAGCGTGGTTGCTCCACTGATTGTACTGATTTGTTGCCAGACTTCAAGTATCTTCAAACTAACACCATTTACGCTTTTTTGTAACCCTTCCCAGTTGCCTCAAGTATTGCACTTTATTATAGTGAAAGATGCAGACTTCCATGCAGTGCAAAGAACAAATACACCCAAAAATTTTTATACAAATGCAAATGGATACACGCAGGAAACAAATTCTAGAGAGAATTATTCTTTACCGAATACAAATATTTTAAAATTGCACAGAAACTGGAAAGTTCAGCAGTCCACTGTCTGAAAAGAAGGGTAGTTTATGCAAGCAAAGACACAAACACTAAAAAAAAAACAAGTTGCATTTGCCCAAATGTTTCCTATTCTGCCATTTTAGAGTCAATTGAAACAACACCAGCAGTTTAATCTGCATTTGACTCTTTCAGCTACCAAAAGTCTTCTGGTTTCAAGGATGAAAATATCATCAAACAACAAAGACAACCGTTCGTGCTGTTGATATAAGATTCTTGAGAGCAAACAGCTGTAGTTTTAGTGTCATGAAAGCTAAATTACACATTTTGTATTAATGGACTGGAATTACATCTACCACAAAAGTTTCCAGATGTCTTTTTTCCTATTTTTATATGATTATGATCCAAAATATGGCTTAGTATTGAGTACAGTTATATTCAACCATTCTTATTTTGCCATGAACAAGCTCCTGGTGCTGAAGGGAACACCCAAATGGATTTCTTATGAAGTGCATATACCCTTCCTGCCAAGCAAGGTGTCTGGTCACACAGAGCTCTTTCCAGGATAACTGTGTCATATGGTAAATTATCGATTCTTGGTTGGATAGTTACTTCTAGAGAAGCTTTTAGTACTTTGTGCATCGGTGAAAGATTCTTGGCTGAAAGTCCTGGAGAATAAAATTAAGAAGTGCAAATGTATCAACATGGCTTTATCACAGCGAAAGACGCCACTAAAAAAGGAAAAAAAAAAATCTTACTTGGCTTCTTTACAACTCTGTCAACAGAGAGGCTAATTAGTACTAATTACAACAACAGCTTTACAGCTACATTCAAACAGACACTGTTCTGACCTTGCTGGTATTTATCAGGGTTGTCCCTGTAAAAGCAACTAAATGCTATTAACAAGATGTCAGCTTTTCTCTGTATTATATGGACACGCACTAAAAGGAGACCTTTGCCTTCGACTTAATGCTATAGACTAGACACAAGCTACAAAACCCCATTTGAGGAAGACTGAGGAAAAGAAAAATAGAAGTGGACTTGATGTAAAGGAGAATTTCTCATATTAAGAATCAAATCTTTCCTGGAGCAGGAAATGCTGAAGTCTCTTGCCTATCACTTTTCCAAGCACCTACTAAAAGCCAAGCATCTGTTAGATCAGAACTCTTAACTTTTATAATGAGCAGCAAACCTCAACCCCATTGTGTTGCTCTGCCTCTGCTGATGCAAGCCTTTGAAGCTGCAAAGCAGAAAAATTTTTTTGCTGATACCATGTAAACTACACATGAACGTAGATGTACACCTAAGCATCACAAGGCATACGATTCCTGGTTTGCCTGACTCACCATCCCAAAGAAACTGAGAAGTTGAACAAGCTCATTAAGACAGTATGATACTTGGGAGCTGGCTAAAGGTTTCAGTTCCTGTCACCAACTGGCTATCACACTAGGGAAGTCAACACACCTGAAGGCTCAGAGGCAGCACATGGCAGTCATACATAAGCTTGCTAACCTTGGTGCTGCTTTACACAGCTGTCCAGCAGCAATTCAGCCAGATTACACTGCATCTTGCCACTGAAATGGACTGCAAACACAGCTGGTCTGATTTCTTTCTCTTCCTTCACCATGCCTCTCCCAAAAGTTAGGCCACCTAGACAGCAACTTCAAACCGGGTCATAAGAGAAAGTACCCTATCTTTGGATAGGAAGCAGGTTTGTGTACAACAGAAGAGAATAATGCCAAGTGAATGATGCCCAAAATGGCATTAGAGGATGACTTTTAGTGATCTGCGTAGAGATGATTTGTTGCACACCACCGAGTCTCTCTCATTCTAAGGCAGCTCTTGTCATTTTACTAATGTTCATGCTCATGTGAGCACTCAGATTTTTGACATATTATGACTTGATGCTTGGCTGAAGCAGCTTAATTCATGGCATTGTCAGTGTACAAATCCCTTCTCTCCCGTACACTGAAAATGAGGTGCCAAAGAAAGGGATTTGTGAAATGCGCTCAAAGATGTCCTGCAAAAGGAAAAGCTGAAGGATGAGGAACAGCTGAATGCCCTCTTGGGAATTCAGGAATCCCAGCAATTCAGAAAGTCACTCTGCTGCCTGGACAAAGGGCTATTATTTTTCTTGTACACAAACGCTGACTGACTTGCTGTCTGTTTAATACACAAAAGATTTATTCACATTTTCCAAAGTTCTGTAAGAACTTTGCTAGAGAGCATGAACTCCTGGGTTGATCTCCGTCTCTGCCTTCCCCAGCTGAGAATTGTAGTCCTGTGAGAGTGAGAGCACAGGTGCCAGTTTCTGTTCAGCAAGATGGGGACTCCTGTGGTGAAAGATGTTTCAGCCTTGTACAGTATCTATTTGGTTTGCTATGTATTGTTATCTATCTATTCTCTGTGACCATTAGTGATCCACAGCTTACAGCCACCAGAGGCAAAAAATAGAATCTAAAAGTGAAGAGAAGGAGCAAGCAAAGCATTAAGCAGCTTTGTGCACTTAAAGCCACCAGAAGCTTACAGAAAGGGAACTAATTGCCTGCTTTTTTAGTAGTTTTTAAAAATATTTATTTTGATTAGGTTTTTATTGAGTTTCTACAACAAAGATGATTGTGCTCTCTGCCGAGGGAGAAGAAAGACAAGGCCAAGCTTTTCAAATACACAACACACAAATTAATATCTGTAAGCATCAAATGTTCCCATTTCATTTCTGAATCTGATGTTGTGTACATTGCGTACTACTCTGCAGTTCATGTATGTGCAAATTCAAAGATGATTTCTGCCTCCTCACTGCAACATGTACATGTTAACACTAACCTCAGATCAAAATCTCTCAAAATTTCACAGAAATGCTGGTTTTAGGACTTCTCTACTGTATTACCCTGTGTAGGAAAAAACCCAACTAACTTTTTTAATGAAGATTTCATCCTCTGTCATGTGTTGGAGAAGCCACCTGTCATCTGTCAAGTCAAAAAGGGACTTGTTTAACAAGCTAAAAAATTTTGTTGCATTCAAAAAGGAGATGGATGTTTGAGACCTCGGTAAGGACAGGAGCTGGCAGTTTTTCATCTCAAATCCTTGCCACCAAAAAAAAAAACACCTATAGAATTTTAATATTTCTTTAACATTTCTGCTAATTCAGCCTTGGAATTTGACAACTGATCTATAGCATTATCAACAAGTGACATCTACTCACTTGGTTATACTACTCAGTTTACTTGGAAGCGGAAAAAAAAAAGTGCGGTAAAGGGTTTTTTAATCAAGCAGGTAAGAGCGATGGTCATAAACCACTGATGAGCAAGTACTGTCAAACTTGTCAGACAGCTTCTCTGAATAATATTTAACAGTTTGACACTAATACGCTTCAGTTTGAACGATACGTGTGGCATCAACATCTGAATACTGATAGTTTCAAACCTACATGGACTAGAGAATTAGAAACCCGCAACACAAGGCAAAACAAAGCAAATTGCAAGGAGTAGAGGTCTCTAGATGTATTACCAAAGAAACGTGTCCAGCTTTCACCTTTCAGGAGTGTCCCTCAGTAATAAACTTATCAGAGGAAAACACACAGATAAGTATTAGGAAACAAAACATTGGGTGTTTTGCCCCTGGCATTCTTACAGTAAGCTTGTTACTGAGCCAAGAGCCGGCCCTTGGTAACGTGTCCATCCTTTCATTGTCTTTGACCCTGGCAGAGAAGCAGAGTCCTCAGTGAGGACCTGTAGCCTATTCTGACTTCACTCTAGCAAAAACTTCATTACCCTGAGATTATTCCTATCACAATCCTGGCATCACTCAAGTAATATTTCAAAGAATTAATGAATCTGCTCCTGAGGATTTACTGTGAATCCTTAAGTGTTTTGATGCACATTCAGCCTTTAGATTAAATAATTGATTATCATTAAATTAGACTATCAGACTGAGGAACACACATAACATACTAAAGCCGACCCTTAGTCCTTCCTACTCTCAAATAGATTAAAAGCCGAAATTGGTAGATTTGTTGAGCTCTGTTACCAAAACAACATGCCAATACCTCTCCTAACCCAAATATTTGCTCTAATACTACACATGGACTTATCTCCCTCTTTAAAAATTTAGAAAATTTCTTGTGCAATGTTTTAACAAGTTAACTCCTACGGACAGTTATAATTTTTAAATTATTTACACAAGCAGAATTGTCAATGCAAAAATTCAAATAGCTCAATCAAGTAGGCAAAAATGCCAAGATACACTCATTTACTGGAATTGTCTCAAGTTTTAAAGTTACAGGAAGCTATAATTTAAAATAATGGTGAAACACCATCATTTATTTGCCTACAATTAACCAAAGCTGAGTCTCTTCAGACCAGGAAACTGACTTCCCCTAACTCTAAAATACATTTTTTAAAGCTGCTTTTCTTTCCTTCCAAGCAATCATCTACTGAACTCAGCATTCATAGAGCTTCTCTTCCAGTTTCAGTTAAATGCCACCCCTGAATATACACATTTCTCCTTTTAGGGAAAGCAGACTTTGCTTACTAGTCTGTGTAAATGCAAGTCAGAAGTTTATCTCCAAGTCAAAAGAAGGAATCTTTGCCCAAATACTTACTTCACTTTTACGGGCAATATTCAAGGATTAATTATGGCATGTTATTGATTCTGGTTCACTTTCATAGACTCTTCTTGTTGCATTCTTTGGACTTTATATCACAAGGATTAAGAGTTCCCAGTAAGCCTTTCAAGGAAGGCAGCTAAGTACAATGAGGATGGTTGCATAGTCCATGTAGTATTGGATCACACAGCAGTATAAACACAATCCAGATCAGATGTGAGAAGAGGATTAAATTTCCATGAAACCTGCCAGGACAGATGACACAGAGTTTATGCCAACTTTATGCCACTTTTATGACAGCTGTGGGAGGACAAATGATTCATGGTCCAGAACAAAATAAGGAGGGGTTGGACAGATGCTACCCTGACAAGAACTCTGCACGAAGAAACCTAGTGCCTAAAAAACGCTGCAGATTTTGGATCCCACTCTAGTGGGAGTTTATATTGAAACAACATTTTACTTCATTTCTTATCTGATTCTGAGTCCTAATGCCAGATTGACTGTATGATTTGCTCCGAGACCGTATGTAGAGAGGCCTTACCAGACTGAATGCATAAATATCCAAGTCTATTTCCTTTCATTTAACACCAGTGACTTTCATGTCAGTAAGCATGAGAAATTTAGCATACAGGTTTATTCATCAAAGGCTCACAGAATAAATCAGCTATGAAGGGACCTCTGAAAGGCATTTAGTCCAATGCCAACCCTCAAAGAAATACTAGCTAGTTGAGAATGCCCAGGGCCTGTCCAACCCAGGTCTGCTCTCCAAGGACTGAGGTTTTAGTTTCCTGCCAGTGTCTGCTTTCCCTCAGATGAGAAAAGTTCTGCCTTATACTCTCCCATGTTACAACTTCCAGCATCTTCTGTTTCTTCAAATTTGGTTGTAATTAGCCATTAATTTCAAATAAATTCAGGCATAAAGTGACAGAAACTGATTGCTGGTGGGACCTCACAATTCAAATTTCTACAGGAAACCAAGTAAAAAAAGTGGGTTTATGGAAGAAAGCAAATGATCCCTTTTTTCTCCCCAAGAAAAAAAACCCCACTCAATATTATTATAACTAGTGGTATGGAAATGTATCCAAAAAATTACAAAAAATATTTCCACAAGGAGCCAATTTTGTGTCTACTACAGATGCAAGATGTACAACCATCTGGCTCTGAAAAAGATTATGCTTCTCTGTAGGCAGCTATGAACAAGCTAAAGCTTTAAGCAGTGAATATTACTAATTATCATCTTAAATCTAAACAGGAGAAACATCAGGAAAAGCAAGATAATTTTTCTGTTCCAAACATGAGCTAAACTTTAAAAAAAAAATTCCGATTACCTACTAAAATCAGAGGCAGTTTTAAATCAGAAGAAATCAACACTGAAAAAAAGGTATGAACTCCATACTAAACAGGTTTTGAGCAGTACTATGCTTTTTCATTATCTCATTAACAACTGCACAGTTAATGCTTTGAAAAAATATAAAAGCAGATCTTCAATTTATGTAAATGATTGTAAACCCATGAGTGTGCAACACACTTTGGAGCTATGCCTTAGGAGAAACAGAAGGGATTAAAGGTGTATCTGAGTGACTCAGCACAACATCCTGAAACTGAAATTATTGATTGTCCTCTAAGTTAATTATTTCCAGAAGAAGGGGACATTTATGATTATCCTGTTGGATTGAGACTCCAGGATGAGAATTAGCACCATACTTCAAATTCTTTATGATTCACCAACTATACAATTCTCTGGAAGGAGGACCAGCATCTTTGATCTCTCATCTGGAAAGCTGTAATAATTCTTTTGTTTCTCCTATTATTTACCAGTGTCGAGCGCTTCCACAACCCAACATAGCAATAGTTTTGTAATACACTATAAAATGTGACAACAAATAACATTTCTTAAGAGAAAGATCTGGTGAGCTTCTAAAGCTGAACTCAAAATATTCCAACACATTCTCCAAAGAAACTCATGGCATTCTGTGAATTTCCAGCTCCTGCATTTGTCCTAATTCAACAGTAACACCAATGAAAAATTCCCTAAACAGATGTTGAATTAAGTTTTCTTGCCTTGGGTTACTGTGATCTCAAAAGTTTAAACAAAGACAGAACACTGGAACAGCACCCTGTTTTCACCTATACTGTCAGAATTTTTTTTCCTTTAAAGAGCAGGAGTCCTCCTTTGGATACTTTTCCACTAAATTGGATAGTCAGCATCCCAGGACTACTCGGCAAGCCTGACTTACCAGTCTGTGTGAAAACAGAGTTTTTAAAGACCTATCAAAATAAAAAAAAAAAATCATCTTGCTGCATGTGATGCTACAATCCTTGTCACATGCTGGCAGGATTTCAGGCTGCTTTCAAAGTGAAAACTGCCCAGCTGGATTCTGTTCAGCTGTCATTCAGCTACCTGACTGAATGAGTTCCTATCAGGATACTGGGAAGTTGTAATTTTGCATGCTAGATGGCTTTGAAGTCTGAAAATACATGCACTGATTTTTTTTTTAATATTAACTTCAAAAGATGGGTGGAAAACATAATTTGCTATGTAGCCATCCTGCAATTAGTCTTCTTTTAATTTCTGTTAATCACCTAAAAAAGTAGTGTAGCACTTAGTAAAACAGATTTTGATGCAAGCAGCATGAAGGGAGAAATTAATTTGAGTAGAACAGCATGCAGACTCAGGAAAGACCTGCAAAACTGATTCTATCTGATAATACAATACTCTAGTACAGTATTTCTGAATCTAATTATATTTGGCCTTAGGCTGCAGGTGAGGGCAGATATGCATTTTCTCAAACAGCTGGAATTCTTCCTAATGCTACCATTCCAGCAGCTTTTTACTGGTAAGAACAAGTGAGGTGCAGATTGTTACTTCATGCGACAACTCTTCAGCTGAGGCAACACTATTCAGCTTGTAAAATCGGAATATTGAGGCTAATCTGGCCATCCAAACCAGAAAAAGGACATAACACAAGCCATTTCAGTGAAACAACCACATCACAAGTCAACTCTGGCACAGCTACAGCAATTAAAAACAGTGGCAACCAGGAAACAGCAGAGCTTTGCTCACATTCACAATGGCACTCACATGAAAATAGTAGTTTTGCTAGCTAGCAAATTATAGATTTAACGGTAGCCTTCAGAAAGGTTATTAATTACATTTAAAAACCCAACGGTAGTAGTTAATGTTGCTCAAAGACTCAGCAAACCTTGGGCTGTGTATTTAAGGTACTCAGAAGGGTGGTAACACATGAGTATGAAGAGCAGCATGTAACTGTAAATCAAGAAGATGTAAAAACATATTAAAATCAGAACCATCTTCTTACCTTGCCATATTATAGTGAGAGCTGGTTGTTGAGGCCTCCACAGACTCATGCCCTCCCACATATGTTGACCTGAATTCCTGACACACAACAACGGTGCTGGCAAACCAGCACCGAAATTGCTACACGTCTCTTTTTATTATCTCAGAGTTCATCTATTTAATTTTCATATTTCCTCTGTCTTCATCTTGGCAAATAATCTGTACTGGCTCTAAGGTATGATCTAAACGCCACGATATTACTTTTTTTTTTTTAAAGACTTGCTATGGATAGAGTGGCGGGGGGGGGGAGGGGGAATAGAAAGAGAACTTATGTATTCTGAATGTTCCATAAGAGCAAGTTTTAATCATGAAGACATCCTGCTACAAGTAAGTGTGCTACTTGGTAATTATGTGCCTTTAGATATTTTACTATTTTTTGTATAGGTGGGGCGTTCTCCTCTGAGTGTTCTCCCACAGTTCTACAGAAATTAAAATATACTATGGTTTTGATTGATCTTGCCATCAGTTGACTGTGTCTTAGTCTGCTTAGAAATAGTCACTGGCACTACGTCAAAAAGCACCAGATGCACCATTTACATAAGCAGGGCGTTATATGTGAGCTCCTTCCTTTTCTTTTTCCGTGGCTACGGATTTATGGTAGTAAATGGGTTTGTTCACAGATGGACAAGAAATTACTGAGAATCTCCTAAATGTCAGTGAGCTCACCAAGTAACCAGGACCACATCCACCTCTGTTGGAAAAGCTCTGATAGAGTCACAGTGCAAAGTATTTCAAGTACTAAGTTCCAATCTCATTGTGTTGATTCAGTAATTTCAAACTGTAATAGATGATATTCAAAAACATCTCACTCAGTTAAGTTTCAACATTTCCTTCAGTCCCCAAAATTACAAAATAACTGAAAACACCTTCACAATGAAAAACAGATCTTCCTTTTCAATAAAAGCTCAAAAAGGTGCCTTTGTGATTTCCTCAACAGAGAGAAATATTTTTAGAATTTGAAAATAAATTTGGGAATAGAACCATAAAATTGTCATTAATGCAGTAATAGAGGACTCTACAAAAAATTGACCAGGAACAGATTAATAAAAACTAATACATCAATTGTGTATTTCAGAAAAATATTCAGTAATTACCAATAAAACCAAAAAGTCTCCTAAAGGGAGCTGATTTACCCATAAAATTGAGTCAAAAAGAAAAAAGAATGGAATTCAGTACCTCAAATCCCTTTTGCAAGATAGTCATAGTGATGGAAAGTCCAAGCCATAACTTTATGGTGAATAGTTGAGGAACACTGCAATTACAGGAGAATTTGCTTTGTATCAGGCTCATTAAAAACATAAGGATGAAAATTACTTTTCACTTGGTAGTAATTGCATTTTGTTGACATCTGATTATTCAAGCTGGTCTTAAACGCTGACAGGGCCATTAATAAGGTGGGAATTAATGAATTAGGTAATTTGGAATATTTTTGAGTAAATAAATCTTTAGAGTAATTACCCTCTACAGTGCCATTTTAAGACAGTGAATGTGGCATATTTGTACTACAAAAGCATTTTTAGTAACATAAAAATATTGATTTTTTTTTAATCAAGGCAACACAATCAGTAAAAATTTAACCAGATAATACTGTTAAGGCAAGAAATTGATATTATTACTACATTAGCTTAATCAAATACTTGTTAGAATAGCTTTAGACTGTCACAAAGTCTTTGAATGTTACTTATTTCTGGAGAATGTCAGCTTAAAAAATAAAGAGGGGAGGTAATAAAGGATTCTTTTGAGACTTAATGACTATAAGTTGTAGTTACCACTGCAATGAAAAGGGATTCCCATTTCAATAGCAACTCAAAGCAATAGCATTTTTATCTTTCAAAGAAATAGCCTTTTCTATGGGTGCAATAGAATTCCATAAACAATGCCTTACTAACTCTTTTTACAGTTAAATAGCTATGAAATCATAACTTCATTGAAATTACAATAAGACATAACACTAATGCCTTTATCGGTGATCAGAATAGGTAATTACAGAGCCAAGACTAGTTCAAAGTCATCTTAATGCAAAACTCAAATTTCCTTTCAAGAAAGGAAACATTTAAAGTATCTATGAGGAATGTATTCATCATCTAAAACAACAATACTGTTAGACTATTTTTGCCACTAATTCATACCTACTGACCTCAAACAAGTTTTGTGTCTGTTTTTAAGGTAGTTTTTTTGGGATTGTATCTATAACTCAGTTTCTGAGGTTTCACAAATATTCTTGTTTCTGATGATGATTTTCATAGACAGGTTCATGCTTATGTACATCCAGCAGCACAGCATACAAATCTGCCTGCTTTACCTCTACTCTGAAGTACAAAAATACTCCCTTCTGCTTTGATTTTGATTTGACAGATACCTTTACTGTGTCAAATTCTATCAGCCACTGGGAGTCATCACCAAAGTCCATGAGACTACTTTTGATAAAGATCTAGAGGTGAACATTTTCTGAGGCTGGGTGGCCTCCAGCAAGTGAAAAGAACTCCAATGATTAGCTGTTAGAAATTAGTTATGTGGAAGGAGCTTTTGTGTTCTGATCTCCTTCAGCAGCTTGGCATTTGTCAAATCTTTGATTATTAATAGGGTCAGAATTTCATTCCAAATATAACCAGGGAATTTGTGCCTCGGGCTTTGGCAGAACAAGATTTCACACGCTGAATTTAAAGGAAAAGACTCATATAATGTTAATCAGAACAAACCTGAATGAGAAAGAACCCTGAAAATAAGCTTTACCCACGTGCAAGTTCCCCTGGGAGCTTCCTGAGAAAGTGATTAATATTTCTCTACTCATATGGAAGAAACACTGTTAAAAACCACTTTTCCCTTGCTCGAGTCAGAAAACGTGAACTGAAATCGAAGTGTATTAGCAACAATAAAATATTAATGCTCTGGATTTCTTATGCAAACTTTTTCAACACTGCATTATTGATGACATCTAATTGTAGTGGAGATTGCTGCAGGACAAGCTAATTTTACTACAGACTTTGTATTTTTAACTATAAAATGCTGTCTTGTAAAACCCGCCAGGATCCTGGTAGGATTTCATCATGTCTTCTAACATTCAATTGTTCGTCTTGATTCAAAATTATTCACAGGAGCCAGTCACTTATGAAAATATTATGAAACACGCCAATTTTTGTTCAAATTTCTTTTGTGATAGAAAGAAGAATTTATTTTAAATTGTTCTTGCACAGACTGCATTCAAAGAGTGCTATACCCAGCCTCAGAATTTTACCATAGCAATAAATTTCTTGTAATTAGTATTGCCAATATGTAGGCACACATCTTTGATTTAGGCTGAGGTCTAGGTGGGCAGCATTAACTACTCCAAGTTGCTGAAGCAGATCCTGAAAGCCAAAGATAACCAAAATGCAGCAGTATAGTTTAAACATTCTTCCTACAAGAGCTCTATATCAAAAGAGACTGGAAGATCACACAGGAGCTCATTTATCCAATCTGTGGTATCTAGGGACTGTCAGGCTCTTTCAGTGGCACAGCAACATAGAGAGCACCAGAAAAGCAGTATCATCTTTATATCAGGAAAGGACTGTTTTTTTACTCATTTTACTCATTTTTACTCTTCACTCAAGAATGGGATCAGTGAACTGCAATTAAGACAGTTTTCAAATCAGAAAAAAAAAATGACCCTGAGACAGGAGTTTTTCATGAGAGCCTCAAAACATCCAGCCTTCATGCCCAGCCTGGAGCCCCCTCTTGATTGTAAATGACCATATTCTTCCTTTTACAGGAAGACCCCTCCTAGAGCAAGAAATACATTCTTCTATTTGGTACGTCTTCTGAGGCACTTCAACAAAGTTAAAGACACCTCAGTAACTGCGTCTCCTTTCTACAACCTTGGCACAATAAGGTTGGTCAACTCGTCAACAAACAACAGCTTCAGACACCTGTGACTGGGAAGAAGAGCACTCAGGAAATATATCCAGGGAAATAATGGCACAAACAGCCCTGAAAATCCAGGGAAATGAAGAAGGTACCATGTTGTAATGAGTCTTTTTCATTGCAGATAACTCAGTTTTTACTGGCATTTTACCATCTCTGACGTGAGGAATAATTATTAACAGTTGTAGATGAATGTTCAATTTCAGCAGGAATACATACTTGTTCAACAGAATCTGACTTGTTTCATTATACAGATTAATAACGGCTCTTTTCTGCAGTGTGCTATGAAGGATTTTTATTAACCAACTCCCTGTTTATTTCACATTGTTCCAAGAAAAAGAATACATTCACTCAGGCTATTCTTAACCCAGTGGATTCATGGCACACATCTTTGTCTACTGCCAGTTGCTTTTCTCTTTCCAGTGTTACAGCCATAATTGTGGTGCATTTAGTTATAAAACAGAAGACTCAGTTCTCCTTAATTTGAAAATTCAGCCATTTGAACAGAATTTTCTTTACTTGCTGAGAATGGGAACAGCCATGTAATGGGTTGTAATATCAGCCTCTGTATTCCTTATTCCTACAGTAGATTTGCTTTCCCCTGTGGCACTTTTACAACACAAAAGCTGCTTCTAAGTTAAGTACTAAATTATATACTACGGTTCTTGTCATTCAAGGCATATAATACAGTGAGCACTACAACAGTTATCTCTGCTAAATAACATGGAAGTACAACAGGCAACCCTAAGTGAAGCAAAAATTACGGGGCACAAGAAAGGGCTGTTGGTTGTACCCCCATTATTTAATGCATTATTCCTTCTTAATAGCAAATTCCATAAGAAAAAAACTTCTACCTATTACACTTATAATTAGTTCCTAAATATTCACATTGATAGTAACAACCAAGTTAAAAAGAAATCATACGTATTTGTATTACTAAACCCTAGCACATCTGCAAGCCTAATGTAAAGATATCCTAGGTTTAATAAAAAATGGCAGTTCTAAGGGAAAAAATAGCACAAAACTGAAAAAAAAAAATTTGGCTTTTTAAAATGAGAAAATTAGGGAAAAATCAAGCAAAGAATGTATGTATAATACAGTCCTTGAAGTATATTTATAATTTGACTATTATTCCTAAAAGAAACAATACATTTTAGACCCTGAGTTCAAAATAGGATTAAGACCATGCCAAATCTTATTCCAACCTTCCTTTTAACCATGAAAAAGCTTTATTATTTAGGCATTCTAGAATTATTGGCTTTGTTGAAGAAAAATACCCAACAGCAATAAGCAATTATGCAGATGCATTTGTACTGTAGAAGTTAAAGGTTTATTATGCTTTCAGATTAATAATATAATGCCCCTATACAGAGCTAGCCAATTCCTTTAAAAGTTTGCATTTCACATTTAATCTAGTCCTATAATTTAATCGTGATCATCTTGTGCATTATATCAGGGCTGAAAAAGTGTGTAATTATCTGAAAGCAAGATTTTTCTGCATGAGATAATTACAGTGCTACCAGCTAGCCCCACAATATAGACAAGAATAGATGAACCAATTAATTTTTTTAATGTTTTTATTTTACGCAACTCTTTCATATTCCTAGGTAAATATAAGAGGTAATACAGACTACCACATTTACATGAATTTAGACCTTGCTGTCTCTGAGGAGAGCCCATTTTGAATTTGATCAAAATCTGTGAATGTTATTTTAGGATCTGTACCTATCCTACCCATCCAACACAGTGACCTAAGTAGGATAGCAAGGATACCATTGTAGTTGCGTGAGAAAAATGTTAGGAGTCTCTGCTTCCTTTTCCTCCCTTCCTTGCTCAGCCAAAACAGCTCAGCTGAGCTGAGGAAAGATGGCTGCTGTAGGGAAAAGGTAGAAAAGCCAGCACAGCTCAGATAAAGTCATAAAATAACAAGAATACAAGAATAAATATTTGCCATTAAAGACAAAAAAATATTTCATTTTGTGTTTTAGTCATGGGCAAGACAGAATATAGGTCCTGTCAGGCATCCATCAGCTAGAAGAAAAATGCAAGGAACTGATTTAGTTTCTGTCATATCATTTATTTTCTTGGAAAAAAAATATTTTCTTTTGTATTCACTCAATAAAGAACATATTCACTACAGCAATTTTTTTTTTCAAGTATCAACCTGAAAAAGCTTATCTACTGGTTGGTAAGTATGAAATAAACAGTACCTTAATGTTTAACTTTTTCTGTCTTCTCTCCTTTAACTCAGGAGAATAAAACCAGGAGAAATTCATCCTTATATGATGTTGCCAAAACAAGTTCTGCAACACAGCATCAATTTCATTGCATGCCCAGACATTATCACCCTTCTGCCTGAAAACTTCAGCTGAAAAATTGTGCTAAACTGGCAACATACTTGCATCGTTTTCAGGGAGGAACTGTAATGAATATTCAGCTTTAATGAATATCAATACAGAACAGAATTGCAAACATGAAAGATTTTATATTCCTCATGGTCTACTTCAGACTTAAAAATCACTTATCACAAATCAGGATGATGTAATGTAGATCTGCTAAAACACATTACATGCGGAGAATGATCTTATTTATTTCCACTGCTGACTTGCTGGTCTCCATTTCTCTATCAGATAAACTAGAGAGGTCTGGGTTTGCTTTAATATATCTGAATAATTCTAAATTGATTTACAGTGAGACATAAATGGGTAAACACAATAACCAGTATTCAATAAAGTTATAGATTTAGAAAGACTATAAGTCTTATAAATGCATATTTTCTTTCTGAGAGGCACAATCAATCATAAGGCAAATCTTACCAAGCATCATAGGCTAGCTATAGTCAATCACACAGCCAACACAATGAAATCTGGCGCTCTAGACAAAGGTTTCATGCTCACACCATGTAGTTAAGTACCCAATTTGGGCCCCCAAATCCGGCACCTTTATAAAGAGAATAACCAATCCAGTAAGTGTTGAATGAGCTGTGAACAAGCCTCTAACCTGGTGGCCCTGCTGTGATTCCTGCCCACCTCCATGCTTGGAGCTTGCCATTTCCAGCAAGTTCCAAGCAGCTCATAGGTAAGTAAAACATGGCTGGAGCAGCTATTAAAGTGTTTGAAAAACTGCAAGAATATAAAATTCGAAGTATCTCGATTGTCTACCCATGTCTCTGGAATTGCGGCTATGTACAGTATACATAGAAATGCTCCTTGACAGAGAAATAACACTGTAACACTAATAACAGTAACAAGTAGCCGACCACAGCAGCATTTTTATCTGTTACTTTGTATTATCTTCCGAACTAAACTATAAAAAAACAAAACCAAAGCCTTCTTTCCAAGCCCTTACCTGAAAATGGTGAAGCTGGCATCTACCAGACAAGTTTTACAGTAACAGTGTGAATTTACTGCTGTTATACACACAAAGTCACAGCATGAATATGGCAAGGAAACACAAGACACCCTTTTAGTAAAGCACAGGGGTCAAACCTCAGCTCTTCTGAATTTTATGGCGCAAACTCAAATTTTTTTGTACTTCTTTTGAAAACTGCAGGATTCTCCCAAAAAGCCAAGTGAGCTGTTTGAAAACATACACTCTGAAATGAGAAAATGTGTATGACTACCTTTCACAGAGATTCACACTTCCACTTAAACAAAACAAATATTTCTAAAAAAAATTGAGCATTCTTGCTTGTCTCACTGTTATTAGCGCTAATTAAGCCCATTTGTTAAAAAAGCTGCAACAGACAAAGGCATATGGAAAAACTGAAGGATACTAATCTATCACAGGAGCCAAATATCCTGGCAATATTAACTGAGATTTATACTAAAAGCTTGATCTAATCATAACAAAATACAAGTCATGTCAAATATTGGCAGCTTCCCTAAACCCTTAAGGGAACATAATGCTATAAAATCAATGTAATAAAAGTATTAGCATTGAACATTTTCTGGTTGATGCCATAAGAACCATTTACACATGCACATATGGTGTCAATGTCTGAAACTTTCCTTTTTGAAGTCATTTGTACTATTTAATAGAAGATTACTATTTGTTGTGTATATGGAATTTACTTATACACCATTTGATGCTTGATCTCATCCCACACTTTCTACTTTCAAGCTCTCCTAATCTCTCCTTCAAACATGACTTCTTTTTATTCAGCTGAATAAATATCAGCAAATAAAATGCTTATATCCACTATTTATAATTTGTTTTTGTAGAATGAAAATCATATTGGAAATGGCCTTTCTAACACTTCTTTAGCTGATGCCACCACTTGAACCCCGGGAGAGTCAAGGCCTACCACAGACTTTCCCCTGGAAGGCTGCCAGCAATTACAAGTATTTATTTCCAGGCAAGGATTGCTTTGGTAGCTCAGTTTCAGGGAGAAAGTACCAGCAATTCGCATTTTGGGCCCCCTTTCAAAACAAACAAACCACAAACCCTAAACAAAACACACACACTTTTCTCTGCCTAAATTTAATGACCAGAAGGAATAGTAACAAAAAAAAATTTTCGAAGTTGTAGAAACATCATACTGCTGTGTAAGAACCATCTGTGCTACAAAAATAATAAGCATTTCCCAATGGGGAAAGCAAGTCTTTTACCTTCTAGTGGCCTGTATTTGTTGTTCAAATATCAAATAATAAAAGGTGAGGCAGTTTTCCATTTCATATCAGTAATATTTTAAGTAGATATCTTCAATAAAGCAGCGCCCAGAGCTCAAATAACAACCTGAAACAGCACTATTTTACCAAAATGCTTTTGTAAAGCTGTGGGGCTGCTGCTTTTTTAATCAAATTTCATTTCCCAGCAATAATTTTAATAGCTGCTTTAAACCCACCCCACTCCCTCAAGGCAATGTTGGGGTCTGATAAAAGCAAAATCATGGACTTGTTTTCTTCTATGAGACAAAAAAGCTTTAGTAATAGCTATTTCTTTTATTAGCACCCTGCTGGTTGGTTTATTAAGTATATAAGATAAGGGAAACAATTATCCCTCACACATCACGTCAACAAGCAGGGTTAACCCTCACCTGCCTGGAAGTGCTCAGCAGTGCCTTTTCTCTGCCCTCAGAGACTGATAAATATATATGTGTATATATATATAGAGAGAGAGAGAGAGTGTGCATATACATATATGTATGTAAATTCGCATATGTATATATATAACCACAAGCAGAAGGAAAGGAGTGACCTCGCACCTCACTCAGTGCCACAGCCGAAAACAAAGCAGCCTCAACGGGAGTGGGCACGGACCCTCCATAAACAGCCCCTCACAGTGCTACTCTACTTAAAACTAAAGCTTCACCTCCCTGAGGCAGAGTAGGGAAGGAACTCTTACCAGCCACACCGCGTTCACAGCCAGAAAAGACCTATTAACCTACCAGGAGATCGCCAGAGTCTCTCGGCAGCCCGGAGGAGCGGGCGCTGCGCCACTCCCTCACAGCCGAGCAGCCCTGAGGGAGGGGGCTAAGAAACCTCCAAAAAGGCTCGTACACTCTTCCCTCACAGTTTCCCGCCCTTTTGAAGACTTCTGAGGGCGGGTTCCCCCGCCCTCAGAAGTCTTCAAAAGGGCGGGAAACTGTGAGGGGGCGGAGTTCCTGCCCTTTGTCTCTTCTCAGGATCGGCGAGCAGGTGGGGAGCTACCGGCAAAGCCTTTCAGGTGACTGTCTGCTCGCTCTGTTGCGTTTGGCAAGTTCATTTTCAGCCATGGTTTTTTTGTGTATTTTCTTTCTGTGTTTTGTTTGTTTGTTTGTTTTGTTTGGCCCCAAAAACCCTCTCAGAGCCTTCTGTGCAGCCGTGGTGGGGTAGCTGGGGCTACCCCCCGGCAAGGCCGCCAAGTTGAACCAACCCTTCCAGGGGGTGCCTCCCTCAGCCACACAAACCAGAATAAAACACCCTCAGAAAGTCCCATTTAACACAGACAACAGAACAGACTTTTCAGCGTTTCTAGAATATTTAAGGAGAATCTTTTCCGATGTTGCTTAAATGCTGGTAGAAGGTGGATCAGCACAAAAAATTGTTTAAAATCAGGTTGGTATCGCTAGACTCTCAGTCTAAGTAAGTTTGGGGAAAATATACAGAGACTGACAATAAAAACTTGCGCTGTCTGTGCAAAGTCCGCTAGACAAACTGTGAATGCATTTCTTTGTTATAGATAATTGCTGAAATGGAACAGAGAAATATCACAGCAGCATTGGTATGAAACTTGTAAAAGCAAAGGATTGATTTATGCAATGTGTGCAGGTGCTTATTCTGAGGGGTTTTTTTTATAAAGCAAATTATATTTATAGAGCAGGAATTTTATTTTAAAAACCTAAAGAAACAGGGAAAAGCAGAAACTGACAATTCACTTTAAATTTAACCTAGTATCTCCAACACTAAATGCTATCTTATGTAGTGCTTGCTTTCCTAAGTAATTTAACCAATACATTTTAAAATGTGCCATCTATTATCTAGCTCCTGCACGTCTAATGACTGCTATATAGCCAGGAGTCTGGAGTATTCCATGAAATTTCTTATAAGTGGCTTACAAATCCTCTTACTTAAACTACAGTTGTTCCCATTTTCAGTCTGAACCTACGACAGTCTGTGGAAGTCTTATGGCAATGTGGCTTTGTTGCAGTCTCACAGTATCTCATCTTTAATAAAAGACAAGGAATTGTTTTGCTTGTTCCATTTTTCTCTTACAGTGTTGCAAGCGCATCCTTTTTACTTTGGTCTCGTTGCTTTTCATGTATTTAAATATCTGTTCTTGCTTTTGATTACTTCTCAGATATCTTCTGTTAGTATGTTACCCATTATATTCTACATTTGTGATTTTTGCAGATTCAGACATAACTTCACTTTTTAAAGAAATAGTTTTGTTTGTGATTATTGCCAGCCAGATGTCATTTGTCACCTAAGCATTCCCCAGCACCTGTTAGATTTTCCAGATATTAATAAAAGTAATATCTCTGTATACGTGATCCATACTCATTTCTAGTAGCTAAGGTAATAATGGTATATTGAGATTTTTAATGGTATGTTTCATTATATAGTTTTCAATAATGATATACTGAGATTCTTTTACCCCAAGATGTTGCTTTAATTCCAAATAAATCTGCGCTGTTCTTTTTTATGCTGTCTCTTCACTTTTGCACCGAGTTCCTGGTCCAGATTAAAAAGAACCAACTGCAGCCCTAAACTGACAGATCGTTGTATCTAAAGCAGATACAAAGAAGCATTTAGTAACTCTAAAGCTTTCATGTCATCTAGGGTATCATTTTTTCCTTATATGTGTCACAAACATGGGAAACACAGCTGGAAATATCGTTGTAAGAGCATGGGAAGCTTCTACCCAGCCATTTAAACAGTTTAATCTTACTATGTGCTGATGTAACTGTGAAATGTGTTCTCTTTGCATTCCTAATTAGCATAGAACAGATGGTAAGGCTGCTAGTTTAAAGCAAAAAGCCTATTTTAAAAAGTCTGTGGTAATTCCTCACTCCTAAAGAAGTTTACTGTGGTCTGTGAGTGTGGGGGGAGAAAAGGTTTGGGTTGGTTTCTTCAATTTGCTTGCACGTTGCTAACCTAACTTCTAAATAACTCCAGTATATTTGGAAAGGTTCTTGCTAGATTTGAACAGTTTCCAGAGAAGAAGTTATCTGATCTAGAGTATGATTTTCATCTAATTATAGAGGAAAGATCTTAGGAAATTTTTAATACTCTCTCAAGTTCTGAAAAACCATTAGAACAACCTTATAACTGGGTTCAATATTCTTCTTTTCACTCATGAAATCATAATAAAAGAGAAGAAAACAAAAATTGGCTCAAAATTTATGTGTTACAAAGTAATACAGTAATATCATTTCTGTCAAAAACCTAATTATGTAATAACAAATACGTTATGTCCTTTTGAAATCCTGTCCCTGAACTCCATGGTGGAAACTCCTAGTTCAGGAAAGACTTTTTGGGAAGTCTTAGTGAGATAATTTTGTGTGAAGGCTTAACCTGTAACCATTTCATCTCTACAGTATTACCTATGTGGATTAACAGTGGTATTGCAATGTAAGTCTGTTGAATACATTTGCTAGACACAGAAACAATAACGGGCTCAATTCAGAATTCCCACTGATCATTTCTGCTCAATAAAGGTTTTCCTTGCCTTTTTGCCCCACGTTTCTTCTTGGTATTGACCCACTGATTATTGCCTTTTCTGGTCTGTACCATTCTTCGTCTGGCTTTAATTTTAATTTGCAGTGCATATTTTGGTTTTATAGAGATCAGTTAAAACGCACTGAGACCCAGCAAAATTTAACTTCTGCAATTCATTTTTTCTGCGTTCCATAAAGTTTTGTCTGTGCTCTGCAGTTCTTGGCCCAAATTTTGTTCTTTTCTCATCACTTTACAGCTAAACTGAGGGCATAGAAATTTACTGTGTGGAATTGGCTTTAAAAAATTCTTTGATCTCTGAAACTGCATAAGATATTTGGCACTGCAGACAGGGAACTCCCATGTTTCTTGGCACATCTGGAAGCTCCTCTGTACTAGAACTCCGTTGTAGCAATTTGCAGCTGAAAGTGCTATCAGCATTTTCAAAACCTGGTGTACGTTATTCTTGCCATGGCCTATGAAAATCTGTCAGGAATCTGTGTTCACAGCGAGAAAACCAGCAGATCTTCCCTTTTTTTACACAAAGGCAATAGAGAAGCCTTTCTCAGTATGTAGTTTTCAGCTCAAATTTATTTTCCAGTCAAGTATCCTAGCTAAAAGGAGGTCTCACTTCACCCTTCAGCTTTCTGCGTGTGGAGATGGAACTTGGCCAGTTCTGCCCATCTGCAGCCAGACAGTTGTCTCCTCGCTGTAGCTAGATCAGCCTCAGCTCTGAACACAGACTTAGCAGCTCCCTGGCTCCAGTTCCCCACTTGAAAGCTTCCCAGAAGGTCAGCTGGGGATGATGGATGCAAGGATACCTGTAAAAGGAGAAAAAAAAAAAGAGAAATGACATGGACATGACAGAAGGAAAACCTAAAAATAAAATAGGGTCATCAAGATCTTAACTGAGGCTGTGTAATTCATTCTTAGTTTAATCAAATTGTCTAATTCTATAGGTGTTACACTAGCTTAAAACTGTTGAGGGGAAAAGATACATAACATAATTCTGATTGTAAGAAAAAATATAGAATAAGTACACTGGAACTGGTAATCTCAGCCAATATTTTGCTTTTTATTTTTCTTCATGAGGTAAGGGATTTGTTTCTTTCAGTACCTTCTTAATACATTTCGGCTTTTTATTTGTCAGTCCTTGTCATTGTACTCAAGAGGTTCATGGTTTCAGGATATCCATAGATTTATCATTTTCCCTGTAACACTGCATAGATTGTGTGTATCTGCTGTAAAAATGCTTTTTTTTTTCCTATAAAACATCTCCTATGTAAGAATGATATTTCATTATTTTCACATAAAAATATAACATTTTTCTTCTTGTGCTCTTCTTAAATGTAGATTCTGTTGTGTATATTTGGAGGTAGGACGACTTTTTAAAATTAGTTCCTTGTCAGCACCTGACTTGGTGCCAACAGCTACACCTGAGCAATAGATTTTTGAGGTTTGTCTTCTGACTGGTGGTTCATAAACATTGGATTGGACCTTACAGCTGAACTTCTGCCATCTCCTCGGGAAACTGAACCGTTGTCCCTTAATAGAATGCCTTGTTGTGAGGAGTGATCTGCCTCTCTGGAGTGCATTTGGCTTCTCTGAATTTCTTTATTTTGGAGAATCAAGAAATATTTAGGGATTACGTTCCAGCTGCTTTATTTTTTTCATTAAACCATCCAGTGGGAGAGTATGGACTTTTATGCAAGATTGCTTTCACTGGAGATTACTACCATAGACAGATGGTTTTTCATTACCTGCTGTAATGGACTACACATTTACAGGAGCAGCAGTAACATATTCTGTCCTGAAAATTAAGGGCCAATCCACGTCTAAGAAACCTGTTTTTTCACCAAATGTTATCCCAGACTGCGGCCAAGAGAACACAACTTGTAAATAGCTAAAGCATGTGCAATGGGTAAAATTGAGTAGTATTGAGCTATTTTTAATTCACAGGTGTGGGCTCAAAATATCTATTTTAAGTTATTATTTCACCTGTCTGATTCATGCAGCTCATTGGTGTGACATAGGTAGTTTTCATCCCACCAGCGACGAGGAGGGGAATGATGAGTGTGACCTCTTCCTCAGTCATGCGGGCCAGAATTCCATGCTTGGCAGCTCAGTATGTACCTCACTGTAAATTGTGCTGATGGATCAGGAAATCAGGTTTGGACAAGATAAGATAGGATTCAGGGTGTTCTGGCTTTGTATCAATGCGATGTAATCAATCATCAGGAGCTGGAATTAGAAATTATCACTGCATGACTAGCAAAGATGCTGGAAGCCAACAGCAAGCACTTCAAGAATGAGTTTGGCATTGTTAGGCCAGTACAAAAAAGCCTGAAAGTACAAGAAAATTTATACTTTATATTTGCATTCAAAAAGCAGATCTTCTGAAGTGAAAGAAATTAAAATTTAGATTTTACTAGTCAGGATAATGGAGTTAAAAAAAGCAAAAATCCTGCAATGAATCACCTAATTCACTTTGGGATTTACTCAACAGTCAATTATGCAGCCTATTTTTCACTTAACACATTTGCATTTGTTTCTTCAATGAAAAATGCTGTGCTTTGTCATGTGTTCAGTATGGGCAACCCAACAAGAACGGGAGTAGGATTTATGACATTTCAGTTCCGCTCCTGGCATATTTTACTGACCAGTGGTTATCCTAGTTATTCCCATAGAGAAGAAGCTTTAGAGCTTGGGAAACACATTGTGACTTCACTTCTTCTCATAAATGTAGTTAAAAGGCAGGAGTATGGACATGGGAAGTGCAAGGGATGCTGCCAAAAGGAGGTGAAGAAGTAAAACAAGAAATGTGATAAATACCATGCTGGCTTTAGTTGTGGAAGTCTATGACGGCTGCTAAAGCAGTGCAGGCCACTCGTGAGTAAAAGGCTTTCACTGCAGCCAGAACACTGAGGCCATCATTCACACAGAAAATTTCTAAGGACAGCTTAGTTTGATTGTGTAGATGCAAAACTGATAGATTAATCAGCCAGAAAGTGGCATCTTGTGGAAATATTTGGTCATCATCTAAAGGAGAAAAATGGGGGCATAAAACTGGCAGTGCAAGGGTAATTCTCCATTTGTTAAAGATTGTGTAATATAAAAGGCTTAAAAATTACTTCTGGTTGTGAAGCCTGGTTCAGCATGGGGTTCTTACTTTCTCATTAGCACTTTTTAAAAGTAAGACATGTCAGTCTATTTCTTGCACTGCCGTTCAGTCTCTGTGCTTGTCTTCCTTTTTTTGCCTTACTGTACTGGAAGGGATAATTTCCACATGGATGGAAATTATCCTCCTGCCATTTAATTGTAAGCCTGAAAACGTCAGTTCAAGGCATGTCCTTTTAAAGTATCATGTCTTATCTCCACTTGCTGTGTATCTGCCTTTAAACAAACAGATTTACTATGGAACTGCTGGGCCTGGATCTTCTGGCTGCCCCCCAACAGCTACTGCAACGCTTTAGTCCATTAGAAGTAAATGAAAGAAATTCGTATTGGTATATCAGATTATTTAGGTGAACATAAAATCAGGAAAAGGGAAAGGGGGTTTTGAAGGGTTCTTGCTCTCTGAGAAGCACTTTGGGCTTTACACTGCTCTGTTTCTTCCCTTTCCATAATTTTTATTATAACATCATCTGTTGCAAATATGACCTGCTTAGGTAAAAGTGAAAAACTAAATGTAAAGGTCTTAAAATTAAATTAGAGATGATTTTTTAGGATAATAGCATGATCCACAGAGGCTCTGCCATTCTATGCAGAACAAGGCAACCGGAGAAATCTCCTGCTATTTCTGAGATGACCTTTTAGTCCATCCATGATTAGTAAACATTACAAAGGATTTATTTCTTTATTTCACATGTATATCATGGCTTTTCAAGAATCCTCATCTTAGAATGAAATGAGGGAGTAGTACTAATAACCGAAGTGTTTGTTCAATAACCATTCAGGGTCAAGATACCTAACAGAGAGCTGCTTGATTAAGAAAAAATGGTTATTATGCAATGTGATCCTTGGGACAGAGCAAAATCAGGAATTTATTCAATACTTCTCATCAGCAGGCTCATGTTTGCCTTCTGCCTCGAAAGCAGGACCTCAACACACATAAGGGTTACTTGGGGTGGCATAACCATGAACATCTGCATTTCCTCTTCCATTCCCTTAGGTCAGTTTAGGTCATCTGCAGTGATCATGCCCCCTCCCAGCTTCTAATTGTGCAGTGCCAGCCTCCTCACTGATGGGGGAGGGAGTGAGAGAAGGAGAAAGCTCGGGTGCTGTGTAAGCACTGCTCAGCAACAGCCAACACACTGGTGTGTTTTCATCACTGTTTCACTCATAAATCCTGAACACAGCACCGGACAGGCTGCTGTGAACAAAATTAACTTCAGCCCAGCCAGACCCACTACAAATAGTTATAAACAATGAACTACCTGGAAAAGCAGCTTTCCAGCAGTGTCTGAGATTTTTTTAGGCTATTTTGGCAACGCATTCCCAATGAGGCATACCTGTGGTTCTCCCTTGCAGATGGGTTGTCATCAACTCTTTTGGAACTATTCCTTAGGTAAGAGTCAACTTCCTGAGTGTCCTACTGTTTGCTGGTACTCATCACTTCATCACTAAATATGAAAAAGATGATATTGAATGTTTTCCAGTTCTTTTCACATTTGAAGAGAACTTAGACTTTAATTGCTTTTTCAGTTGTTCTGAGATTTGAGCTATTTCTTCCTTTATTTTGCGCAGAGTAAAAAGGAATAACACAGGCTTAGAGCTGAAACACTGAAAAGAGATATATTGACAGAGTGTTTGAGTTTCAGTTAATAAGAATCATTCTGAAAATTTGTGTCGTCTTCTGGAAGTAGCTCTTGAAAGAGTCTGGCCTTAATTCAGACTACTTTTTTTCCTACCATTTTACCTTTCTTCCTGAGTTAGTGGAGTTTCTCTGAGGCAATCTTCTAATATATTTTCTCTAGTGCTTTTTTGTATAAATGCAATTATTCTCTAACACAGCATTCAGTTGGACTGCAGATTTTAGTACTGCTTAGGTAATCTGAGCATTGAGAATTTATTTCTGGGCTAGAGTAGATCTGCCTGGCATTGTCATCTTTGAAAAGGCTGACTACTTGAAATTCAGTTTTGCCTGGGTGATCCTGCCATTTTCTAGAGAAAAGGGATGTGTGACATTAACAATTTTTAGCATTTTGTTACAGACTATTTATTATGAGATGATACGTCAAGTGTTCTATATTTCAACAAATTACTAGTGAGGATGCATTTTGCTTTTGAATTCATGGGATGATGTTGAATTTAATATTCATTCAGAAGTACTGGATTCAATTTACAATGACAACCAAAAATAATGAATAATATATTTATATCATCCATTAATAACCATCCATCCATTTAAAAGTTTCATCCTAATACGTTCTGGAAATCTGCAAATTAATTATGCAAAACCCTGAATGAATATAAAATTGAAATGCTTAAGAATTTAAATGATGCAATTAAATGCTATTGCATGTAACTCAAAGTTATTTTCTTCTAATACTTACTCATCAATCTCAATTTCAGTACCATTTAGAAACAGAATCAGCTCTTATATCTTGTCAAAATATTGGAAGTTTGAGAAAAGACTGTATTCTTTTTCCTTTGATTACATTATTTCCAGACATGAATTTAAAGTCTTTATTTAAACAAAAGTGGGCTTTTAAAAGACAGATTACAATGCTCATCAAAATAAGGAGGGTGAGGTCAGAGGGTGTCAATTCTTGTTCTTTAAAAAAACCAACAAATCCAGCCACAAGAACTGGTCTCAATCTGCAATCATAGCTATCTAAAAATCCTAATTAAACTCTGTAACGCCAGCAAATCAATACATAGCTGGTACTAATAGGTAAGATTTGCTGACCAGGCTGCCTGAGAAGTTCATATGTACATAAATATTTTTATTATTATCACAGTTAGTTACCTAACAATAGCCACTGAAGAACAGTTTTTGCAAAAAATAACTTGCACTGTAAAATAATGAATAAATAAGAGGTCATGCAAACTCTATCCCAGTTGAAAACCAGCAGAAAGGTGCAGAAAATCAAAGCTCTTGTGTGTACACATTAAGTGTGCAGTGAAATCTTCAGGCAGGTCAATTGCTTTGAAAATGCAAAACATTTTTGATTTGAGGGAAGAGCCAATGTTAACACCAACATAGAGGGTATATGGTCCTAAGGAAAAATACCTTGAAGTGCCAGGAAATCTTTGATTTGCTTATTTCTGTTTGCTTCACTAATATTAATGTTTTTGTATTAGGTCAATCAGTTTGGCCAAGGCCAAATTTCTGGGTTTAGGTAGTTCTTTTTTAGGTACTGTAAAACCTGAGAAATAAAAAACACTTTAGGAATATATTTTTATCAAAAGTTTCGCTTTTTCTGTGTATCACTTTAAATCAGCAATTGAGGGGAGTGAGACGGTTTTAAAATCTCTTCATAGTGTAGACTGGAAGGCAGCTCAGGAAGCTAAAGAATGTTACCTTACTAAGTCACCCTTGCTGTTGAACACATCAACCTGGAAATCATAGTTTTGAGACAAAAACAAGAAAAACAGAAAATAAGAGTTCAGGTGAAGACAAACTTTAAGGTAGGCAAGGCTGAAATATCTTTGCTAGAGAAGTTTGAAAATACTGTGGTTTAAAGAATCTGGTTTAAACTCCGAGGAGAATGTTTTGTCAAGGATGAAATTACTGAAACAATCATTTTGAAAAAGAACTTGCGAAGGGTATCAATCGTATAGAAAATAGATTTCTTTCTGCATTGTTTTCCTTCTCTTTTCACAAACAACAATAAAATACATGTATTATAGTAGTAAATAATCAGATTTGGTTGTTTTAAAGACAAATTTAATCTAATGGAAAATGTGGGGGAAAAAGTAATTTAGAAAGTGAAGGATTTTTTAAAAATTAAGTGGTTTTCATCAAATCATGCTTATTTTGAGGCTGTATCGTCTGGTCATATTTTCTAGGGCAAAATTCATTAATTATTTTTCATATATATCCTTAAATAAAACCAATCCAAGTCTCTCCATACAAACACTCCTGCTTTTAAATTCTGAGAACCCGAGTGTTACATGCAGTTTTGCAGTAATACATGTTTTTTGGAATGTGTGATTATAGCCTTACATTATGTTATATGTATCAGACAAAATCTATCATTTCATCAAGGTGCTGACTGAATTTTTTGGTAGCTGTTACTGAAGTTTCTGTATGACATTATTTAGCCTGGAATTTTCATTGATTAGTTATGGGGTTTTTTTTAATTCTGTAAAAAGAATCTGACTTTATTCTAATTCTCCTTTCATTTTGAAAGCTGAGCAATGAGTTGGGCAAAGTTTACAGAGCTGTGTCATTGCTGATTAAAAAGGAGATGTTTTCTCTTTCTCTTTCAGTGAACAACAGAGGGGAGTACTGAAATATTTGGGAAGAGGAAGCCCTTTCCTAATATATGGATGTTGACCGAACGTTGTAAAATAGCATTGGACTCTACTGGAAAGGTAATCGATGTCCCGGTTTCAATCTTACCAAAGTTCTGCAATCTCATCAGAAACACAGGAATAAATATTTAGCTTCCTTCCCCTTATCCCCTGACACCGAGGCTTTTCTGGATGCAAGGCGTTAGCCTTTGCATTAGTTTATTGATCTTTTAATGTAGGATCTAACTTGCTTCAGGGGCACTATAAATACAATATTGCAGAAGTCCTGCCATATCAATATTCATTTATTTTTATTGATTAGTTGCCACTTCTAAATTCTGGGTACTGAATTAATGGATGCTGAATAACTACTTCAATTAATGAAACTAAAATTGGCTTTAACATCCTACACTAACTACAGAAATTTTTTCTATTACAAAGCTAATTATTTCTTTTTTTACAATCCACAATTACTTTCATAATTTGACTTACCCTTAGCACCTCACTGGAAGCCACAGAGTAAGGAAACAGAAGCTATTTATAAATGTTCATTATTTACAGTATCACACAAGAACATCCTTACTTCAAATCCATATTTAAACACTGGAATTAGTAGGTGAATTTGACCAAATGCATGCATTTCAGAAGGTGAAGTCTTAGAAGATTAATTTGAGGTGCTGCTTATTTTTGTGACTGTATTGGCATACTCATATGCGTCTTATTCATGCACTTCGTTATTAGTTATTAGAGGAGATATAGCACAAGGTAGGTGAATACATTAATGAATATTTGTTCTGACACGTGGTTGAGGTGTCATAGTGGTGTTTTCTTTCCTATATCCTTTTTTGCACAAGAAGTTCCATCTTTATATATTTGACATTTGATTTTTATTGAACCGTATCTTTTGGAAAAGATGTGTTTTCCTTTCTTCCTTGGTAAATATAATGTGGGCCCATTTTTTTTTCTGAGACTTCCCTGCACACAAAAACCCTAGTGGAGATGAACGTTGGTAGCGCTCTAGAGAGGGCCTAGAGCCTAAGCACCAACATTATGAGAGTCACTAGGAATGTGTGTAAGAAGCAACTCATCACAAGGGAAAACAAGAAGCTTTTAAGGCAGAGAACTCCCATAACTGTACGGTAAACTACTTTGTTAGAGCTGCTTGGAAAATGTGACACGCAGTGGTGACTTCACAGTGTTGAGGAATACAATCAGTGCCAGGTGACCAGTGGAGACACAGCAGGAGATGAGGACTTCAGACTGTCAAGTGCTTAGACTGCGAGGGTATAAAAATGCAGGGAGTCCTTTGTTTGGGGTCCCTTGTCCGAGGCACTGAAATTGAGCTGCTATTTTTCTTATTGCACCATGATTAAATTATTTTAAGGCTCATGATATCTGAGACTCTACTGTGGGAATCCTGGGGTCAAGCCAATTAGGAAACCTGGTCTGGCTGTGAGTACGGAGTGCATAGGTGTGAAGGGGCCTCAGTCCCAGGTGTAAGAGTGACTCCAGGATGCCCAGACAGGCAGGTTTCCTTAACAACTGCACTTCTAAGCTCTCAAGGTTTTCATTTATTTTCACTTGAGAAACAGCCCTGGTAAGGTGTGTTTATCCATTGCAGTATTTGTTCATGTCCTAGACTCTTTTGACTAACCTGAAACTGCTTGTGTTTTAATCATATTACAGAAATGCAGAGAGTCATTTTGAATGAGAATCCAGGAGCCTGGATGTGTGTTAATTTATCAGATGTGTTGGGCTGAAGTTCTGTAGGGTTTGTGATAAGGCATTATCATGAGAAATTCTTTTACACAAAGAAATAAAGCCATCACACCTAATCTTGATGGGTTTATTTAGCTAGGAATCTTATAGGAGACATCAAAGAGTATGACTTGAATTTTGTATATGTGTATTTATAGTATTACAGTCCATTGTAGTGAACATTTTTCCAGTGGGAAATAAACTTAGCTTTAAAGAAAAAAAAAGGAAAAGCTTAGATTGTTCCTATCTATTTAGTTACATTTTTGTACTTATAATATTTAACTATCTTTTGTCATATTTTTATAGCCTTATATTCTTAAGTTTTTTGTATTTTCACTTCCATGGCAGTATAAATGACATACATTTCACTCCCTGTGCAGGGCTAAAGCTATGTCCAGTTTTATTCATGCATTTGTAGACTTCCTGGTTAAACACGAATACCGAATTCTGGGTTTTTTCTCTTCTCAGTAAGTTGTTAGATTGTATTGCCATGCTGTATGCAATGCCTTCAACTTATATGGGTAAGTAGCACAGGCATGGGCTTGCAGTGAGTATGGAGGTTATGTTGCGTTCTCTTGATTTGAATTTAAAGGTGTGATGGCAAATACAGAGACTCCAGTGGGAAACTGTTCTTAGGCAGAACTGAAGTAATGAAATGGAAGGACAAAGGCCCATTTTGGAGACTGATGATACATGAACGTCAAAATTTAGGATGGACGCAATGAGACCCAGACATGTGCACTGGATTAACAAATAGAAATGTAAGCTTTGGGAAAACTTTCAAAACATTTTCTTTTCCAAGCACCACCGTTTCACTTTTGCCAGGATCAGTTTCCACCAGCTGCTCTTCCAGGAGGTGATTTTCCATGGCTAGTCAAATATCCATGGAGCGATACGTGCTGAATCTGCTCCTGTTACAGCACCAATATAGCGGTACAGCAAATGACACGCTATCAAATGGAATGGTGTAATGCTGGCAGATAAAGCATATCCTACCTTACAGATTCTCCCCAAAGAGTAAATCTCACAGGCTCCCCCAGTCAAGTTAAGTCACCTTACATCAGATAAGGACATGATCTTTTGACTTCTCAAGTATCTTAGTAATATGTATGTTTATGACATCTACTCTTAGCTTACATCATTCATGCCTTAGTACATGGCACGATGCATTCTAGTGTATTGTGATTGATACAGCCTGATTTGCACAGCTCCCAGTGATGAATTAGCTTGGGGAATTGGTGAAAAAAAGATAATTTCTTTGATACTATTGTCAAAGAGAGAGTCTTTTCTGTAAGATCAACTGGTTTAAAGAATTATCAAGAACTTAAGAGGGTTTGCTGTTACGTTAGATATAGGCCAAGAGTTTGCGAGTTGTTAATAATTAACATTGATAACAAAAAGTATTTAAATGATAGTGTGTGTATAAAAGTGGGTTCTGCTGTGTGCATATATAGCCAGATCTGGCTTGCAGGTGTAACTCAGGCACAGGGGTTAGAAAGATGGAGCTGTTCTTGCAGCAGCTTTGCAAAACACTCATTCTCAACAGCTTCTGCTTCAAAGAGAACATACCTGGATCCTATTCCCCCACATACAAACCCAGTGTTGTTCTGGCAACCTGCCTGTTAGAGAATAGGGCACTCTAATGCTTTCCCAGATGCACACTCCCCTTTCAGCTGCCTTTTACTCCTAAATCTTGGCCTGTTTTCAGTAAGAAAACTCACTCATTTCCTTCTAAATATCTGCTGGAATGTGTACCTCAAGAAAAAATAAACCTCAGCCATAGGCAGATTAATTAAACCTTTCTAAATTTTATCATATTAATCTCTTTAAAGGAGTAAGTCGAGGAATTCATCACTGATATAGGATGTACAGACTTTTATTTCAAAGTCTGTAATTTGCCTGCTGAATAACATAAGTATTTCATTATCTTATGCCAGAAATACCCTATTTATAAAGTACTGATACAGATGCTGTTTACTTTGTAAAATGCTTTCAGATCTATGGTTTCTATGAGAGGATTAGTTTGTATTACTGTCTGCAAACCTACTTATATCAATGAAAATCCCAATCATACCACCAGTTATTTTAAATTTTGGGTTTAATTCTTTAATTAAGGTCAGTTGCCCGTCAGTCTGCAGACAACACCACAGGCTTTGATGTGTCTCAGAACCCACGCCATCTCTTCCCAGCTGCAACTGCATGTTGAGGCGCTCCTCCTGCCTCCCGTTCCTGAGAAATCCTCCTTTCAATTTCAGTGAGTCAGACAACTGTTTCCAAAACAATCTTTGGATGATGGCTCTGTAAGCAGTTAAATGAAAGGAGAAATCTGCTGTGCAAAGCTTCTTTGTTTATTGCTTTTGCTGACTGGCTGAAAGTGAGGTCACCGTAAGCTCGGAGGGCTTGATATAAATGAAATAATTTAACCAGAAAATACATCTTCAGAAAGATGACTCTGCAAAATGCCACACTTATCAATCTCACATCCATACCTTTAATAGTTGCCATTAAAATGTGATTATATATAAATGAAAATGTATATGGTTTCCAGATTTATGCAACTCAAGCATATTACTAGTGTAATTTTACATAAAAATGCACCAAGGTATTCTCAGCCAGCATCAAAATGAATGCATGAAAGCACATCATTTCGTTTCCTAGGGTCATCACAACTTCACTGATGTTGGGAAATCTCCCAGTGGCACAGAGCCATAAAATAGTGGCAGCATTCTCTTGCTGCTGCCGGCACAAAGAGAGGTGGATGTTCAGCCACGGGCCCTTCACGCAGGCTCACCGATTGCTTTGGCTGTAGATGCATTTACATGGGCAAAAGCAATAGTCTCTTTTATGAAGTTCAAGACCAGAGATTATCAAATATTGTTTATATTGGCTAATCTAACTGTTAAATAAAATTTAGGTGATATCTGCAATTCCTGTGCCAGGAATCAGGTATAGAAGTTCAAAAACTCTTGAATTTTAGCATATGGTATTATATATGCAGTAAAATGCGTGTGGGAAAGTGGATGCCTGTTCACACACTTTTTCGAAAGGAAAAATGACTAACTTTCAGACTGGAGATCAGAAGTCAAAATTTGCTTCTGCAATGGACAGTGAAGAGTAGCAATATTTTTGTGCAGGTCTATTGAAACCTGTGCAGAAGAAATAGAAACGGCATCTTAGGTGTTTGAAAGTGAACAAAGCACTTCTGCTTTCCTGTTCATCTCTGAACAAGGACTAAACTGGTTTGCTGCTCTTTTATCCAAGAGTAATAACTTGCACAGCGATGCTCATTTTTTTATTTGCCATTTACCAATGACAAGCATGAGCCTCCTTCTCTTTCATTGCTTGGAGTATATATTCCTTATCTTATCTGTTTTTCATGATTCCCGCTTTTCCACTGAAGCTTGGCTCTTTCAACAAGACCCGTATGAACTAATTTGAAGTTTAAAAGTATGGACTTTTTCAAGCATCTACAAACGTCTGACTTCTACCTATTTCACTGAGCCATGTTTGCAAATGTGAAGCTGAATCATTAGCAAATATTGCAATAAAGTAAATTTTTGTTTGTTATTCAAAATTACTGTTAATAAAGTCCTGTTCATGGATGACTAAGCAAAAAAATTGAAATGCAATTGAAAAAAAACATTTGGCCAAGAAGAAGCAAAGTCTTGCTGACCTGTGCTTTAAAATAACAATGTTCTGAGTGGTGACCTAAGGCAGGTAGTTACACGTGGAGTGATGGGAGTAGACTACTGGAAATAATTATAAAAAATTGATGAGTTGATAGCGTAATGCTATAAACCATCAGTTGCATCAGTAGCTTTTTAGAATAGAGGAAACTTTGAAATATTGACCCAAAAACTCTTAGAAGGCTGGAAGGGATCCGATTCCAAAAAGGGGGGATATAAAGCTTAAAATAAGAGGCAGATTAAACTGCTGGTGAAGTTATCCTTTTAACTGAGCTGACTTTTATTAGACTGAATTCCTGTAAACCATCTAGTGCATAAAAATAAAGCAAAAGTGTAACTGAAACTACATTTTGTAGCATAACATCTTTTATTTCAATTTAAGTAAAGGACAGTTTGAATAGTAGAAGTGGAATTTTTGAGAGGAGGGGTTTTGCTTTAAGTTTCAAGACTAGAATGTCAGTGGTGAACAGTTTGAGAAAAGCAAACAGTTTTGAAGGTATCTCTTATGATTTTTTGTTTCTTCTTTATAAGAAGAAACAGAATAGTGTCGCTTAGGTTGCTTTGAAGTGTTGTAGCGCGATTTTAACTGCACATGTTGATAACTGCATAGCAAACGTACTTTCTTTTTTTTAACTAGGAAGTGGGTGAGAGAAATAATTTGAAATTTTTATTTGGAAGATGATGTTCATGGTAATGGTGGCTATAAGTTGTCCTAGTCTTTCTAAAATATTGCTTTGACAAGCCTTGTCCAAATCAGGAAAAAGAATCACTGACAATAATTTCAATTCATGAAAATAAATTTAAAAGGCCATTAGTACTTTAAACAAAGTTTATAGCTGTTCACTTCCAACTTACCTTTGCTCTTTTCCATTATTCCAACAATAATAATTTTAATAATAATAATAAATATTTTCTTCTCCATCTTCCTGTTTATCACTGTACATGTGGCACCATAGCTATGCTCCTTCATTTATGGCCTTAACAGACACACAGGAAAGTTATGCAGTACCTTATTCTAAACAATACAATAACCTGGCCAAAAAAATTAATTAATTGACACTGGACACAGCACCCGAATGACAATAACACAGCTCTGGTTTTGGTAGGTAATGCAGTTCAGTAGGTAAATCAGATTTAAGTGGTAAGTGATACTGATAGCGACTGACAGATGATAGGTGATAAAAATACGATGTTTTTTCTCCTTTGCTGGCAAATTGTAGAATTCAAAAGAGATTTTCCGATACATCCATGCATCAAAACCTTACGGACCCAGTCTGTAGTGCGTTTTAACCTCTAATGAGATTATCAGAGTATCACAGTGTGGTGGAAACACATAGAACCTTGATCTTCCAGGTACTCCTAAGTTAATAAAATACCTACTTTTATCAATATTCAGCAACATAGACAGAGATGGTTGTTAGCTCTTGAGGAAGAGATTGGGGTTGTGAGTGTTCATTGCCATAAATGGCAGAAAGCAGGTCCTGGGCCCTGGCACTGCTGTACCAGATGAGGTCAGGGAGGAAGGAAAACACACTTAAAATAGTTGATAACTACCTTTACGTTACCAATAACCATCGCTTTAAAAATGCCAGCCTATATTATTTTCACCTAGAAACCTCATTTCCAAGCAACAGAGGTTTAAAGAACCCCTGTATGGGCTGAAGCAGCTGTAGAGATGCTGTAGCTGTACGGCATGCTTTTGCTCACCCCAGCTCATTGCTGAAGTCTGGTGGCAACTCTCCAAAACTAGTTTGTGTTCCAGTTCAATAGACAACAAATGTGAGGCTGTATGTGGCAGAATTTTCTGCTGCTCTTGGGGCAGAGACTTGTCATTACTCGGAAATGTCATGTTTATGCTGCTGTTTTACAGCTGTAAACTGTTTTAAGCCATTACTAGTCCTGAAGCTGGATTTGAATGGATGACAGCTAAGTGGAAATGCAAATTCTCCTACACTTGGAAACTGTTCATAATAAACAGTCCTAACTGATCTCTGAATGCAAAATATTGTGAGCCAGCAAACTTGATAAATCCCGTAAGCAGACAATGCCCTATTGATTTAGATAGCTAACTATTAAATTCCTTAATATGTAAAGCTTTTAGCTTGGAGACAGTCGCAGCTGTATTACAATGTTACCACTGTTACCAAAAAATTACAAATTTTATTTTTACTTTCATTCACTTGTTTTCCAGTGATGTAGTTAAGTTACAAGGTTAAGAAACAAACCATCTTTGCAATCTTACAATTGTTATGAAAATGTTACCATTTAAAAAATTTTTTTGTATGCTCGGTGTTTTTAAGATGTAGTTAAGCTACAAGAGTCAGAGGCATGCTAACTTTTCATGGGCAGGAACAGATCAAAATAATTTAAAAAGCAGCATTTGTATTTTATTTCATTAGCTTTCTCTTACTTTTTGGTATTCAGCCTTGGTTCCTCCTCATGCTTACCCAGATACCACCACCAAACAACCACCACACATTCCCCAGCCTTGTGAGCTCCAAGGAAACCACTGCAGGAATTTATCAATGAAATGAGCAGCAGTCTGAAAGCTGTACACACCTGCACAAGGAACTGGGGTTTAGTTATTATCCCACCATTCTTACTGGCTCCTGGCTTGCCACAGATTCTTGCCTTTATTCAGGCTGTCAAAGCTGCAGAAAGAACATTGGTTCCAGAGAGAAATTTGTGCCTCCTGGGTACTTGGCACCAGGCAGAGAACTCTGTCATTCCTGGGAGTTTAGACATCAGCACAGCAGAGGGATTGATCCCCTGGGGCTGGGCATCAGCATGATCTATTGATAAGAATATCAGCAGTCAAAATATAATCAGAGTTGTATTGTTTTGGTAATGTGGAAATCCAAATAATGAACATATGAAAGATGCTTTTTAGAGATGGATTCTCTTTTACCAGAGTTTCCATCCAGAGATTTGTAAGGCGTGGTGCTTGTTTCGGAATTTGTTAATGTTTCCTTTTCTCTAACAATTAAGACATGCAAAATTAGTGATTGAAATAGAGCAATCTGTGTTATCTAAAGAACTGGCCTACTCATAATTTTTGTTGGAGCACAAGAAAAGGGTGGGGAAGGAAATTAGGTAAAGAAGGCAATAGTTCTGTTACATATATTACTGTACAGTGTACATCAAATTTTTTGTTCATTTAAAGAAATAAGCTGTTACTGTAACTTTGGTGGATATTGCCCAAAAGGAGGATGAAACTCGTGCATTTTTTCATACACTTGTGGCATTATGAGTCGCTGTACTTTTGGCAGGGTAGCACAGTACATTAAGTAAGTGCAGGTTACCTGTAATCTTTATGTCTCAAATGATCTAGCACGAGTCATAAATTCTGTAAATTTGAGGTTGCCTAAAATAGAGAGCAAAATGATCAGTCACTCTCATAACCTGATCTAGCCTGGGTAATCACAAAAAAGAGTTGTGACAGGAACTAAAGGAAAATATGGTTCATTTAATCTTTTATAAATTGATAAACTCTTGCAGCTTTAAAGGAATGACCCTTTCGAAGCAAAATAATCAAATCCGTCTCTTGTCAGTTTGGGGAGATTTATAATTGTAAGCTGATGATTTTTTAGCAATACTGTCAGTCTGCTTTTCAGATCAATGCCGATGAAATATTTTGTTTACGATTTAACCTCCAGTTCCCCTGGAATTTGTGGCTTTTAATACTAGAAGTAGTTATGTCTAACTCTATCGATCCACTGGTAAATTAAATGGCAAACAAAAGCAACCATATTATTTTGTCAAAATGCTCTCAATAGCAAGCAAAGTTCTTTATTAAAACAGGATATGTTGCACTGAAATGAAAAGAAAGTTTCATTTCAAGAACGATCTTATAAAAAACAGAGAGAGACCTTCAGATAGCTAGATTTATTTGATGGGAATAGTACAAAGGTAATAAAACTGAAATTGTATATTGAATTTCTTTTCCCTGGAATAAAGACAAAAGACCCAAAAAAAGGTGTAAAACCTACCTAAAATGCACATATGATAAATTTGTTCCAACAATGTATTTTCTTTTTTTCCTTCAAGTAGTTAATGAATAACTTTTCTATTTGAAATTATATGTTTTATGTATTTTTATTTCATGCCAAATCCTCTACTGATCTCTGAAATACTGTGTATAAACATATGTTGTGTATAGGCTACATATTCACAGTGAGATCACTGTGGTACAAGAGCACAATGAACATTTGGATAAAGAGCTTCAGAAGAAAGGGAGGGGTGGTCTATTAAATAAGTGACAACTTTTAGGAGGATCCAGTGATGAGTAAGTTAATATTTCAGCCATGTACCAGATCATGGAATCATTTACATTTGAAAAGACCTGTAAGATAACCAATTTAAGATGATCAGGTGTGTTGACCCTGCACCACCAAGCCCACCACTAAACCATGTCCGCAAGCGCCACATCTATGTGGCTTTTAAGTAACTCAGTCAGAGAGTAGACTCCTAGATAATGACAGCCACGTAAATTTTTATTCTTATGTGGCATGATAATTGTATAAAAGACCAAATAGTTAACAAAATAATAATTTTTAAAAACATCCAAACCTGTACGTAATACTAAACCATTATTTTAAATTTTTTTTCTTGATCGCACAACCTTGAAATGTTTGCATCAGTACAGGCTTCTTAACAAATTTCCAGAGAATCAGGTTTGTGCAGCTTACAGAAGCCAGTGGTTACAGAGTGTATCCATCTGTAAATATTTTCTTTAAGATGGTATTGGCTATTTAGGCTTGAGGCACCATGAGAAAATTGATATTTTTATGATGAAATTCTACCTGCTACAAATAGGATCAGGATTCCTTTTAAAGACAATCATCTGCCTTTGAGATGCTCCCATCTGTCTCTGAGGGCAAAATTATTGATGCAGTAAATGAAAGTACCATAACATAAATAACACGTTTATAAATCCTACATTTTAGATTCTTTTAACCTTTAAGGGTATGTTTTTCAAAGCAATTTTTTAGTTTCCTCAAGTTCTTTGGTGTGACTGAAGCCCTGGGTGGAAGTGAGGCTACCTGTCCTTGCAGGATTAGATGGGTTGTGACTGAGGAGCTTTCCCCCACTGCTGCAGGTCTTTGTGCAGGTTGTGTGCTGACCTAGTGGCAAAGCCTTGTCTCCAGACCCTGGGAGCAGTGTCAGCGCTCTATGAATTTTCAGCCATTCCGTTACCTGGAAACACAGGATGAAAATGCAATGGTAAATTATTTAAATTAAAGCTATTCAGCATTTCAGCATTCTGGGACCAGAATCTGAAATTCTTTGAGGAGATATTTCTGAAGTCAGGCATACACGTTGTGGTGATCTGGCGGAAAATCTATGTAGGTTTGGCAAGTTGTAAAGGCTCTGTAGTAAAATATGTGTCTGCATGGTAATACTTAGTGGTAATATTCTCCCCATGTCAATACTCAGTCAGAGAGCAGTGTTCCACTGATCCAGAGAAACGGCAGAATATATTTCCCAATTTATTGCACAAGTGTGTGTTGGATGTACTCTGTAATATCAGCGTGTAATAATTACAGGAGTCTCTCCTGAAATCTTTCCCTTACAGGCTTTGTGAATGTTATCTTTATATTTATCAACCGCTTATATAATTATGAGCAAAAGCCAAGCATAATATAATTCAAAACACGAAAATAATTTGCTTACTCTGTAAATACAACATGTTACAGAAACATTTATGCAGAGACCTCAAATTTCAGGAGTAGGTATAACTTACTGGTTTATTTTCTCTTGCTTCTCAATGTGACTTCCTGTTGACACTGATAAACTCTGTTCTGTTCAGCATGGGGACAAGAACATGACTTTGAAACTTGCAACTCTACCCAGACCTATGACAGGATGATATGAAAATTTGTTCTTGCTGTTCCCATGGATCTTATTGATGTGATAAATAAAGCCAATCCAAGGAACAGGATTACTGTTGCACAGCAAATTTAGATTTTTACTCATTTCTGTTTTGGTCTAGATCTGCTTAAAGTTGCCATTTCAAATTTTCCTATTAACTGAGAGCAGGTAGAATTCTGTTTCTAAACCACCAAAACATGTAATGAAGTAGCCCCCGCTGCTTCATTGGCATTCTTGTCAGAGGTACGGCTGCTATTGGCAGAGAAGCTGACAAGAATACCAATGTAACTGAGCAGGCAGGTTGTTCCCAAAATCTATAATTCTGGGCAGTTTATCCCAAAATGACCGCATTCTAATCCACACTCTTTCATTTGAAGCCACAATCTTGAAAGTCTACGAACATTTTTTCTTTCTTCTTTTTTGGAACAAGAGAACTGTACTTTGAGAAACACCAGCATTCAGATGGATTGACTAGATAGAATATATTGTACTGTCCCACTGTCACAGAGCTCAAATTTCTACCACTAACAAGTGTTAATGCCCTTCAGAGTTTCAGCAAGATCTTTTGCAGCTCTTCCTGACATCGACAGATTTTATTAGTGTCACTGACAGAGCGAGCTGCCTCTACCTAGGGCTCCCATGGCTTCTGAACTCTAAGATACAAATTTTCTGTCATTATAATGAAAAATATACAAGCACTGCTTAGAGAATCTGGAGATTTTTGCATCAGAACATGCAAATTTTCATTTATTTTCACCCTCTGCAGTGAACCCTTTCTCTCCAGTGAGAGAAAGGGCAAAGGTGCTAGAGTGGCATCTGAAAATAGCCAGCAGCCTGTTAGTGTTGTTTGCTCATATCCACGCTCCAGCTCTGCCCAACCTTACAGAGGCCGCCTCATCTGGCAGTATTTTTCTACTGGGCTGTCTGGGTCTGATGAGCCATTACCTCCAGGACAGATCATAGACACTCCTTAGTAACACTCATCAACTGTGGAGAGCAGCTGAAAGGAGCTGCAGGAAAATGCCAAGATAGAAATAATGACACAAACACAGCTACACCGAGGGAACACCTGGAGTAAATGTTCTTAAAGTCACTACAGTGAGCTACTCACGTAAAATATTTTACCAATGACCCTGTGTGGCTGAGCTAAAGTTTATTGGGCTTTCTTCACTCACTGTAAACATTCATCTTCTCCACTGTTCTGTAGATTGCGATTGCTCATGCTCATTACTGGCATGTATCTGTCTGCTGAATTAGATTTCAGAGATAAACTGAAGACCTGTAACAAAAAATCATTTAGTCACTTTTGTGATCAATATAATCTCCCTATCTCTTTAACAGAAACAAATGTAGTGCTATGTAAGTGTAGGTAGAATCTTTTTTAAGAATACGCCTGCTACCAAAGTAAGATTCAAGTTGACATTTTGACTGTAGGTCCTTCTAGCTGAGGAACAGATTATCAAAAATTCTTCTAATTATAAAAATTTCTTAGGTGTCTTATACTATGAAAAATAATATTTTACAGAGGATTGGGCTGTGTCTATTCAACAGGAGAGTTCACACAGATTAATCTGCCCATGGGGATGCCAGTCAGCCACATGGATTCTTACCAAGTTCTGATGTGCTTAGCACTGAATCTGACTTATCATCACAGTTCTCTAAGTCAAGGGGGATTGACACCCTCATAGCAGCTCCACTTGTTTTTCTTTCTCCTTTACTTAATTAAATAAGAGTCAGTGAAATTACATTTTCTATCTTAGCTGTGCAGATCCACAGAGGAAGTATAAAGCTGTCTTTGATGCACTATGAACTCATGATTTTAATCTAGCCAGATAAATTGCACAGCTATATATTTTATGACAGTCACAGTAGCTGGGCTACAGCAGTTGCTTGAGAAGCATAAATTAGCCATATGCCCAGGTATTTCATTAACAAACATCTTACTCTCAATGTGGATCTTGCTGAATCTGGCATCTCAACTGTAATAACAATGTTGGAGTTGTTCTGTTATGCTTAGATGTGCATTTTCATTTTCAGCAGATAGAGTTATTGAGCCTTTGACAAATAAACCAGGTAAAGGAGCAGCTAAGTGTGTTAAGAACCAGCTCCTGTCTGCTGTAAATTGGTCTGGGTTTGCTGACTTCAGAGAGGAGGTTCCTGCCATCCCTGTCCATATGAAAATCCATGCACAATGGCATGCAAATATCCCTGTCAACTTAGATCACACTATGAGACCCTGTGTTCTGCTCTGTATGGTAGCTGCCAGTTGAAAATATTTGTGTACAGACAGGACTTAAAAGAGCTGCAGAGCACTCTGATGTGCTCAGGTGAAGTTCTGTGATTTGGGAACACCATCAGAGACAGTTCAGAGCAGCAGTGTATTTGTATTTTCCAGACTTCACGATGCTGGGACTTGAGAAAATATCTCTCTGTGAACTAAATGCTAGCCTGCTGTTCTTATGCCATTGATACTGATACAGGCATAGATACATGTATTTTATCCTTAAACACGAGACTGAAATTTTCAAAAATAAAGCTACAACATCTAAAAATAAATAGGGTGCTCCATAGCTCAGCATCCATCTGTTTAAATCAGAGATGCAGAAGTTTATAGTAGAAAATAGTTATGTGGAATTTTTGAAAGGGCAGTTTTATAACCAATAATTTACACTAGAAGTTATGTAAACTGAAATAAGGTACTTGCTATAATTTTAAGGAGTAAAACTGAATTGCCTATTAAGGGCATGGGAGCAAGAAGAAATTTCTTCACTACTAACATCACAGTTTGCTTGGAGGTAGATGATGAGCTTCCATCAAGGAAATCATCATCCTTCTTTCTTTATGCCCTATGTAGACCTTAGCAGTGGATCACAGGATTTAGCAGGGACATTTATAGCACCTCAAGACAGATAGAAGGAAAGGTGTAGCAGGTATTGTAGACAACACAGGATAATCCATCACTTGGATAAGTGACCAGCCTATTCTTCTTTCCTATTCTCTTCAATAAGGACTTGACAGACAAGAAATTATACTATATGGTACCTGAACTGTAAAAAGTGTGCTGGAACTATTGGTGGAGTGATTGAGCTTTGGTTTGTGCTGTTTCCTGCTGTGTCTAATGCTCTGCATGTTAGAGTTCTGTTCCCCTGATATCAGCCCTTGCCAAGAGGACAGTCAGTTATGAGAAGGACCAGTTGTCTGACACGCATTTGAAAACTCACCTTTTCCTCTAAAACTCAAAAGACAGTAAGGCATAGATTAATGTTTTAAAAATTATATAGTACACTAACATGGCAACTTTCAGGTTGACAGATATTCTCAAGCTATGTTAAAATTATCAGTGCATCAATCCTTTAATGAATTATTGAAATTAACTCTCACTTAATGGGGGTCATGGAAAACGAAGTTTGATTTCAAAGTTTATTCATCTCCAATAACTATTTCTCAAGATGTTGCATCTGAGATAGGAATCAATAAATTAATTCACAGTGCTGATATATTACAACAACTTGGCTTTAAGAAAAGAACATTTAATATTTCCCTATGTAAGTAAGCACACACTCACCTGAGTTTATTTTCAGTGTTACTCATAAAGAAAAATCTCTTGCCAGCATTCAGTGCTCGTTAACAGTTGTGGTTTTCTGAGAAATCAATACTTATTCCAGCAGAAGTAGCTGGATTTGGAATGGGAGAAGTTCATTTCTTGAAATCGGAATATGAAATCCATTCGTTGCAAAACAGTATTTGCCACTTAATGGAATCTCTATTTCTGCTTTCTAGTGTGCTAAATTTTTCAATCTGAATTTTCATATTGATAAATTTTCTTTGATTCCTTACTGAGGTTTATTCTCCAGTTAATGTGTTGTGTTATGAACCACAGCACACACAGGATCAGTTTCTTTTGCTTATTTTTCAAGTAATGGAAAAAAAGCCTTACTAATATTCAGCCTAAAAATGTGTTTCTAATCTTATCTTGCTTATTCTGTTCTAAATTTATCTTGCTAATTCTGATATAATTCCAAAAATCACAACTCAGTTGCATATCAAGATATTCTCAAACTTACGGAAGAAGCTACTAATAGTTTGGAGACATTTTCAAATCCTTTTATTTCTATCATTTACAGAGAATGATTTTATAAGGATAAGCATGTTTCCACTATTTCCAAACTTGATACAATGAAATATATTCTAGAGCTGTTAATCCATTTTTGTGGATGAGTAGAAATTATCAAAATATTTTTAAATATATTTCACATCCAGTGATGATCCACGTTCATCACATTATCTGGGTAGTTAGCTGGAAGCAAATAGCCAATTTTAAATTAATTTGTGAACAAGCACCATTAGCAGTTGCAAATGATGCTAATGATGCAAATGCAAAAAATGCTCGTTATAAAATTAAAATCACTGACAGTGTACCAATATTGTATTTTGAAATATTCCTAATGCAGCTTTATTGGTGTCTTGAAAATGATCTAGCAAAGATTATTGCTCTTTCAACTGTAATAACAGACTAACCATTTGAAATATCTGCTATTTCCCTGAATAATTTCTTACATGTTATGGAAGACCTCTGGGTAAATTTAAAAGGAAGAAACCAAACCTGTTTGGTTTTATGTCACTCTCATCTAATTAAAATGAGCAACTGTTTAATTTTTTACTGTAGATGTTGTTGTGTCACTTTATCGAAGTGCATGCATTTTATAGATACAAAAATGTTGTAAGAAGTCTGTTCTTTCATGTTATGCTGGAATTGTTTTTATGTTCTCCATTTGTCTTATGTTTTATATCTGAAAGGCCAGGATGAGCAGTTGAGAAGCTTATTCTGCATGAACTTGCATTTTAGTGGCAGGTAATTGGATCTGTTTGTTGAGATGCTATTTAAATAACTAATACTGTGAGAGACTGAGGGCACTACAAGATCTTGTAGCCAAAAAGTGACTTTCAAAAAAGATTCCTAAAATGTAGCCATGCAGAAATCTCGCAGAGGCTTGGAAATCAGAATATTATTTGCAGATGGTTTTAGGTCAACATTTCTTTCTGGACAGTTTTTCAGTCTTCAGATGGTGTTCTCAGTAGAAAAAGAGAAATTCTTGCTTTCTTTCAAGGAGTGGTACACGTCTCCGATTTTCCTTCCAGTTTGAGCAGCTTTGATATTCTGCAGTTCAGTATCATCATCAGTAGCAGAGTATCAGTAGCTCAGTCTGAGTAGAATTCCCTCCAAATCCCAGGTTACTTAGGTGAGGTGAAGTGTTCCAGGAACTTTGATGAGGCCTTTCCTTGGATATTTCCAGGTTTTGAGCTGAGGAACCATTTTCCTAATGCTTGTGGTAATTTATCCTCCCTAGAACAGTCGATGAGACATTGAAAAATATTAATATGCATACATGGCAAGCAGTTGCAGTTTATGAAATCACTAATTAAACTGTGTAGCAGTTTTGTTCCATACCTTGGCTTTTTCTTACCAGCCTTGGAAGTACAAAACCAGAGGCTGCTGGGCTGATACCAAAGCAGGTACAAATTCAGCCAGGCTTCAGGCTCCTGGAGTAAAGATTCAAATAATGGATTTGTGTTTTATTAGTAGTTTTTCTTCATAAACTAGGTTTCTTCAGACTGAATTTTGTACCAAAAATAAGATTTAAGTCAACAATATATTTGTCAGTGTTGCTTTGAGAAAGATTGATTCATTCATTCCTTTGGTTCTATAATGACTGAAATGAGTTATTTCCTTTAAACTGATGGCTTTGTGATAACTCTAGTGGGCAAAGCCAGGTAGTTCCATTTTGGCTTCTCATTGGAAAAAGTAGAAATAAAAGGAAGGAAGAAAAAAAAATAAACGTCAGCCTGTCCTTCGTTTTGGTTTCTGAGCACTGGGAAAAACCCATTTAAAATTTATTTTTCCCTTTCTTCTTCTTCATTTTCGGTTCTGAAGGAAATGTTCACCTTTTTAGCCAGCAGGTGGGCAATAAATATCCCTTTAGAGTAGGGGAGGCAGTATAATGGGTCTGTAACAGCAGTTGTCTCCATCTGTTGCCTTTTCCTTATTTTGCATTGTAATTTTGCTTTAGTATGGAGTTGCTGTACTTCTTTCCCTTTCTGACTGCACTCCTTTGTTCTGGATAACATCCTGGATAGGAAGACAAATACGGCTTGTGATGGAGAGAAAATACTGTCTGTGCTTCCTTTTTGAGCCCTGATAGCAATTTCTGGAAATTTAATAATCTCTTTAATACCAGCTTTTAGACAGCTAAGCTTGTAGACTGGAGGAAAAAAATAAAATCCAGTGTTGTAGAATTAAATGTTAAGAAAATCAAATAGAGAATATGGAGTCTTACCAAACTTAATAAAGTGATTTTTATTGACCTCTGTAGTGGTTTTTATTGACCTTCATTTTCTGTACACATAAATAGATCCTTAGCAGAAATAAAAAGTTCCTATGGCCTACCAGAAATACCCAGTGTTGTTTTAATATTCCTCTGAGGTTCACTGAAGACAGCAAAGCCACAAAAGGTCACAGGGTATTGCTGAGATGATTAAACTGAAAGTTTTCCCTTTATTCTTGAAGTTCCCAAGTGAATACTTCTTACAAATTTCTGTGTCACATGAGCAGGGCTGACAGACTTGATGTATCAAATCTGACATACCAGTGAGTTATTTACTCATTGATACTGAGTAAATTTTACTGAGTTATTTCCTCACTTACGTAAGGAAAAGTAAAATCAAGGGAAACTAATCAGTAATATTTTCTAGGAGAACCATGATTTCTGGGATTCACAGGAGAATTGTGATTTTAAATTCTTATCTGGGGGAAGTTGCCCCTCCTTTGTGTATTGTGATTGACCTTGACATTTTCTCAGATGGATTCTTGTTACTGGGAAGTGCTGATCAGGATGAACTTAGGTCCTAAAATCCCAAAATGGCAAGTAGTGCTTTTGAGTAATTTTACTTGTAGAAATATGAAAGTGGAAACCTTCCTGCATCACACAGATTAGGGATAACAGTGCCAAATAACTGTACAGACCTTCAAAGTTCATTCTGTGAGCCTTCCTTTCAATGAAAAGGAATTTTACTGTATTCTCAGTAAAGCTGCCCAAAAATTGTATCGATGTAAGATGTAAGTAAATACTGTTAATGCTTTAATCCCCTAACGGAACTCAATTTCTGTAATCTGCAGAGGGAGAGCACCATAGGGAAAAAACCAGATTTGAGTTATGACTGGAAATGTAAAGCTTCGAAATAAGAGATTGTTAGAAGGTACACTGCACTTCAAAAGTAATGTACTCAGTGCTAGGAAGCTGGCAGCTGAGATTTCAATGAAATATGAGGAGAAAATAATATCGAACAATATGATCTCTATATACTTTTACAGGCCAAGCAGAAATAAAAAATTACTCTCTGTTATGACAGTGTGAAATATAAAATGTGAAGCTGAATACAATATTCTGGCAAGTAAACAGTCAGAGGAGACAATCTTACCTGAAGTGACCTTACGAGAAGGTTCATGTGGCGTTTCAAACCTGTAGTGTTTGAAGGGATTAAAGTCCTACAGACCTTTGTTCTCCTGTCCTTTCCTACATTGCCAGAAGCTAACAGAGAAAAGAGTTACAACAAGTAACATTTAAAAGTGTTTAAATAGCTCTGTATTTAAGTAGGTCTGTGTTAATAATTGAGAATGACAGAAATACTTGAAGGAGAAAAATTCAGGGTGCCAAAGATACCTCCTGTTCCACTGTTCAACTTTTTGCTTCACACTACCTAAAAAGTGGAGTTTGAACTACAAGTTTCACTCTAAATCATGCTGCGGATGTGCTCTGTAGTTCTCCAGTAACTCAAGGAGAGGTAAACAAAACTCTTATTCCCCAATCTGCAGATAAGGTTGGCAAGTGACTGATGAGGTCTGCTTGCTGACAGTGTAATTATTGGAGGTCAGAGCAGGGACAGAGTAAACTGATAATTATTCACATACGATGCTGCATGGGTAATTGGTTGGGTTACATTCTCTGTCAAGGCAAATGTTGAAACTGTTTGAATGGTAGGGAATATTCTCATGGATACATTTTTTTCTCCTTAAGGGTCTCATTCAAAACCAGTTAAAGTCAGTGACTCATGAATTTCATTAGGTTTGGTATTAAGGTCTGGAAAGTGCAGGGTGCCTGAGTTTATCTTTCTTTATTTATTTGGAAGGAGTGCCGAGTACACTATAAATGTTTTATCTCAGATAAAACCTTTACCTTAGGGGCAGTGTGTTTACTCTACCACGGCCTTGTTTGTTTATACTACTCCTACACATTTCCACATGTATTACATATGTTAATTTGCATATTATTTCACAGATGAAGCATTGTCTTCTCTATAGGGATTGCCATTTGCAGAGAATTATTTTTCTCAGTGTATTTCTCTTCTATTTCCTTAGGTGCCACACTGACCTGCCATGTTGGACCTAAACCACAGCCTCACATCACAAAGGGAAATTAATGGATTGAAAAGACTCCTGGAAAGTCTCCTTTCTATGGGTTTAGCTCCTGTAAGTACTGTTTTCAGTAAGAGTGGAGGGAGAGGGGAAACTGTAAGGATGACAAGACAAACTATTTATAAGCATTCAAGTTACAAATTGTTGTCTCTGTGCATGGCATACTAGAGAACAGCGTTTTGTTTTCCTTGGAACATCAAAATCCACATGTAAGTATAGAAAAGGAAAGTATTTTAATTCCTTTTGCTTGCCTCAACTGAAAGTTCATAGTTCTTGATAGTCTAAGCATTTCTACAGTTCAGAATTTGTCGCTAATATTATGAGATTCAGATTTGCCCTCTGACATGCTCTGAAAAATTGGGCTGTATAGTAGCATGGTGCAGATCCTCAAACCATCTCAGTATAAAGAAGTGACAGATACTACCCCTTCCCTCTCTCTAAAGCTAAACATGTCATGGCAAGCACTGTGTGAAACAGAGCACTTTGGCTGTGTTAGTCTGATAGATGTTTATATCTAATGGCAGCTGCTTAAGTGCCTTGGCTAAGTAAACACTTGGTGTAAGTAAAAATGGATCCAGATCTGATCCCCTGTTCTTTTGGATATACTTTTCATGTGTTTGCTGTTTTAATGGTTCAGTTCTTGCACAGAATTTTTTTAAGAAACAGAACTTTCACAAAGCAGTTCAATTTTTTGCCTTTTTTTCCTTCCTGGTAAGAAATATTCTTAAATTAGACCCATTAAAAATCTATTGTATTGCAGAGAGTGCACATGCCAGACTTCTTTTCCCTCAGTAATGTGAAGTGGGAGAAACAGAAGTTTTACTATATTAATGGATTGTGGGGAATACCCTCAACTACCTCCCAGCTTACAAGGCAAAATGTAACAGCATACAAAACTATAATAAAAGGAATCTAGCTTCAGGAGGCTGTAATGAAATGATGGAAAATGAAATCTAGCTGCATATCACCATGACAAGTAATTCCTAACTGAATTCACTGATCAAAACTCTGCTGTCCTGTGTAAGATAAACAAGTTGTTGCCCTGAAGGCTTCGTGATGATGATGATGCATTGGTGGCATAATCATGCTCAGTAGTAGGGACCTTCCGAAGTGTGAGACTTCCATGTATCAGAACTATGCTCGTGTTGGAAATGCTGGCATCTGCAAGGATTTCCCTCCACATTGCACATATTGAATCCTGCTGCTAAAAATGAAAAGCTCTTTCTTGGCAAGCCAGTACCCTCTTAATTTCAATTATTACTTAAAAAAAAAATTTGTTTTATCTAAAAGGTGAGACAACTTTGACATACTTACCTGTTTCACAGTGTAGTTAGTTGCGTGCATTCAAAGATGCAAGATTATCATTGGTACTATGATTCATGGTGTGAAAATACATTCTAAATGAAAGAAAATAATAAATCCGTGCTGGATTATGGTCCAAATATTTTTATCTTTTTCAATTTTTCTATGAGAAAACCCTGACGTAAAACAAGGAATAGTTTTAGCTGGATGAAAGGAATAATTTCCAGGATAACTCCTCTTATGAAAGCCATCCTAATTAAGTGTTGCACAATATTTGAGTGATGAGAGAAAGAATTGTATGGAATGTAAACAAAAAGTATTTTAAAACATACAGTTATTTCACTGAAGTTTAAGTGTTATCTACTTTGTTTTCTTTTTGCAAATGCAAAAGGAAAATTGGCATGCTGCATCACAGTAGTTCTTGTCATTAAGCTAATTATTACACAGGCAGTGTAGCAGTAGTCACTGTTTGAGCAATTCCTGGCCAATTTATCAATATCAGAGTCTTAATACTTTGATTAAAATCAGATGTATACATCAAGTGGGACCTTGATTTTCTTGCTTGATGGTAATAGATGTTTGCCAGAATGGCTCTATATAGGATTTTTCTTTTTGGCAAGTTGAAAATGTGTCATATCGAGGCACTAAGCCAAAGACTTTGAATCAGCTGGCAGAATGACAAAAAGCAGAATTATATTTAAAGGAAAGTAAAGTTTCTCTTGGATGAAGGATCAAAATGATTTCTGGCAAAAGAAATACCTATTGCCAAGGAGATATAAAGGCCGATCTCTGCTCTCAGGTACCAGCACGTCTGTCAATAGTTGCTAGTAACAACTTCTGCTGTGGAGTCATACATGTCTCTGTGGCCCTTGTGCTTCTCATTAAAACAACCTCAATTCTCTAATCATCTGCATGAGAGTGACCATTCCTGCTTCTTCTCTGAAATATTCCATTGTGCATAAAGATTAGTAAACTCCTAACTAATAACCTTTCTGTAATCCATGTGCCTTATCTATTTTCACTTCTATTTAATTTCAACTCCCTGAGGGAGAAAATGGAGTCCTTTCTCAAAGTATATGTAAAAATGATATCATGTTTTGCTAAGCTTCCTTACTGTCAGGTGACCCTGCTAATCCTCATTTATCAGGAGACAAAGAAATAATGTAAATAAAATACTTTCTGCAATTGTAAGTGGTTGTACAAAGATGTTCTCTCACCAACCATATTAGTCACTTCACAAGTCAGAGCCTGACGTGAAAATGAGAAAAACTTTAAGAATTTAGACTGAAATTATTGTAGTGGTCCAAGCTTACTGAGATGGCACACAATATGTATAGGCTTGTAGTAATCCACTGGAATGTCTGAAATAGCAGAGGAGAATGGTTAGGAAAATAATAATCAAAATTAAAAAATGACTGTTCCAAGGCCAGTCATATCTAAAACTCCGAAGAGGATTGGTTTATGAATGTAGGTAATACAGTAATGCAGACACATACAACAACAGGTCTCACCAAATTCTTTGGGTTCTTCATTCTCCTATTCCCAGCTTCCAGCTCCCAGGTCATACTGGTTTGAGCTAGCACTTGAGTTTACATTTTGAAAGGCAATAGACATGCAATTTTGTGGCTTGCCAGTCATTTCTTGGTCTTGGTTCAAACCTGAGAGTGTAGGGAGGGTGGTGGGAAAGCAATGATCATCCACCTGCTTGTAGCTGCTACCTTGCAACATGGAATCAGACACAACTTCTGGCCATCAAAGAATGCTTTTATCAGGCATAGCACAGACAAGCTGAGTATGTCCTGCCCTCTAAACACAGATCTGGGCCTTTATATTATTTTATGAAAGCAACACTAATATCAACATAACAGAAAGCAAAGTAATACTGCTGAAAAATAATACACTAATTTCTAAAGACAAGAGATCCTCAGAGTCCAAATCTTGAAATTCAAGGAGAAAAAGAAAAGAGTTTGCACGCTGGTGAAGATTCTGATTTTGATTTCAACCAGAAAGTGCGATAAACACGCCTGAGAAGAAGTTTTTGTCTTGATATATGCAGTTAATCCACGTCCTCACCTCTGTTTCCCGGTCAAAGGGTTTCCCAATTAGATTTCTATTTCTGTACAGTTTCTGTAGCAAGGAACTTGCATAAAAGAGAAGGAGTGGGAGATTTTCAAAGTACCCTTCTAATTAGGTGTCCAGCACTCATTGATTTTGAATAGCAGCTAGGTCCCTCAGAACTCTTTATGCCTTTGAAAAATTCTCCTGTAATCTCTCCTGGTTCTCTTTGTACAGCCTCTAGCTTTCAAAGGCTTCAAGTCCACGGAAGAGACAGTGCATGATGCCTAGGCTGCATTACCCTTCCTGTCAGAGTTGCTATTTACAACTGAAAGGTTTCAAAAGGACAGCCTGTATGTTGTTGATGGAAAGGAACTTCAGGGCTATTAATATTTTGCACATTAACTCCTTACCTGCTACAATGCCTACTTTGGTGTAACTGTAAACACAGGGTTTCAGTAGGTCTATGTGGATTCAATACGTTTGTCAATATATTAAGCACCATTGCTAAATTCTCAGGGAAAAATCATTTTAAAAACATCAAGTCAGAATCACAGATTTAAATTATTCTGCTGTTTTCTAAAACTATGGCTCATTTGCAAGGCCGGGCAAGCTGGGAATTAGTGATTTCATGTACCATGCTCAGGTGTTAAGAGACTAAATGTCATATGTTTAAAAAACACGAAGTGTGTATTATGTCCCTTTTAAAAATCTATTTTACTGGCCAGTAGTCAACAACTATTTCCCTATGATTCTAAACATTCTCCTAGTCCTTCTGAAAATCTGCTCAAAAAACACAATAAAAAATAATGAGTCTTTTCATAAAGCTTTTTTAGGAAAGGATTTTTTTTCTTTTACTAGCTAAAGGGATGTACAGCACACAGTGAATGTTTGCTGGCACATACCAGTGACGCAGCAAAGAAAAATTTGTTCACCTCTGACTCTTAACTGTGGGGGACTTCTTGACTTACGGGATAGGGAAAGAGAGGCTTCTGTTCCACAGATATCACTAATAAGAGGTACACACCTCTAATCCTGTATATCTTAATAAAGGCACAGCTTGTAATAAAATGCAAATTATGAGTCTAAATGTAATTCCACACCACTGGAAATGACACACGCTTCACATTTTGCACAGGTGAAATTCCTCTAAAATTTATAAAGCAAGAAAGACTGCATTCTTAGCTAGGCTCTAAAAACAAGTAGGAATTCTTATTAATGCCTGGTTGAACGCCTTGCTGAACAAAATGTAATCACAGAGTACATCATGTGCTATCAAATTAGAAAGGACCTTGTTCTCCTATCTGTTCACTCATCTATGGTGAAATAATTGCTTCTTCAGGATGAAATGTTAATAATGGCCCTTTAGATTTTGAATGCAACTAAAATGTTACATTCAAAATAATCCCCTTCGCTTACTGCATTCTATTAACTCAGCTGCTTGCAACAACTCAAATTGAAGTTTCTGGTTTTATGTCACCAGAATCTCCTAAACCATATGTGATGACGGTATTTCACCTCAAATTTAGCTGCAGTTTCGGTGCTTCCAATTTTAGTCAGAACAAGGAAAAATAAAACAAATAAAAATATTTCCATGGTTTCATCTCTTCTCAATCTGCATCTTGAATGTCTGCATTGGTCTAAAAAATGACAGCAAAAACTCCAAACAAAAAAACCTCCCACATCCTCATACTATTATTGTCCACAGACTCAGTAACTGGAATGTACCAGGTCTATCCCAGGTGTGATCTCATCTATTAAGAGGTTGGTAAAACTCCATAAAAACCTCTGAACAACCCAGTGACAAACATTCATCAAGACTCTGATTATTTCTACAAGTGTTCAGTGCACACATTTATCCTGTGGTGAACTGCCAACAAGAATTACTGTACCATTTCTATTCAAATTCTTGAAAAAAGAACCTGAAAATAAGGGTGTGACATTCAAAGAATTTAAAATTAACTGTGCTCATTCATCCAAATCATAAGAACAAAGCTAATTTTGGAATATTAAAAAGTACTTTTGCTGTACTTCAGTTATTTCAACATCTGAACCAGTTTCTAACATTACTCAGAAGTAAACAACTATATTTTTTTAAATAGTTTTATGGAAAACTATATGTTTAATGATCTGGGTTATGCAATAAATATAACCTTTTATCAGAACACAATCAAATCATTAGTGCTGCAGAAATTTTGCTAGGATTGTTAGATGTTAACTTACCTTTTTATTAAATCAATCTTTATTAAGAATGGAAAGCTATTTTAAATCACTCATCTCCTGGCTCATTGGCAGTCACAATGTGTTTTATTTGATCTTAAAGCTAGCAGTGAGGTTTTAAAGAAATTTCTGTTAATAGAAATGAAAAAATACTGTCTGATCTTTAATTGATAGTAGTTCTTGAAATTTTAGATATGTATTACTTTTTCACCCTGGTTATTGACTAGCTATGCCTGTATTTTCTGAGCTTTCAAAGACATAAAACATTAAAAACGTACCCTGTGTCCCTAGACTTCTTTAGATAAATGATTTTAACAGATTTTTTTTATATTTGTAATTCACCTGAGCTTCTTCGAGAAGAATGAAAAGATGTGGCACTGCCACCTTTGTCACTGAGATAATCATTTTTACTGCAATTTTCCAGCTACCCTGCAATGTCTGTTCTGAAATAATGTACACACAATTGCCTGAGGCTTATGCAAGAAGTCTGAATTTGTCTTTTGCTCTAAGTTTTCCAAAATAAATGGAGTGAAAGCTCAGTGTTTGCTGACATTACAGCCATAAACAGGACATGGTGTCCCAGGCCAGAGTTCAGGGAAGGGTATAAAAACAAGGAGCCCTTTTCAAGGACTTTTTTTAGCCATTTTCAGGTTTGCTTACATCAAAGATTGCCCCCAAGCCTACAGGAAGGTATTTCATTGCTTGCTTGTAACATTTTATGGTTTTTAGAAAATATTGCCTTTATGTTTGATCCAACGTTAGGGAAAGTATCATTTCCATTTCTGGTTCTGCATCGTTTGATCTGCCTGAGGTAAGGAAATTGAAAGCACCTTTGCAGTCATTGTAGGCATACTATGCAGATTTCTTCTAGGAACACTATTGCTGAATTAATTTGGTTTAAAGCAAGCTGAGGTTTAATCTCACCTAACTATAATTAATACAAAGATCACAATATAGATAACTTTCTAGATCTGCACCTAAAGTTTCTCTCCCTTTTGACATCAGAGGGGACCTTGTAGAGCTCTGTCCTTAATTTCTGCTGTAGGTGTTCAACATAGTAAATCTTCACACGTTCTGTGTCTTGTCAGTGACTTTTGATAATAAATATCTTTTTTTCTAAAATGCTGTAGTCCAAGAAAAAAAGGATGATCAAAAAATTACCTCTAGGTTTGTGGGTACAATTGTAAGCTCTTTGTTTTCAGATTTTTATTTTTTGTTTACTTGAAGTGATTATTGATGCATCTGAAAAGTAGCACATTCTGTTTACTAAATTCACTGTAAGGAAAACATTTACATGTTTTATACAGACCTAAGTCACTGGCGTAGAACAACAAAGGTACCACAAGCGAATACATTTCACTTAATTGCAGGAGATGTGTGATTCTTCAAGGGGAAAAATTCAAATGGGTAACACTTCAAATGCAGGGAACTTTTGTTTCTTTGAACTATTAAATTAATAAGAAGCTTAACATAAAAAAACCCCAAACTTTTATTATTCTGATGACTAGAGGATGCTGATTTGTCTCATTTATTTAGAACAAGAAATAATTTAAAATGTGATAGCTTTGAGTTTGCTCGATCTATTTTCTTAAGAATTCTTCATAACCCAGAGTGGGAGTTGAGGAGAAGAAAGGTAGGAGGTGAAGATGGAAGGGCAGTATCACCAATTCAATTTAATCTTAAATTCTAAAAGCCTTTTCAAAATCACATCAAATATAGAGGGAAAAATTAGCATAAGAATCACCAGCAATAAAAATAAAGAGAAAGAATAAAGTAATTGCTTTTCACTAAAGTTTAAAGCAAAGCAATAACAGAGAAAATACTGCAGCTTAGAAAATGATTTGCCATTGCGATGATTCATTTCTAGCCTGTAATAGGTGTTATTTCCCTGCTTTGCAGTAATGCATTCATTACATGCCCAATTTAGAGCAAAGTTAGCCACAGAATTCTTTATAAATATACAACAGTCACTCTTCAGCTCATCTTCAATGCTACATCAGCATGACAACCCAGAGGGTAACAGTGTAGCACGACAAGAAAATGTGCACAATCCTTGTCTAATACTGCCTTATTAGCTGAAAGAATAGGCAAAAATGACAGGAGTTCATTGTATAATTCATTAGTCTAGATTCCGGTCCCTTCGGAATCAGCATTAAAATGCTTGTTGCTTGGAACGAGTGCAGTGTCAGAAGCGTATGTTTTTCAAATGCGTGCCCTGGATAATTATTAATGTTGTACTAGAAACACTAATCTGGTGGAAGTCCTTGTGGTTTTGGTGCACGTCACATGCTGTGAGTCCAAAGGTGTCCTGTCAAATAGGAATAATTGGTAAGACCATTCTGATCTAGTAATACTTCTACACGCTCTGTGTCGTGTACAAGGTGGGCAAAGCTGCATGCATTTAGGTCAATGAAATAACATTGCAGAAAGGTGGGCTTGGCTGTAATTAAACCCATCAGCAATCTACCACCATAAATTCTTACCCGTTTAGTGGTTACTGTCAGTACATCAATTCTCAGAAGAAGAAAGCTGTACTGGTTTTCTGAAGGTACAGTCCTGGAGAAAGAACCTTTCTAACTAATGTAGGTAACTAACGTTCTCATTCTTAAAACCTAGGAATTTCCAGAGTATTCTACAGTAAACAGACAGCAAGGAGTTTTCAAAGACATCTCTTTCTTACTCTGCTGACTGCTTATGAAACTCTCACATTTATTCTCATTGCACCATTCTTTAGGGACCTTAAAATTAAGATGAAATCTGGGTACATTTGTAAACACATCCAAAACACCGCATTTTTTCAGGTGAGTGGGTTATGATAATTCATTTCCAAGAAATTGGTAAGAGAAACATTTGAAATGAACCTTTTGTTTCAGGAAGCTTTCGCAGGTTATCAATTGTGTATTGTATAGGTACTGACCTGTAAATACGAGGAAAGCGGTATGTCTGTTTACAGGTTAAAAAAAAGCATTATAAAATATGTCACTCAAAATAATCGTCCAAAAAAGATTTAGATTCTGCCACTTTTAACGTGCCTTTGCTTACTGTCATAAAATGGTTCCTTAGAGCACTCTCGGTTCCTAAGGATCGTCTGTTGAAGCAATAATATGAGGAAACAGTAGAGCTGTCTGGAAATGCCATTGTCAAAATAAAACAGACGTATTTTCAACCCTGGGATGTAGCAGTGATGAAAACATAACAGTGCTGAAGTCACTGGCAGATTTGTCCCTGGGTTTGGTAGGTCTGAGGTTTCATCTCAGAGCTTCTAATTTTAATGATTTTACATATTCATTGTCTACCCTAAAAGGGCACATCAAGAAATACAAGCATTTAGTTATTCTGATGCACAGACCAGGGGAGCAGGCCAGGCCATCTGGCATCCGAAAAAATATTATGATTACTGGAGACTTGTTTCCAAAATATGACTTGCTGAATTGGTATTTTCATTTCAGCAAAAACAAACAGGTTAAGAGCTTCCTCTTTGAAGTTTATTTTATTTCTGCACAATACAACAGATGGAAGTGCTATTCACCCCACTCATCACTAAGCAGGAAGACTGAGCCTTATTTTGAGAAGTCTACCAGCTGAAGTTTACAGCTTCATCAGGAACATATTCTAACTTCTAGTATCATTTCTTGCACAAGTTACAGCTTTGTGCATTGTGTTTTGTCTGGGAAACATTCCAAGTTTCAGAGACCTGCTCTCCACTAATTTAGAGTGGATGTCTTTTGAAAAGTAAAATGTCTTTCTAATAAGGGGCTGCAAAGTCATAGCAAATAAACGCAGTCAACAGTGCACAAAATGACACATCTGTGGCCAAGTACACCTTTGTGGGAAGGCACTGGCTCTTAATTAGTTGCTTAGGAATCTCTGCTGCTACTTGACAAGGTCTTCTTGCTGGAGGTTGGCTACAAAATGGAATTGTTTTAACCTCATTTTTTGAAATAAAAAAAAATAGAGATGCTATTAACCCAATCAGCTGAAAAAAACTCCACTGATTCAGCTGCCACCATGTTGGGTTCCTGACTCTTGGACAGCCAGTATAAAATGAAATCAAATTATTGAACACAAAGGGCAGTGGCCTTAGGTCCAACTTGGATTCCTCCCTCAATTCCACTTCATTTGTAAGTCCTATGTACTAAAGGCAATAATTAATTTTTTGTCAGTAGTCAACAAATTCACATAAATCATATCTGTATCATCCATATTTCTAGGCTGTTAAAGAGGACTGGACAAGTTAGTAACTCTTAATGTTCTTCTTAGCGTGGGAAGAAAAGAGCATGGACATGCCATGAAAAGAGCAAACACGATGCATTTTTGGACTGCGTGCCTAGATTCAAGGCATTAGGACAGGTGGTAAGAATAATATTTTGCTGTATAGCTGTAGAACAAGTAAATGTACAGAGGAAGAACAAGAAAGAACAGAACCAAACACAAATAATAATGCCACATTTTGATAGGTGACAGTATTGGGTATACAGTTAGAAGAGCCGTTTTTCTAAGCTGTGTAGAAATGCTGAAGATACTAATTTAAGAGTTTCAGCTATAAAAGTTTAATAGCAGAGTAATATTACAAAACAGAAAAAATAGGCTAGCTATTGAAATTACCGTTATAGCTATATATATATTTGGCTGTAGAGTGCTATTGCCAGGAAAGGTACAATCTCTCCACTCAAGTCAATGAAAACTTTTAAAATATAAAGTCCCATAGCAACCAAACCAGAAAAAGTAGTGCAGCTCTAGGCAAGATAGTAAATACCACTGAGTTTTATTACTCTGAGAATTGAGGAATGAAGAAAGTTGCACCGTGAGCTTTGTGAACTTCTGAGAGAATATTCAAAAAATTAGGTTGAATTCTCTGGAACTGAGCTTAATATGTGGCGTAAAATGGAACTGAATTTGCAAGAACCTTCTCTCTGTTACAGGCCATGCTTTGCTGGCTAAAAATGTCACCCAGGCACAAAAGAATGAAGGCATTGGAAAATCTCTGCCACCTTCTGCCCCTCAAGTCATTACTTGTATAAATGCTCAGGAGAGAAGAGGGTACTGTAAGACATATTGAGATAGCAAACAAGTATTTTATGACAAATTAGCTTCAGACATTACAGGAGTCTGTATTAGGAAAATAAAGGAATGGAAGAAGATTATACCATGGCAGTCATTTAAAACATTCTTCCATGCTGCAGCTTGGCTGAGTGCTCAGGAATGTCCTTGGCACATTCAAGTAGTAGAAGGACTTCTGTGCAGTAGAAGGAAATCTGTGGTTTTGTCATTATTGATCAGTGGGGCACAGAATTCCAGTTTATTGTAATTTCATTTCTCCAGCCCTAGACTGTGGAAATGAGTAATCTTCAAACACATTTACACAGAGCTGTAAATGTAATTAATAAGCAAAGCTACTCTGCAGTGTAGGTGGAAAAGCCCCCTTAGGTCGAGGATGCCCAATATACTTATCAATCTTGTCTAACCCATTGGGACTTCCAGATTTATGTTTACTGAAGGCAAAATCTGAGAAACTGATGAAGTATTTTCACTTACAGCACTTTAAATAAGAAGGTGGTTTTTGTAGTAAGCTTCTGCAGCAATCTGTGTCTTGTGGTCATATCAAATCCTACTGATAATTTTGATGGCAGGGAATAATGTGATGAAGAGTTAAGTTTGTCAGTCAAATCGATAAGGATAACATGATTCCACTTCAAAAGAAATTATTTCTCCAATGAGTACCTAATTTACATGTAAACAATGGTTATTTTTAGTTAATTAAATGTCAAATGATTGTTCAAAGTGCACTTACTGGTACTTGTGATGTAGTTAAGTCATAAACAGCACAGTCAAGGAAGAATAATTTGAGACACATTTGCTTGAACTTGAAGCTGCTGGAATATCCCTGCAATTGCATTTTGCTTCCTGGAAATGGGACATACGTGGGTAGCTCCTTTTCTGGCTGTAGTACAAGCATGGTAGCAGGGCTGTTCTCCTTTACAACTAAGAAGGGAATCTGCAGTGTGTGTTTTAAATTATTATTGTATTTCCAGATTTAAATTGAGATCTGTAACACAGAGTGGATAACTTATCACTTCATTATTTTGGTAAACCAGAAGCAGCTGATGACAAAAGACATTCCTGTGTTCTCAACAGTGCAGTTGATTTCTTCTCCTTAGGCTCACTTTGTGGCTAGAAAATTTTATAGTGACAGCTGTATATCTAATTTTTGTTTGGTTTTTTTTCTGATGTTGATCTTTACTGATTCTTCCCTACAGTGTATCCTTGAATTTGAAAGAATAGACAGTTTATTGCGGAGGAAGAGGAATACTGTATGCAGAGGACAGAGAGGAGGGGAATTGGAAGGCTTTGTGGCCTTCAGATTCTGTCATAGCAACTTAATTTCTAATCAGAGACTTTATTTATTATCCTGGCATCACCTGTCATCCTGATGAGGATAATGATTAAAGTGTGGTAGATATGTACTTCCTTGAGATTAAAAATAGGCTTCTTTTAGCTCTGTGGCTTTTCAGGATGTCTTTCTTTTTTTTTTTTGGCAACTTAACCCTGGTTTTCATTTTATCTCGGGAAATAGTTGATAAAATACAAGTAGACAAATTCTGTCAGGGACCATGACTTTTAAAAGCGTTTAATAACACAATTTTTGTAGAGGGATGGCACATTTTCTAAATGTTTTGTGTGTAAATTAGCTATTAATCAAAAATTTCAATAAGTAACCAACAACTGAAAAAAAATTAATTCACCTCTTTTCTTAAGAAGGAGCTGTTTGTAATGATGGAAATTAGATATATTTTAGCAAAATTGAATGCTCTCATTCACAGAGCTGAAACTCTGGGTAGTGCACGACATGCTGTGAAACCCAGCTGGAAACGCTTATTTTCATATTCTGTTACAAACTTGATGGGTAAGGAAGTTATGGTTGAACTTTCAGGAAAAGAAAATAATGATTTTTTTTTCAGGGGCATGTATTACGTCCCCACTGGATTCCTTATTTATCCATTCCTAATTTATCCATTCATACCGATGAAGAAGTCATATACATGATTTCTGTTGAAGAACATGCGTGTATTTCTGCTGAGGTTTTTCCTTTATGAGTGCTATTGTGTGGATCACCTTAGTGTGACGTATTTTTCCATGCAGAAATAGAAAAAATTACTATTATGTTTTTTAATGTAGGAACGCAAGTTTTCTGTATCTTGAGGCTATCTCGAACATTATTTGGATTAAATGAAACATTATTAGGACTAAAATAGGATTAAATGTTAGGATTTCCACTTTGAGGCAATTGGCCTGCGTTGATCTGAGGGTTAGGGACCATAGCATTTTCAAAACTTTTCTCAGAGGTTTCTCAGCCTTAATTTTGTGCCACTCATATAAATCTATCATTTTTGGAATTACTATTTGTCATTTGAAACTATGTACATTTAGAAGGAAACACCCACATTCAACATCATAAAACAGTCTAAACACCAGCAAACTGGTGGCGATCCTTGAAAGGAAATTGTAATTAAGTTTTTAATTATTTATTATTACTTCTGTAATCATTTCATGTCTGAACAGTAGCTTATGATAAAAAAACCTCTATCACCTAGAGCTGTGAGGCAAAGGCTTTCCATTAGTTATCATACCCTGCATAATGAGCAGCATTGCTAATGAGACACAACACACTTCAAAGTTATTCAATCAGGAGTCTGAATAATGAGATTTTACACAAAAATGTAAATACTGAGCATGCAACAAAAGCCGTAAGGTGGATTATAGCTTTTACTTTTAAGCCATCATGAATGGATAGATTGAAAGGAATTTAATTACATTTTATAAGTAATATAGTGTTCCTCAGATTCTAAGAAAACAGAATAGGCCAGGGCACTTGGTGCTAAATAATAGACATAACTGCTAAGAATAAGCTTTATTGGAAGCTGTAACTTTGCATTTAAATTTTTTGTGGGAAACATCTGCAAAATATATCTTACAATAAATCAGAAGAATATTAATACCATATCTGAGAAGTATGTCAGACTTAGAGAACAGCCTCTAGTATACATTGATGCAAATTACATTAGAATATATATAATATAATATAATATATAAAATATAATAGGCATCAAGCCTGTCAGAATTCAAGGAGCATCCGTACAATGCTCCGGTTGTACTGCTTAACTTTAGGTAGTCCTGTGAGGAGCACAGAGTTGGACTTGATCCTCATGTGTCCCTTACAACTTGAGATATTCTATGTTAACATAATATACATCACATAACAGCAACCTGAGAAAGGATGACGTGTGACTGAGAGTTGAACATAATTTTTTCACACGTACAATCATACCATTTTTAATTCTACTACTTGAGAGAAGCAAAATTAGAGGACAATGTTTCAGTTTTATTTAAAATGCCATGAAAATCAGTATCCTAACTCTTAAAACTACTGGCAGCTTCATGGTAAGTACTACTGAAAAATAAAAATTTTTACTGATTGAAACCAGGAACATTCGGGATTTGACTTTGGATATTTTGGAAGGTCTATGTTGCAGGATCATGCTTTTTTCTGAGTAATTCCTATACTTTTATGGGAAATAAAAAATTTCTTTGACCTCAAATTCTGCAAATATTCAGGTGGCTCTTTATAAATCAATCAGTAGATTATGATTATTAGTAGTAGCAAACTCAATTTTATAGCAGTATGCTCCCTTTATAATCATGTCAGCAGGGAAAAGCTTTGCTGCTGGCCATCTGCTGTTCTGTACTAACCTTTCACCTGCCTGAAAGAATGAAGGTGTTCTTTAGAAAAGGACACCAGAATTGTGTTTAAAATTATTACTTAGAGCTGCAAAAACCTGTCAAAATCTGAAGCAGTAATGGATAAACTATAACTTAGAATTACTGGGTTAGATTGCATTTAAGAGAAATCCATTATATGGGTCTGAATTTCTTACAAAATCTACTATCCCTTATGAAACAAACAAACAAAGAAAGAAACAAGAACCCAAACCAAACAAAAAAAATTTGTCTGAAAAATAAACAAATTTCTAGTGAATATTTTTTACATTGCTGATTTCGCTAAATCTATTTTAAAAATGTAAGCCACTAATTATCTCTGATTATCAAAGTGGATTTAGTGGCTGGGAGCTGAAGCTCAGTGTATTCAGACTTTAAAGGCAAACCATGAAGATTTTTCTGTCCCCAGTTCAGTGAGAAGCAACTCAACCAAAATCGATAAATAAATTTCAGTTGCAAGAAACTTGGACAGAAGAGACTGGGATTAGGATTTCCAAGTTTATCTCTTAAAAAGGGATTACTACAAAGGGCAGAAAACTTACTGAGCTTCAGAAACTTTTTTCTACTTATAAATATCTGATGGTTTAAATACCACTCCTCTCAAAATTCATTGCTTCTACTGATCAAATGTATTTTTAGCTCAGAAGCACATATTCTTTTACTATGGGATAGGTAGCTGCACACTGGACCAAGCCTTAAAAAAATGGCCCTATCGTTTTTAATTGTTCAGTAATAATATTAACCATGATTAACTCATTTAGTATTAATTTGGTTGTCATAAAATGCTTGTATAGATCCTCTAAACTAATTAGCTTGACCTTAATTTTGAAGGGTAACCAATGACTGTCTAGTGTTAAAGCTTGGCTTGGAGCAGAAGGCAGGCTGGGAGCAGATTCCTGAGCACCAAGTTCAGCCTTTCAAAATTTCCTTCCCACCCTTTGACAATAGCTTTTTTGGATAAATGCAACATTGACCCAGTTTGCTGAATGTGTATAAATAATGAGACTTTATGTTCAAAAGGAAAAGATTTTGTGGATCTTCTGTACCTGTGGATCTCCATAATTTCTGTAATGTTTGATGTAGTTAAAACGTCTCTACTCTTCTGGGAGTAATAATGCTTGTGCATCAGCACAGGAATGTTTAATTAAGAGTGTCTGGGATGGATACAAGCATATTCCTTAACAGCAAGTTTAAACATAAAAAAATAAAGTGTGTTTAACACAGATTTCTTCAAAAGGGGCAACACCACACCAAGAGGGAGAGACAAATAATTCCCTGGAAAGACAGTGATTTCATTTGTCCTACATGCAGGACATCACTACTTCAGTAAGATCATAAAAATTTCTGTCTAAGCTCCACTGTAAGTGAGAAAAAGATTGTGCATATCACTTCTTTTGCTGTGCCTTCCTTCTAATATTCTAATATATCTGTCTCTTACTGAGAGACAGTTTGAAAATGGGGTTATTAAACTCTGAAAACATTCTGCAAGTCACTGATCCCCTAATACACATTTTTCTTCAGGGAACCCTGCCACAACGATTTCCACAGCCATTCTGTGCACACAAACTACCTTAACACAGGTATTGACTCCCAGGTGCTTCTTAATGGAGCCTTGAACTCTGTCGTACCCGAGCTTTTATTAAATTCAGCATAACAGGGAGGAGGCGAGTCAGTGGTGAAAACACCAGTCTGAAGTGCCACTATCCTACAGCCAGCCACTCACACTCCTGACATGTTCATTTCAAGTAAATATCTCTGCAGGGACAGAGATACGGTGGGTTTATCATTTTTTGCTGTTAATGCAATTCCAAAACACCTTTTTTACCTGCAGATTATTTCACAGTGTATGATAAAACCACTATGTACATTTTAGAATTGCAAGTTATACAGTTTTTTTTCTTCCTGGGAATACCCCTCTGTATCATCTGTATATTGCTAAGCTGGATCTCATGCATTTTTTAAAGCTCATTTTTCCAGCGCCACTTCATGACTCAGGATTTAGTAATAATATGCATTTACCAAGAAACTTTTGGATTCCTGAGCTACTTCTTAATCTGATGAAGTGCTTTCTTTCACTTTCTAATTCAGAATCAGCTTATTGACACCTTCATACTTGAAAGAGTTTGGGGTGTTCAAGTGTTTTTAGTTGTGATTGAATCTCAGACAGGAACATCTGTATTCATGGTACAAGTTTAAGAGAAAGTAAAAGATTCCATCTCAGCTGTGAGACATCTGCCCAGATGTTTCTCACAACTTCTAGTCATCTCTGAGCTCCCAAAAGCAGATATTCTGATCATTTTAGCTTCCAGGGAATGGAATAAAATAAACCATCCCAGCTCCGCTGATGTGACCATTTCAGGTATGGAAAAACTGAGGTGTGGAAATACATGATATATAAGGCCCTTAATTTAAACATTTTGAGGCGTTTTTAATCACCTTCTTCATCACACACCAACAACTACATAAAACCACTAAGGCTGGTTTTAGCAAGCAGCATTCTAGCAGAAGTCTGGCTTATGATTTCTTTTGTTCTGTGTTTTTTTTTCAGAAATACTGATGATTTCACTAACATGGGATTTTAATGCCAAAGCCAGTGGCCCATCCTACACTGACAGATAAGAGATGGATACTTTAAGTACAATAGTTTGATTGCCAGAATTTGACACAAAGTAGATAAAGTATTTTATCTTTTTCATACACTAGATTATGCATTCTCCTTACTTTAGCATTTCTGATTATTTTCTGAGAACCAATTTTGTCTCATGTAAATGGTTCTCTGGAGAATTTTGTAACTAGAGGCAGCAGAAATAAAAAATAAAGCCTACCATTAGGACAAAAATATTTTCCATTGTTGGCACAAAAAATAATCAAACTGTGCACATGGCCAGGCAAACTACTGTTCGAGTTTGTTCAGAAAAATATCATGCTGTTTTGTCAAAAGTAGCACTTGTATCTCATGAAATTGGGCGAGATGAGCAGTCCAAGTTCTAGAGACCCAATAAAACACTCCTGTTCTTAACCAAAGGAGTCTCAGGCTGAGAGCTATAAACATTTTAAAATTAAGAAGCAGTAGAAATGAAGATCATTTGCTAACAAATATAGATGCATCTCAAACCCATTTGAAAGCCAGACATTCCCCTTCTGCCAAGAGACAGGAAAGAATTTTGAGCACAGTTGAAACCATTAAAGCACAACAGCAATTAATCCTCTTCATTCATTACCAAGTTATGGCTGGAAATAATAATCACACTGAAACCAATGACCACAAAATGAAGAGAGAGCACTCCACAAGTAATGACTGTTCAGGTATATTCCTGATTGCTTTTGGTCTGCAGAGGATAGAACTGAATTAAGTCATTTCTAGGCTTCTCTCATTACCCGGGTAGGGCAATTCGTATCAAATCACATCAGAAGTTCACACACCACATCACTGTTGTGCAAACTCAAGTTACACTGATGCAACTGATAAAATTTACTCACCACCTTCCAGGAAACAGGGGTATGAGAGATCCATGGTAGAAGGTACCTTCATTCTACATAAGATTTAGAAGAATGCAGGGGAGAAAAATTACTTGATATTATATAGGGCTCATTGCGTTACAAGGCTCATTATATGTTCTCAAAATCCAGGTTATGTTTCTTGGCATCTCCTCAGACTTTATCAGTGTAGACATTCTGACTCTGTTCTGTTCCTTTGCACTGCAGCTCAGATTTTTTCCTGTCACCACATGTACCATTGCTTTCCCGCTTTACACCTTCCCTCCTGTGGAAACTTCTCATTTCCATTTGGCACTTCTGTTCCCTGCCTTGCTTCATAAAACCTTCATTTTTCCTCTTACTGTTGCAAACTGCTACAATTCTTTACTTTAGCTACTTTTGGGTGGATCTGACCACCACCAGCCTTCAACCCACCTCCAGGCCCCAGACTAGATCTCTTCTTGTGCCCCAATGTATATACCTGAACTGAAACCAGCTACTGTGAGGTTTGGATTCAGCACTGACATTGTGACTCTAATATAAAAGTCCATGTTTTCAGACCCTGTCAACATTTCCTCAGATCTAGGTGTTCTGATTTCCCTTTTCATCTACCTTTTATTTCCAAGGTAATACATTTTCCTAGTTAGAAAATAGCTGAGATTTCCCTGATTCTTGTTAAAATACCACAAAAGCATGCAAGTCTATTATGTGCTTCCAAGAAAATTTAAATTTATGTGCAAGAAAAATTTAAAAAATCCCTGTCTCTTTTTTTTCTAAGATGATGAGTCAATACTATTAATGGTTTTCCTGTTTCTGTTGCTGTGCTTCCCCCTTCTGTGCAAATACGTGCAGAGTTGTTGCTGTTATATAAAAAATACAGAGCAGTAGTTTATTGTCTTCTTCCAAATTCAGTAGTCAGAACATTTTTTTCCTGGTGTTCTTTTCTCCTTTCCTGAACACCTTTGTTGTCTATTATCGTAGGCAGCCTAAACCTGGTTGAAAACAAGTCATCTTTACAGAAACAAGAAGACTGAAGCCAGACAGAAAATGCTGCGAAGAATAAATGCTAGACTGATGTTTTCAAAAGAATAAATGCTGTTTTCAAAATTTTTGGAAGTAATATTTCAATATTTTTTACAAATAATATTCTGCTGTAATCTATTTCTGGAAGTCTTCTGCATTGTGTAAGTCACTCCTTTCATGAATGTCTGTGGCCAGGCAGATCCTAATATAGTCAAAAGATGTTCAAACATGATTATTATTTCAAATATCAATGGATATTTTCCCAGCAAATGGGTTTTTGAAGATTTGAGATATTAAAAATATATGAACACTGAACTCAGTAACCTGCATCCAGATTTTTATTTTTAGTAAGGAACATGCCATAAATCAAGAGACATTGTGATTATTATTGGATATTCTTCACCGAGGTGCTATCACATTTGGACCAGGTTTTGTTTTTTTCTTTTAACTTTTCTCATTCTTACTTAAAGAGTCTTTCTATTAGAACTCTTTTTTTGAAATAAACATTTAATATTCCACATCTGGCTGCCAAAACTGAAAATGTGTATTTTTTGCTTGCAGTAGAGGTTGGAATTATTCCTTTCCATGGCACTGGCATGAAGTTTGTTTTAAAATGTGAAAGATCCTCTTAAGATTCCTGAAAAATGGTATTAAAATTTATTGTTAGATATTGCTGATTGTGATTGAAAACCACTTCATTAAATTACAGTAGAGAGAGATGAAGGACATCTTGCAGCAATGAAAATGGTGGCAAATTTAATTAAAACATTAAATTATTGTTGGAATAAAGGTCATAATCATAAAACGTAATTGAAGGAAGTACATTAGCATGTACCCTAAGGTATCCTTTCCATTTCAAAATATATATTACATATTTGACATTTAAAGAGGAAAGAGGTACCATTTTATCTGGATGGATGAACGGCGATGGGGAGAACTGTTATACATAATACAGTTTAAGAGCCCAATTTTTCAAAAAATCATTTGCTCCTTGCATAGGTGCAACACACTATTTTCATGTCTCTGACTGAGGAAATTCACCTTATTTATTGAGCACCATGGACCTGCACACAGAGCAGAGGACATCGTATCGTATACTAAGGCTGTATCTCCGTGGGAAAAGGGTAACTTTTCCCACAGCCTTCAGAGAGTATCCTGGTTTAACTCTGGTTATGTTTATGCCATTTATCACTCCATTTTCTCTCCCTCGCAGCAGGTTAGGGAGCAAACACTACACAGGGAGAGAAAGTAGGAGCTGCAAGAACATCTATCCATAAAACCCTGCTGAAAGTACACTGCTAATGCTGCTACAGGACAGCTGTCACCTCGTCTCTCATCTCCTGGGTATCACCTTTTCTAAACAGAAAACACCCCAGAAATTAATAAACCTTCTTCTTAATAATTTCTCCTACATGCTCAGCAGTAGTCTCTGAATTCAGATAAAGCCTTGTAAAATATTATTCATATCTTTCTGCATTCCCTGCTATCTTTTGGAAAAAGGACAGGGTATTTTTTGAAATATCTCAGAGGGGAAAATCAGAGTGAGTACACTTAGAAAATTTATATATCTCTGTATAAATATTTTTTCATGTATATTTGGGAAGAAAGTCAGGATAGCCAAGCTGGATTTCATAAATCAGTGCCGCAGATTGAAATGCTTTATCGAAGTAAATCACTTTACACTGTGGAAACAAAATAAGAATCATGCATCAGTTTCTAATAACAAAGTAATTCTTAAGATTCTTAAACAGCAGCAGAAATCCCCTAAATCTTCTTAAATGACCATCATTTCTCATTGCTGTTTCTCCAGACATTGTTCCAGTTGCCATATTCCTCCCCATCCTGACCTGTTGCATCAAAGCCATGTGAGGAGCAGAAGACTGCTCAGAGTGTTTCTTCTCATCTGATAGTTCAGGTCCATAGTATTTTCTAGAAAGCTAATTACAAGAGAATTAGTAAAATATGTTGTAAAACCTGGGGCTTTTTCAGAGTTTAAATCTACTTCTATGTTCTCATTTTTTTCCTTTTTCTGCAAGTACCAAAGGCTTCTTTGCCCTCTCCTGCTTTACCTTTTCCTTGTTTCCCCATGTTTTCTTATATTCAAAGGCATTCCTTTATTAGCAAAAATATTTATGCAAAAATCAAAGAAGATGAATCAGGATTTGGAGGAGATAGCGGATACTGCTTCTTAGAATTATGACATGAATTCTCTTTCCCAAACACAGGATTTCAAGATCCATACTGCTATTTTTCTGTTCCGTTATATCAAAGCTTCTTCTGAATCCTTCATTATTTCCTCTACAGAGAACTGTGATGTGTGCCACAATGGGATACAGATTTCCATACCATTTGGACCTGCTTTGGGATCTCCAGGAACCCTGGTATGTAAGTGAATCCTAGATTTTGGCTGTTTTGGCAAATGTCAGTTCTCAGCAAACGCTTAAATGAGCCAGTAGAAACCCTCCATAATAACGTCACAGCCATTATCTAAATAGGAAGTTCTGATCTGTTGTGTTAATTACTGGTCCAAGTTAATCCCCATATCCTGAAAGGTAGTAGGAAGTGCTCAGGATTGAGACCATTGTGTGATACTCATACAGCTGCATCCTCCAGTGCTGTATTTTCTAGAGATTATGGCACTACTTTATCTCTCCTCCCTTACATGAACCATTAAAAAAAAAAAGAAAAAGAAATTTCAAAGGAATTCAGCTAGAATTATTTATTACAATTTTTCTGCTTTAAAAGCTGAAAGAATTAGATTAATTGCATTGTATTTTTTAGTATTTGAAACATCAGAAAGAAATATAATAGGAAAATTAATATTTGACACTTGTGTCCATTAATGAAGTTGGAAGGGATATCCAGTTTACTGATAAGGCACTTCTGAAGACCTATTTAGAGTTCCAGCCTGAGCCATGACATTGATGAAAGAAGTGAAGGAAAAAATATACATAGATCAAACGAAAAAAGAGTATAAAGCAGAAATATTTAGAGCACAGGGGGCTAAAATAGCAGTGGGTGACTGCAATAATTTCAGAGAATAAGGAAAAACTGAGAAGTGCCTGAGAGGAAGCTATGTATTTTGTAAAAAGGACTAAACTGAACTTGAAATTAAGATTGAGGCATTGCTACATTTCTGTTTCTCAAATAAGCAGAAGACTTTTTCTGATTAATGGTTTGAGTTTTTTTCCTTCTGCTTCCCAGCACCCTAAAACTGTTCATTATCACCGTATCAAAAAAGACAGATAGAGGTATCCTAGAACAGATAAGACATGAAACTTAAGTGAAAAATGTGTAGATTTTGTTTACTTGTTATTTTGCCAATCACTGACAAAATCTAAATGTAGTTTATTGCTAAGTGAGAGAAGGTTGTTCTTAATTACAACAGCCAAAGTTACTTTTCTATTATAAGCTGTATGGTTTTACACCTTTCCTGTCTATTGTCTCGGAATCAATCAGTATAAAAACATGCTTGTGGTAACCAGAATTGTCTCATGGGAGCTGCTGAAGCAAATTAACAAAACTGAGGGACATTTAGCATTTAGAGACTAGCAGCACAAGAATTCAAAGTTCCTATCACTTGCTTTAGCATGGAAGAAAAGTCTCAGCATACAAACAGTTTAGGGAAAAAAATGAAGCAGAATGAGTCTCATAATCTGTTTATTTTTGATCGCTCTTGTGAGGTTCTTATCTGTGGCAGTTTTTTATTTTATTAAGAAAACCATGCAGTTTAAAAGTTTTCTATTTTGAATTATTGGCATCATTCCATTCCATTTGAGTTACATAAACAGATCACAGCTCATCACCAGTTGTCAAACCCAGCTAGTTCTCATAGCAGCAGGCCAATTTCTTGAATTTCAAATACACATCATCCATAATTACTGAACACCTAACTTCCAATTCATTCATTTGAATTTGAGGCATAAAACTAGTGCCAGGTCCTTTGTTGAATCAGGAAAGCTGAAAAGCACATAGAAAAATTAGAAGTAAGAGATGCAAAGACTGGCAAAACAGAAAGAAGATAAACTTCTACTTGCTGTTTGTTAAGTACTTCCTAAAGCTGCTCAGAACTCATATGAAGGCTGCAATATCAATAAAATGGCAGTGGAAGCAAACAGATAAGGAAAAGGAGAAACCTGGTAGCACACAGGGAAAATGAGGCAGTGCTGCTGTTTCAGTGTGGCTTCAGTGAATTGCCAGTTTACATCTTAGAAACCTTGCAAGACTGCAGTGAAGCGTTCAATGTAATACAGAGTAAAAAATCAGAATACCTTGAAGAGCAATGTCATTTTCTCAAAATTTACAGTGATTAAAATTTTTCCAAGCTTTTTATTTTCTCTCTTTCATCAGTGTTTTTTTCCCTTCTAACTGATCATTCATTTTCAGTCCGTTGTTAAACAGCTTTATGAAATGAAGGCTGGGTGGCTCTGTAATGAGAACACATCCAATAAAAATGCTTTCAATTACATTTTTAAACTGCAAAATATCAAATTACTGCTGTATGAGGATACTCCATTGAAAACTCCAGGATTACAAGAGAGGTCATTATGTTTCTCTGCTAGATGGCTTTGAAGTATAATACCAGAGTGTCACCTTAAATATGATTCATTGAAAATGTTATAGTGATCAAACCAATTTTTCATTTCTAGAGCCCTGCAATCAACGAAAGAGTTCATACAAAGCAAGAAACAGTGTAAACTTGAATTTCTTTATTTTGATCGCTACTAGAACTTTTGGATGATATCATAGAAAATATTTTTTAAAAATGTGATCTAGTTTTCACTATATCTGTGATTTATTGAATTCTTATATTTCTCCTCATTGCAGTTATATCCATAAGTGCTACTTCATTTCATCCTTTGGTTCTCATTCACTAGCTAACATTGGGCCGATAGAGAACTGATGGAGTTGCAGGAGATCCAAGTTCAGTTCCTTATTTTGTCATTCCCATGATGCCTTTCAGAAATTAATGTTCCAATGTAGTTAAGTTCCATTTGCAAAAGACATTTAGATACTCAGAAAGCAGTGGAGCGTAAGTGCTGAATCACTTGGTTTTAGAAATCTTACCCAAAGTCTGTGGTCAAGTCCCCAATTTCTGAACTCAGGCTTTCTTAGTCACCAAGATTACAGATTTTTCAAAGAGACGGTGTCTAGCATAAATCACTTTTTTTAAAAAAGAAAAAGAAATCACCAAACCTCAGACCTTTCCATTCAGCATTAATTTTGCCTGCTTAACTACTGCCTATCACATACCTATTAGTAAAGTTGCTTAGGGCAACACAGGTGAACAGCTGCATTTTCTACATGCTGCCAGAATGACCTGTACATAGATTAATGTGGGAGAGTACAATACGTGTATCTAAATGAGAAATTTAATGCTTTTCAATGGCTCTTTTGTAGTTTGGAGTTCCGTCATGTTCACTGCAATATGCCATGTGTGCAGTTAGGGCTGTTTCCTTCCCAAAGGAGGAAAGGTGGGAGTTCTTTCCTGCAGTATCATCTGGAGCACCCCAGTCTCGGGGCGGGCATAAGGTCCTCCAGCAGTTTGTTCCCTGGGCACGAGTTGGGTCCTGTCAGGAATGAAGGGCTTGTGCCCTGCACCATGTTCAGATCATCAGTGGCTGTGAAAGAGAAGCAGTAAAGTGGATTTCATTACCAGCAAACATAAACTGTGATTGCAGTCCCAAAGTGGAGCACCAGACCAAATGGAGACCCCTTGGTAAAGTGTGTGCACCGAAACAGGACGGGCAGGATTCCTCTGTATGGGACTTCAGGGTTCTGCACAACCACAGGTCACTTACAGGGCTTTGTACATTCCCTCTGGGCTTGGAGTAGGCACCACAGAGCCTGATTGCTCCACTGTCCCACACAGATGGAGGGAATCTCACCTTTCAAGCATCAGCTTAGTGCAATTTTTAAGAGCATGTTTTACTTTTTACACATTTTTGTGGTATCACAGAACACTATATTCCTGCTGGCAGATGGAATGGATGGTTAACCAGAATCAAATTAACTTTCAAGACTAAATCTGTTTCGCTCTCCCCTTGACAAGTCCTGCCTAAGAACAATATGCCTCTCTTTTAGACTATGTAGGGCCAAAACCTCAGGTAGTGGGGCCTCTGATACCTGTACTGCTTGCACACCTTAAAAGGGGTGTTTCTGTAGCAGTTACTCTTCTAGACTGCATAAAAAATGCCACATGATATTTAGATTCCAAACAATTTTTACTTATTTCTTGCTTGATTTCTATTTTACATTAAGGATTGTTGCATAATGATTTGCTTTTTGTTGTTCATTGAGCAACTCAGCTTCCAGCTGTGATAAAGTAAACATCTGTCTTTTTCCTGATGCTAAAGTGGGAGGCCATATGGGCACTGAGAAATTCACTATACGAGAAGTGCATATTAATGATTAGCTACTTTCCTTCTAGCACAAGGGGTTTCTTGATGGTACGAGGTGTGATAGAATAGAACCACAAAATACCAGAAAAATTCAGGTTGGCTCTCTGGAGGTCACGTAGTCAAAGCAGAGCTGGCTAGATCAGGTTGCTCACAGCCTTGTACAGTCACAGTCCACGTAATTATCCAGATGTGCAGGAACTGGACTAAAAGTGAAGGATAACTCTGTCAGTCCCCCTCAGACCAGGTATCCCTATCCAATCCATCCATTAATACAGAAAAAGGAGTATTAGGCACAACTTCAAATGTTTCATGCTCCTTAACATTAAAAAGATGTATTTGTGTAGTTCCAGCTAGTGATTGCACAAAATGGGGCATTGTCAATATTCAGAAACACGTGAAGGGAGGTTGTAAATTGAAAACAGGGAATAATGGAATTTTTTTAAGCCAGTGGGCCAAAGCTGCAAGGAAATAGTACATGTGCAAAGATATTTACAATTATGAGTACAAACTAAGTAAAAATGCCCGTGATTGTTCTGACCTTCAGTTCATTACATTACTAATTACCTTCATATTGCTCAATATAAAATAAACATGTTTTAATTATATTTATGCACAAGTGCATTTGAGGTTTGGATAAACACTCATGAATAAATGAAAAACCCAGTGAGCACCAGACTTCATAAGAAAAGCATAGACAAAAGATTTAATTGTAGCTTTGAGAGTGGTTCTGATACAACATCATCCCACCTAGCATAAGTTTTAAATTATATTTGGTTGTAATGATTGTAACTTTTTACATAAAGCAAACATTTGACTGACAATTGCATGCAAGAGAGAAAGGAAACCTAGCAACATGGTAATTCCTGTTATTATAGATGGACCCTTGCAAAAAGTATAATCTGTTTGAAAACTTTGCCTCTAGTATTTAATGCGAGTTGTAATTCAACTCAGTGAAGGAACTCATCCTTTCAGTCCTCTATGTCTATGGCCAAGAGAGGAGTTCTGGTGTTCAGGTACCTTATGGATCAAAACCATAATTTCTGAAAGTTTTGGCAGTGGTTTTGTGAAGTTATTTCTTAAGTGATCCTGAATTTGACATTTTTGACACTATCCCTGACTTTGCTATTTATCTTTACCTGGCCGTGTCTCCTTGCTAGGACTGCCCTGGTGTGCAGCGCTCCTCACAGAGTTGGTTTGCTGCCAGCAGGGAATTCTACAGCATGTGAAAGGATGGATCTGTCGTACATAATTTCAGACATTATAAACCCAGTCTTAAAAGGGTTCCTAACTTTGATTTTAGGTGCTTACCTTGTCTCTGATGTTCCAAAGTGGTAAATACTTTTGCTGCTACAAGTACCACAAGTACTACATCACCAGCTGTTGCAAGTGCTTTTAGTGCATGGCACTACCTATGGAATTTTTTTAATCCAAAATTTCTCTTCTCTGCTTTTCATGCTGTCTGGACTATTAAGCACAGAGATAACAGGCTGCTGACAAGTTACATCAGATATCCTTTAAGTGTATTGGATTTCCAACACTTTTATCTTGGAAGACTGAATGGTACAGTGCAGGCTATCTGGGACAGCAGTACTGCTAAATCCCAGTGTATCTACTTTTTCAAGGCTGACAATTCCCATCTACCCTGTTTTCTTCAATCATTAAAACCATGAAAATGTAAAAATATCCTATTTACAATTATGTATTGAGACTCCCACATTATATCACTCTTCTGTTGTGACCTGACTGGGGGAAGAATATAAATTGAACCTATTCATTTGACTGTAAAATCTTGTGATTTCTTTATGAAGCACCATGAGATCTGCAGGTCAAGGCAGTAAATGAAGATGTGTCGAAATTTTTTTTAGGATTCAGTTAAACTGAGCCAAGAGATATCAAACACCACCATGTTTGCCTATAAAATAAAGGTCAAATTGTCACAAATAAAATAATCTCCAGAATATAGAATTTGAACAAAGAAACAACAGTAAATAACTATGTCGTATTTATAGTTACATTTATATTTATTCATTGATCAGATTCTCAGTGGAGTCTAGAAAAACTAGACACTTGCTATGGTAAGAACAATTATCACATCACTTTCAGGTTAAATGTTTTTATCCAAATGTCAGTAAGAAGTTTACTCAGTTATTTTTATGCCATGTTATTTTTATATACATGGCCATGGATTATTCAACACACACACAGAAGCAGATAAACTGAGCACTTCCTTACCAGATTGTACAGCACTGCAGAAAATCAGATGGAGCAGCAGTAGCTTAATTCAAATTCTTTAAAAGTATACCAAGTCTAACAAAATCAGTCACCTTTTCCCATTAATACAACATTCCTTTTTCTCCTCCTGAGCTTGACAGTTTTCCGTGATAAAAGAGATCTTTCTAGCAATAAAACTTACTTTTTTTGTGTAATTAACAGGGCCAAGAATTTTCCTCCAAAGCTACAAAAATCGATTAGTGATAATGTTTTGTCCCACTCAGACTTTCTTCCCAAACACACTTCAGTTTTATGCCCTTTTGTACAACCGATGTGTTCAAGTTATTCAGGCTGTTTAAAATCAAGAAGCTTCCTCATAGTCATGGGGTTAAAAGTGTGCAACCAGGGTCTCATATAGGAAAGTAAAACTAGGTCTGCATATCATTATATGATTACAAAATCGAACTTGGAAAATATGGTTTCTAATATTCGGTTTCTGCTATTCTTGTCCTGAGGATGATGTTAGCTACCAAACAATACAGCTTTTTTCAGCAAAGTTAAAATTAAAAACATAAAGAGAGGCTGGTACTACCCAGCTGGGAGGTAGAGGAACACAAACGCGGTGTGGCCTTGTTCCTCCTGCCGTTTGAATGAGCCCCTCTGTCTCCTGGGACCTGAGAGCTGCTGCAAACCACCCACTTGTGCTGAGGATTGTAGGGACAGACACACTGCCTTCCATGATGTTTTCCACCAGCTTTGCTTCCTGGCTCCTTCTCTGGAACCTGGCCAGCTGGTTTATTTGTGGGCCCTACATGAAAATTTCCCAGAATCAAACAGAGGTTTTGCTTTTGAGGAAGTTGAGTTACTGCTGAGAAAAGGGGCCCAAAAAGGAGAGCAAGGATACAGATGTTGTTTGACAGCAAAGACACTCTCTGATACAAAGTGCTTTCAATTTGTCTGTCATATTCAGCATCCGAGTTCCCACTGCCTCTGAATTACCAATTAAAATTCACTTCTATTAATAAATCTTCTCGAACACACATGACAGCACATGTTCCACACTTACATCTAGTCTAATAAGCAAAATGCTAAACAGTGCAAAGTAAATACTCTTGGTGGTTTCCACTGGGTTTTGTACTTGATATGCTGCTTTCTGACATTAGTATTGTGTAACTCTGTTTAACTGGACAGTAACGCATCCTGCCTGACTGCTCTTCCCTCACTTTTGGTAGCCACTATCTCTGCCTTTCATTCTGCAGCTTGTTATCTCCAGTGCATGTGCTTTGGGGCTGGCAACCTCAGAGATCTGAAGCAAAGGTCTTTTGATACAAAATTGCACGTTACAGTGACACATTCTCATCACAGATATGTTCAGTGTAATTTTCTACTGGAGATGGCATCTTCTAGGACTCTAAATAATATTTTTGGTCAGCCTTATCCACAATCTCTGTATTTTTGCAAATCCTCCATGACTCTGATATCTGCTCCTACTCAGTGCCAGTAACCTTGTTTTCCGTTTCCAGCTAAATAAGGTGTCAGCAGGTGTGTCAACCCGTGCTTCACTGGTGCCACCTCATCATTTTGCAGAGCCAAGTACAGATTGGTGTCTCATTCCACCACCACCTTATAGGCACTTTACTGTTTTGACACGCTTTTCTACCGGGCTCTTGGGAAAGGAGATAGCTATCCAGAGGCCCCATGTCCAAACCCATATTTCACTGTGAACGGCTTCTTAAACAGTGGCCCACAGACAGAAATTACCCTGCCTGATACATCCAGTGAAACAGATTTGATGTGCATGATCTTCTGTGTAACCATACTTTCTTTTTCTGAGACTATGTCAAAGGAATTGGGGTAAGAGTTTAGGGCAAACACTTACATATGCCCATTAATCGTAACCTAATCTCTGTGCTAGGCATTTGGTTTTGCTGTGTCAGCAGTGTGGATTATCTTTATGATTTGGCCTTATTTTTTGGCACATGTGGTACCCCTTGACAACTTCCTCACTATCCTTCTTCTTCTCCTGAGCCCATGGTACAAATTATCTCTATCTCTCCTCTTCATTTCTTTCCGTACTCAAATGCCTTTATTGTAGCATTATAATGTTTTCAAGCTGCTTTATGAATCACTGTCATTTAAGCACTATTCGCCTTTCCCTCCAGAGGAAGCGAGAGCCTCCTATTGATTAACTATATAAGCTGGAAAATTGCTCTTCTGCCCTCTCTGTGCTAATAACATAAATTGCTTTCTGCAGGATCTCATCCTGGTAGTACAGCTTCAGCAACCATTGTCTATCTTTTGGATATAACTGGTTAAGAATTTTAAATTAAACTGATTTTCTCACTCTGAACTTGCCCTTGCACAGTGCTGCCAAATGCCTTGTGGAAGTCTGTCTGAAATCATTAAATCCCTTCCAGATCTCTATTCCCTTTGCAATTCATGTCTGCAACTGGCAAACCAAACCAAAACAATGAAAATGACAAAAGGCCCTCTCTGTTTGAAGTAGGGTTTGTGAGGCACCACTTGGCAATGGCAGCAGGTGGAACCCTCCTAAAGAGAGATGCTGGATTTTGTGCATCGAGCCAAGTCCTGATCACTCTGAGTGTATTAATAATTGTTGGACTTGATAGTCATGTGATTTCAGCCAGTATTCCCCACTTGTGATTGTACTGTGAGCTAAACAGTTCCTGAAGGTGCCCAACAGCAGCTTCCCCTTGTACTTACTAACACTGTGTTTAAAACCTAAGCATGATTTTATCCTTCCAGCTTTTTAAAATTAACATCTCGTTTTGACAAAGGGAAAAAAAAGGCACACACATCTCACATACTTACCATTCAAAAAATCTTTCCACCCTTTACCCAGAGAAGTGGGCATTCTTGATGTGGCCTTAAACATCACTAAAATCACCTTTACAGTTACAGCTTTGAATCTGTTAAAATTTCTAAGAGGTTGATTCATATTGTTCTATTTTCTTTCAGACCAAAATGTGACTCATATAGCCATTGATTCTCTCTGTGCCACTATTCCAGGTCAGGCAGGATTCTGGGCTACATAAAAATAAAAAAAGAAACAGACTTTGAATGTAGCCTGAAGTTTCACTAAAACATAAATTAGATAACCAAACTTATATAAAGTTGAAAGCATTCATATAAACCCGGAAAGACAGAATTGAAATAAGCACATGTTTATAAAGAACTAACTAACTTGACATTTTTAAACTTTCAGGAGCAATAAGCATAAATATGGGCTTCTTGTCAGAGCCTTTCTAGTTTTAATGTGTCCATGTTGGAAAAACATTTAGTTTGTCTATTTATTTCTCATTCAATTCATGGTTTTATAACATCCATGTGTGTATGCATAACTACACATTTATTGATTGAAGTACTTAACAGTCCTCCTTTTACAGGCCAATGCAAAAGTTTCCTTTTTGGCTTTGAGGAGTTTCTACCCAAGCAGAGCTTGAAGTTTCCATGGCGGATTTTTATTTTATCCAATGTGAGGGAAATTGGCAGACCATGAAGTTCCTGCTGCAAAGCAGTTAAATGGCTTTACTGAACTTATTTCAGACTTGAGGAAGGACTGGTCTAACTTTTTAAATTGTATTTTATGGTCTAAGTGATGTTACTTTCACCTCCAAGCTTTGTCTCTCCCACATTCTTTACGCCAGTATAGCTACAGTGAAGCAACTTTGAAGCAACCTATAATTGAAACAATTTAGGATATGAGCTCTCTCTTTTCTTGTTCTATTCCCACTATAATAACAGCCTATGTAACTTCACTTGTGAGATTCTAAAATTAATTAAACACCTGCATAACTCTTCAAATACAGATTCTGGCTTGCTCAACAGTGCTAGATATAAGTATATCTAATATATAAGTAGGTTACAAGCTGATTGAACAAGTAACAAGTCGTTCTTTATATGAGTATTTAAGTGGAAAGCTAAGAGTTCAGCTCTCTAACACTCCATATCTTTATTCACGTGTGAATAAAGTCTTCCAATGCAACAGGATTTGCCACTTGAAGAGTTGTGAAATTAAGCTCAACCTTTCTCTTCCTTGTGCATTTTGACAATTTATCTTTCACAGATTAAACTTCCAAAAACCATTACGCAAAAGCTGCTTGAGTCCCCTTTTAATACCTTTGTATCTACAGCAAAGTCCAGCACTTCAGGACCATGTAAATAACACTTCTTGAAAATGTAATAATCTGGTGGATTATTGAGTTTTGATCACATCTTGTGCTTTTACAACTATGGAGATGTGTCTATCTCTGTCATGCAAGATTTATTACCAAGAGTACGCCAAAGTTGTAGGTGGTGAGTAATTTCCTCTCCTCAGCAAACAAAAACTAGAATAAGAAAAGAGTGTGTCATCTCAATTAAAACATTTTTTCCTGGATTTGTCTTGCTGATGGAAAATTTTAAAAGGAAGATTCCACCTTCTGAATTAGTACAGAAAGTATTGGTTAGAGATGTGGTTTAGGTCACATTAAGGCAACGTAAGTGAGGTTTATGTAACAAGTGAAAAATGCATAAATATTTTCTCTTGAAATAAATATATCACAACAAGAGGCTTAACCAACAACAAAGCCAAGGGTGGTACCTTCAAACAATCAGCTCAGCAAAGTGCTAGTTTGCATGACACCAAGACAAATTTCTCCTTCAAATGGAGAAAAGAGCCAGCTGCCTTCGTGTGAGTTACAGTGATTGTGCTGCTAATGGAACTGGGCATCTACTCCGGCGTCTTCCTATCTTCAGACATCAAACAAGTCAAACGCTGTGCTAAAATTCTCTCTTAGATACAGAATACTCTCATACACAACACAGCAGGCAGCTCCCCTGGTGTGATTCCCCTCTTTTATTCCCTTCCTGCCCACACAAAAAAGAACAGTATTAGTTTTAAATAATTTATTTTATTTGGTGCAATCAAGAGATTTTTGACTTTATGTACAATTCAGAGCAATTTAAATCCGTGTGTCCTACTTTAGTCTGCAAATACCTGCTGTTCAGATATGCTCAGGAGAGCTGGGAGAGCACAGGTGCCAGAGCCTTCTGCTGTACCCCGTGAGCTGGTTCTCCATGAAATTCCTCACAACACTGCCCAAGACAGACATTTGCTCACTTTGTGAGATGGCATCAGTGTCACTTGCTAAAAATTATGAGTAATTAGTTGACAACAAGGTAGATGTTTCGTTCTGGTGGCACAATGACAAGGAGCCCTCACATCCCATTTCTTTCTCCGTTAAAACTATTCCAAGCTTAGCCTGCTATAATATGACCAATTTGCTGACGGCTCACCATATGCTGAGTTTAAAAGCAGTGAGGCCTTCCTGAGTGATTCAATATATATAATGTGTTTGGAGGATGCGAGATTAACATAAAAAGTGAGCTCTCTGCTGTGAGATCAGATGCTGGCAATGACAGCTTCTAAAGGTGCTGCCTCTTTCCTGAGACGGCATTTCAAATACGAACACATTGAAAATGAAATGCACAAACGCTGAAAAATAACTCCAACTTAAAGTTTAGATCCTCGTGCACTCGTGCTTTTTTTGAGAAGTGGAATCTTCAGTGATGTATTTATACCTGCAGATGAAAATACATCTGATTTGTCATAAAATCATTAAGGAATACCCAACACCATGTGCTCTGCCTGGATAAAACTGATCTGCTGACGTGAGCCCATAAGACAGATTTTCACTTGGGTAGCTAGAAAAATGTTTGGGCATGTGTTTTGCTTTTCCCCTTTCAAGTTCCCTCTTCCTGCAGCTTTCTGTTGCGTGTGAGCTGCACAGACTCAAAAGCCGATTAAACACCGTGAGTCACAACATTCCTTTCAGGATTTCTTAGCCAAGAATCAACAATGGAGAAAATCATTTCCATGGGTTCCTAGTCTATGAAACATCATTCTGTCCCTTTGAATTCTGAAACACAAAGAGAGAGGATTTTAATTCACCTGCAAGGTCCTGTCCTTTGAGCTTGTTTAGGCAAATTGACTTTGTGTAATGACATTTTCATTCCTTCTGGGAATAAACAGAATAATAAATTTTAAAAAGCATTGCCTACATGCAAATTGCTCAATTTCTAGTTACAGACTATATCAAGGAGTAGTATTACAAACTGAATAAACATCAGATAACGAGGAGAGCATTTCTAAAGGGTATCTCTTAGAGATGCATTCATGTCCAGCGGGAAGGACAGTCTAAGTGGAAATCCCAGTTTAGGGGGGTAGGAGTTAGGACACACAGCAGCCTGTCCATCCGGGTCTCTCCTCTGCACAGGTAATGCCCAGTTAGTGGAGCCATTTCCTGCTGCAGCAAAGCTCCCAGCACTATTCCACACGCTCCAGGGGGGAGAGGAGAGTGGCAGGTAGTAGGCCTCAAAGTCCTTTTCCTGTACAAATACGGCAGCACCTCTCGCTGAGCGAGATTAAGGGAATGTTTCATGCACTCCCAGGTTTCTTGTGTAGCCCTGCCGTGGTGCTGTTGCTCTGCATCCCCAGTGAATTGATGCTACAGCCCTGAGCACTTCAAAACTGCAAAGCACTGGTGATAATGACATTCAGCGCTGCAAAAAGCTCTGCCTCCCACTGCACTTCTACACATTAAAAAGGAAGGGAAAAAAAGGCCCCCACAAATGCCAGGCTCCAGCATCAGGTCTGAATCATTAATGAGGAGCAGAAGATTCAGTTTCTCCTCAAGTGCAAAATTTATTGCGGCCTGAATTGTTGTGCCTTGGGCTGGTGCATGCACAGCATTCTGTTTATTTCTGTCTAGGTCACTGATTTTGCCTGGAAAATTGGATGTGATAGGTGAATTGGTGGGTTCTGGATATCTCAGCTATAGAACTAGAGGACAATAGCCATTATTTCTCAGTCCCTCTCCCTCTGGTGGCACAATATGCAGTTATGTGCTCAGATTCAGAGTGAACCTGTTCACACTGGAGTCTTGGCCATGGGAGAGCAGCAGATGAGGATGCGGTCTCATCCGCGGTCTTTACCACTCTTTACCTAAAGAGTATAATAGCTGCATATGGTTTTGTGAGACTTACTTTTCAGTCCATATGGAGAAACTTCTGAGCAGGTGTTTACAAACAAAACCACCCTTTCCTCGGGGCTCTGAGGGAGACTTTCCAAGATTACTGCCAGTCCAGATCGCACTTCTTTGCCAAAACTGATGCTATAATGTATATTTCCTACAGCAGGTTTTTCTCTCAACAGCATTTCACTCCCTCTCGCAGTGAATGTCTCTGCATTCATTAAATATGTTAAATATATATCAATATCACGTAAATTACTTTAAAGCAAGCAAATGACAAACCTCACTCATTTTCTCATTGTAGTCTTTGGTTCAGAAAGCAGAGTGGCCCATGGATTCTGGGAACACTTCCATAGTCCATAGTGCATCCTACTGATCAAAGGATGCAGCTCTTGTTCTCTCAATATTACAGGTAAGGTCGTTTGGATTATTATGTGTTTGCTTCCAGAAAAGGTGAAAATCCAGTGAAGTATCTCACATGGACAGACAAAATTCATCCACCTGGCAAGACCTCATTCTGCTTCTTTGCGCTGCATAACATTTAGCTTACCTTTTACAGTTGAATGCTATTTAATAGACATGGTTTAAATGAAAATAGTGCCAATTATTCAATGTATTAACAGTATTACAATAGTCCGTGGGAACTAACCAAGAATAATTTGTGCTGGACATTTTGCAGAAGTTGGTGAAGCCAGTATTTTCCATTAAAAGCATGAAAGATAAAGCCAATTATAATATTTACATTGTTAACAACTTACTCTTGTTTTCTACAAGGACAATGTTGACACTATGGCTACTTCTGCATGAAAACCTGGAACTCATATATATTTGCTTTATGATGACTGAAAACTGAAAATGAAGTGAGGCAAATAAACGTTGTGCTTGTTTCTTGCAACTCACTCTGTGGACAAGACAAGCAGCATTTTGCAGTACTTTATCTCTCTTTTACAGAATCTTGTCTTTAATTGTGTCTCATTAGATAGCAATACAACACTGAACTGACAGCATGCACGAGTGCTTCCCTATCACCTATTTGGGCTGATATCCTGTGAGCTAAGCTGTCTGAACTCTGCCAGTGTTCTCCAAGAAACACAGCAAGCAGGAATGCTCCAAGGCTGACCAAGATCAAGGGAGGCTTTCAGATGTGCAGGTGTAGGTGTAGCTTATGCATCCACTGAAAACAGGCACCAAATCATCCTTTGTTTTCTTCAGTAGTTATATTAATACTGTTTAAAGGAACTGAACATTCAGGTACAGGGTCTTCTAAAAATTAAGAGCAGTTTTAATCCTGTTGCTTTTATTTCATATACTAAATAGTAGATTGCTTCTGAAAAAAAGAATTGTTTTTGACTTTTATTGCCTAATGAATTATTCACTTCAAGTGGGAAAGGCAATTTTATAGTATCTCGTAAAAAGTATTTTAAACACGATGGTTATTATACATTTTCAGTCTCTACCACAGATTGTTTTGAATGTTTTAACTGCGATATGAGATTTTAAATATTGAACATATTGGGTGCCAGTGAATATTTCAGAAAACACAGACAAGCTCTTCTGGCTTCACAGTTTGTATTATTAAACTGTCATGAAGTGGGAAAAGCCTCTCCTGTCATGAGACTGTCAAAGAGGGAAGACAGAAGTGACTTTGAAGAGAACCTGTGATAGTGAAGGTCTGAAAGAAGGCAGTGGAGAAAGAGAATAAGAAACATGAATGTAACAGAACAAAAAAATACATAGCTGGCTGGCATATTGAAAAAGGGGTTCATGTTTCATGTAGTCACAGTTCTAAGCAGTAAGGCTGCCTTGGCAGATGAATGGCACAGGTTAGAGAGCTCTCTGTGCAACTGTCAAGCTGTAGGATTTAAGCCGGGATTCGAGCAAGTGTTTCAATCAGATAGGGAAATTTAAGGAGGAATATTGACTGCAAGGCCTCACTCATAGTCAGGTAGATGCAGATCATGTGTCAAAGCACAATTCTCAGTTTAAAGGGAAGCAAATGTTACCTGGTGCCTCCCAGACCTGGTTTGTTTTGCTTTAAATAATAGAAAGAATTATAATAATAATACCTAAAACCAAAATTTTATTTTCAGATGACCCTGAATTAGTCATGGCTGCCTGGAATTCCTGAATCTCACAAAGTCCTCTCACCTTAGCAGCAAGTACTTCCCTTGTGTAGGCTGCCCCAGGAAGATGTTTACCACTACCTGACACAAAGGTAATAATTTTGGGGGAAAAGGTTTTATCAGCAAGCTGACAGTATGGAGCTGGATGTATTCACAGATCAGAGAAACTGATAGAAATGCGTTAACCATGGATCTAGGAATGTAAAAAACCAAACCACTTCCAATGTTGAAATTTCCCAATCAGCAAAATTTAGTTTGCCCTTATGGTTAAAAAAAATTAGATACATAAAGAAAAATGAATCTTAGAAATTAGCAGATACAAATATTTAAAGCATGTCTACACTGCAGAACTGTGTTGCAATAACCTTTCTGAAGTTACTAACACATCTGCTGCTACATAATGTACAAGGTATAGGCTTCTTTTCATGCTAATCTGGTAAAATCCCCTTGATCTTGAAAAGATAAAAGACATTGCAGGGGCTATCTTTTACTTTCATCTTCTCTGTCTATTATCCAAGTCTTTATCTTATAAGTCACCTTTGTCTCACCTGCTCCTTACCTCATAACTTTCCTTTTGAAAGAGCACATTAACACATTAAGAAGATGCACAAATAGCCTCTTCTTACAAAAAAAGACGACAGTCTCTTGAGATCAAAAAGGATGATTGTCATTTATCTGCTGTTTAGACATGCTTAAGTGGGCATACTTCTTACTGTCCTGGAGAGTCATTTTAAGGTCAATACTGTGTGTAAATAGTACAATTCAGCTGAAGTTTAACTGACCAAAAAAAGATGGAGGCTTCCCCATTAAGGTTCAAGATGAAATAGCAATTTCCTACATGTACTAATCATCCAATGTGTCTCTGTTCCCTCGAGATCTAATCATTCTTTAAAATTCCACAAGAGAGGATTGCCTTTGCTTTTATGATCCAGAGGTTTTCCATCCAGAAAATAATATCCCATGCATATTGCATAAATAAAGAAAGGGGAAGTCTCCTCAGAGAAAAAATTATAAAAAGCCAACTAAATACTAACATAACACAAGCTATTTTTCCCTGTAACTAATTTCCACGGTTATTCCTGTCTGACAATATATATGCCAGTTAAATGGGCTTCTGATACACTTTGTTCCTTTCTGTGCAAGTGATTCATCTTTCCTTTGAAGAGTAGAGATAGCACAGAACTGGAAACAACTGTTCCTGCTTAGGGGAATCCTGGGTTAGCCCCATGCAGTCCCCACGATAGAAAATCTAAATTCTATTCAAGAGCTCCATATTTCCCCTGAGTTACCATAGTGTCTTCTAATGAATGGAATATGAGAAACTTCTCCTGGTATGAGTAGATCTATCTATCTGTATGAAGAAGTACACAATCCCCGACTTAGTCTTACCTGTCTGAGAGGAGCCTCCATCTTTCCTGCCTGGGTCTTACAAGGTGTCGAGGTGAGAGGTGTAGCTCAGTTTTGACACACCACTTAAAAATAGGACTGTGAAGATAATTTAGAGATAATGACATGTCCTATGCTATTTTTTTCACTCAAGGAGAAAACAAAACTTAATATGAATGCCCATAACGCTTCTTCTCTCTTGTTGTTAAAAGCGTACAGTAAAGTTTGGGCTTGAGTAACTATCTTGGATCTCACTGAAGTATTACCAGGAGCACACCTATGTGTTTGTGAGTGTGTAGATATATGTGTAAGAAACAGTTCTCCCAATAAAGACTAGTTTTTTAGTTGTGGCTTGATCAAAGACTCACCAGCAACATGCGGATTTACCTAAATGCAAACATTTCCCCTCCACTCATGTTTTCCACATCTACACAGCTGCTGTTTTTCCAGTGAAGCTGTGCTATTTTCCTCATGAAGTCCTCTAAGTGCTTTATATAAGAAAAGGTAGGGAAATTTATACTGCAGACTGATTTCTGTTTGATTTTTCTTCTTCGTTAGAAAATGATGGAACTGATGTTACCTAAAGCCTTTGAAGTCAAACAATCCATTAAAACATTTCCATAACGCATAGACTTTATGCTAAATAAATTTTGATTAAGTAAAACCAGGAATCATGAAGAGTTGGGCGTTTCACTTGTGCACTAATCTTCTATTTAATCTCACTGTGACTCCTCCAAATAATAAAGAATGGCTTTCCAAATAGGAAGCATCATTGGAAAACAGTGCCATAGGGGAAAGAAGTTTATAACAGTTTTGCTTTCTGTTGAAAACGAAGCATAGTAAGTGAGGGGAAAAGTGACAGTGGTACTTCTCCACGGAGCCTTTAGAACAATTAGGTGAAGAAGCTGAAACAAGCAAAAGTAAATGCTAACTATCTGGGTTTATGTATCAAAAAGCAACCTTTTAATAGCAACGATATAAAATAGATGATACTGTTTAAACAAAGCAGGTCCTGGGGACTTTTAGAAAAAGATTTACATTAAATCCGAAGTCAAACAATGCCCTTGAAAGAGGATTTTTCATTGTCATGAATCAGGAATAGGAAAAGCATTTCCCAGTAGTAAATGGTGATGCAAAATGGATTTTCCTGTCATGGTGCTAAATTCTGCCTTTTGCTGTCAATAGGATTAAGTGGATATTAAAAAGCTGAGGTGTTTACATCTGAGTTATAAATGTGTTTAAAAGAATAAAAATTGCCACTTCATGAATGCAAAGGAGAAGCTAAAATACAGAGTAATGCAGGTGACTGTTTTAAACCAGAAAAGCAGCACACTCTGGACAATGAAATGGAGCAGGATCTGTTTTGCTGAGAAGCTTTTTGTTTTCCACCTGGATGAAAGGTTTTGTGGGAAAGAAAAAAAAAAGGCAGTGTACACAAAACCCTCCGCCTTTACTGCTCTATGAAGTATCAACTTGAATGAAGTCTGAGGGACCTGGGGCAGCTGTTAAAACAACAGTTCCTGCCTTCCCTGTCTAAATGTGATGCCAAGTAGCTGCATGGCCCCAGACCTGGACAGACAAGAGGAAAAGACAAAAATAACTTCCAGCAGTAAAAAAAAAAATCTTTGTGATGTCTCAGCAGACACGGATTTAGAAACTGAAATGCATAAACATGAGAAGATCTGCTGAAACTCTAACATGCATTGTTGAGCCACAGCATGCTGGATTGTTTTACACTCAGCTGGGGCAATTTTCAAAGGTAGTAAAGTGCAAATCTAGATATATGGGTAAGGCTTACAGGCATCTCACAGCTTCTGTAAGAAATTTCATTCTTTCTATGCTTCAAAGTTTTCAGATGAATAGAACAACTGCAGAAATTAGAAGAGGCAGGTGGAATAAATGGGATTTAATGCAGTCATCACAAATTAAGGCTGATGTAATGCTAACATCGTATATATTATCATGGGTTGATAATCTGCAGGCTACCTAAAATTCTTATGCTACAATAAACCCCTTAGTTTAGCACAAAATCATTATGGCCGGGGCAAAATTTGAGTACAAACAATCAACAGTCAGGTTTTGACACTAATAGAAGGGGATTTCTGGGGCCAGGTGCTCTTATTGACTAAAGACAGGCTTATTAATCTTTCATTTCAAGTGTACTGCTTGACAAGCCTGCCCTAATTTCCACACCACATGCTCACCTGCCAGCCTTCTCAAGCTTGTGACACCCATTCCTGAACACCAGAACCAAATTAGCATTTGACCTTTAGAAAGTTAGCTCAGAATGCAAGTGCGTGCCCAAAACTCACGTACCTCATCTTTTCTTGGCCGAAAACAGCAAGAAGCCATCTAGGAAGACACTACAGGTTATGAGCACAAGGAAAGAGCATGGAAGTAGGGAGTTTACAGGGTGTGATTTACTTGCAGTAAAAATAGTAACCTTCCCACGTTCACAGCCCACTGTTTCAAGGAAAAATAAATAAAAAACTAAGTGTTCAATAACATCAGAATGGCATCTGAAATAATTAAACTACTGTTTTCAGAACCCTGAGGAAGAATGGGATATAGAGGAAAACCTGTCTAATTTTTAAGAAAAATGAAATAGCCTGCTGTTTCACCTCAGCTGTTCTGTGAAACAATGCTTTAAATTTGGTGCTCTTTTTTTTTTATTTTGCAGTGTTTTTACCGGGAAAAAATAAGCACAACTTACAGAGTACTTGAAAAAGTGACCAGGTATATTATATATATATAATAGCTGTCTCACAAATTTCTTTCCCCTGGTTTTTTTCCCCTCTTGCCATATAATTGGAGGCCCCAAGCTGAGGTATTTCAATCAGCTTTCTCTGGACTCCCTCTATAGCCAGTGGAGAAAAAAAGGACCTCTAGAGAGCACTGCAACACATAAATTCCGAATCGCCTTTAGCAGGGCTCTCTCCCTTCTCTCTCAACTCTCAGGAGAGCCTTTGAATGTTTTCAGTTAACTGGGAGAAAAGGTAGATCAGCATTCCTGTTGTGAGGCAGCAAATGTGTTTCCATTTCTTTAAAATATTAGGTGCCTATCTAAAGCTGCTGGAAACTAATTCCTTGTTTCAATGATTTCCCTGATCCATTTTATTTTTTCATTTTCCCTAATTAACTATAAACTAGACACATGTACCTGATTTAATATAGCATCACCAGAATTCAGATGTCCTGGTGTGTTGAGCTGATTAGGTTCTTTTTAACTCTAAGAAGTGGAATAAATTTTCAATTATTCAAGTTGCACAAATAATTTTTCAAGTTAATTTATAAAATCAGAAACTTATACCAGATTGTTGATGCAAAAGCAACAGTACCTAAAAAGTAGTGTTGCAGAATACACTGTTGAATATTTGAAAGACATTGTCTTGAAAGTTCTCTTTATGCCTCTACTGGTAAGAATTAAAATACTAAGTTTTACTTTTTCTGCTGCTATCTTTGCAAAATACCGTGCTTGAAGAAGAGTATTTTTGTTTTAATAGCTGATTTTTCAGTGGCATCAAGGGGTATGCACAAGTCTCTTCACAGAATGGTGTCCTGGTTTTATTTTTTTTTCTAAAGGTTGCTTCAAAACATTTTAGGCACTTCACAAACTCAAGGCCAAAAAACTCAGTACTAATGAATTGGTAGTATGATCCTTTTTAGAGGCAATTAAATTTTCTTGACTCTAAAATGATTACAGTTAAGATGAATCTGTAATTTTAATTGGCTGCCCATGAACATTATCCTTTAACACAAAATTAATTTTTCATCTATTTGTGTGTGCCTAAAATTTCCTTTCCAAAAGTCAAATGTCCCTTTCACTTTCCATGGAAAAACATTGAACTTTGTAATGTTTTTGCAAGATTTATTCCCAACACATTCTTGAATGTTTAATCAAGGGTATCAATAGATACCAGTTCTGTTTCATTTAAAAAGAACCAGTCAGCTTACAAATAACTTTGTGCTACTTTCAGCAGTGTTCTGCGCTAGCAAGCAAAATGAGACATGACACAAGCAATGTAACTCTATTAAGTGACAAAATATTTTCCATGTTCCTGAACTCGGGAATTATTTTAAAAGACAGAAAGAAATCTATTTGCATTTTGTCTCCACAATACAAGTCTGTGCACTGCAGGTGTCTGGATGACAAATGTACATCCAGAAAAAAAAGAAAAATAATTCAGTACACAATAGTTTATCCTGAATAACCAGAAGTCAAATGGTACAGTAAAAAGCTTTTAGAAAATCAGGGAAGGAGTAAACATAATATCTTACAGAAGCAAGAAAATGTAGCCCTAGCTAAATTATGTTGCCTGGCATGGTGGGGTAATTGTTAAAAGACAAGCTTTCAAGCTTTTGTATGATTAATAGAATTCCAACACTATGTAAATATGATCAGATTAGATTTAACATTTTATGCAACAAGCTGTGCTTTAGCAATTGTCATTTTGTTTTGATAGGCAGAGAAAATATTGTTGATCTTGACATAATAACATTCTTGTTTTACTAACTTTATTAAAAGTAGCTCCAAAATAGAAAAGTTCATAAATACATAATTCAAATTAAATCAACCAAACATGCCCAGCTTTATAAATATAACTTCTTTTTCCACTGGCAATATGAATTAATGACTCCTTTGTTCTGCTCAAAGTAAGATTGTTTTCTCACTTGCTAAACAGTTGTTAAATTGGTGAAACATACCCAATATATGGGAGTCCCAAAGGACTGATGTTGTTCTGTCAGTCTTTTATGACTCAGGGAAGTAAGGACCAGTGATAACTAAACATAACTCAATAACTCTGCAGAAATACCAATTTATTCCAGAATCTGTCCCCACTCTTCAATTACACAGACACTAACTGTAACATTAATTTTTATTTCTCAGGCCTTTCTTCACCAGGTCAGCTGTTTGGATTGGTCACTCCTTTTAAAATTTCTCCATTTGCTTTCCATCTTTTACTTCCTCAGAAACAGGTTTTTGCCTTTTCCTCACCACTCAGTTCCTCCCCATTTCAGCCTGTTATGACTACCCTCCTTATTCTGCAAAATGTCCACCTTTTAAAAATTTTTTTTCTTTAATTTCATTCACCTCATACATCACACTCAAAATAACATTTATCAAGAAATTTATTGTGGCAACATTGACAGCTGTGAAATATCTATCTTTGAATGTTGTATATGAGCTTTTAAAAACATTCTTCCTGCCTGATATAACTTAGGGGCTTGTTAAATAAAGATCAGAAAAGGAAGAATAGTCTTGTTCTTCAGAAATCCCGTGTTCCTGTAGCATTTCAAAGTTCTTTTCCTGCAACTGCTGCAGGTTTCATTTGTGGTCCTGGAAAAGTCCGTCTTCATCACCCATGAAAATACTATTTCATTCCTTCGATCTCATTCAGAAGTAACATCCATCTTGATTTTTAACTTGTTGGGTATAACTTGTCAATCATTTATGTCATCAAATCAAGTGCTTAGAATCCTGGGAACATCCTATTACCTGGGATGTCTGGGTGCTCTCATAAAACAAGCAATAATCACCACCATAAAAATAATTGACGCAAAGACACCCATTAGTGAACGCTACAACTTCCCTGGCCTGTGAGGCACTGAGCCGGTATTAATTGGGGAGTTGCAGCGATTTGGACCAAATACTGCCATATATGCATGATGGGAACTCGCCTCAGTAATTTCGGCTCACAAAACCAGATTAATTTTAAGGCTAAAATCTTTCTTTTTAAAACCCTTTTCACATCTATTGACAACCTTCATTATTAGTTGCTAACTTGCTTGGGTGTGTTGATCTGCGAGTCTCATTTGAATACATTCATTATTATACTGCCAGAAGAAACAAAATTAAACTTAATTGGAGGTCACATCACCTCCAGCTCAAGTTAATTAAAAGCCTAATCAAACCTTTTGGGAAACAGTAGCCTGTCAGAGAAAAAATGATAAGGGGAATAAATTGCATTATCCCCACACTAAGGACAGTAATCAGTCTGATTGCCCTTTATTCCTCCCCCTGCCTGATTTTGCACAAGAAGAAATACATAGAATAGTATATATACTCTCACACAACATTCGCACTAAATAAATGAGTTTGCCAGCTTTCCCTCAGTCTGGTAATCAATGCCTATCGCAGGAGGAAATGCAGGAATTATGCTGCACGTCTCTATGCTGCCTAGCACATAAAAATAATTAGCTGTTACAAGGTCAACTTTCCAACTTGACTGCATTTGGGAGAAGTGTGGAAACCAGCTGGGGGCCTAACAGGACTGAATCTCCAATTAATATGGAGGAGATAGGCAGAACTCATGGGGTGCACACTCCCACCGTTGGTGTCAGGACACCTGTGCTCTCAAATGGCACTGACCCGCTGGGCAACCTGGAAAAATCACTGCCTCTCTTGGATATTTGTTTTGGCCATTTAAATCTGCTCACAAAATGTGGTCTTTCAGACAATTTTTGCTTCTCAGTAATACACTCTCTTCACTTACTGCTATATTATCAATTAATACCAGCCATGTTGTAAGGAAGCTACAATGAAAGACATTTCTCACGTGGGAGGTCTAAACAGGAAAAGTCCTAGCAACAGATGATGAAAATTATTGTGGCCACTTGTTTCATGTCACCAACAGCCTCACGTAACAGACTTTCCCATCAGGAGCCCACAGATGAAATTTATAAAAGATAAATACTGATGTTTCAATAAAAATTGTTTATTGGACTTGAAAAGAAGTCCTGAACAAAAAGCATCCAACAAGAAACTTGGGAAACTCAATACATTCATTATCTGTATTTCTTTGGCCCCACATGTTTTTTGAGTCAGGCAAGAACCTGTTAATTTTAAGCCCAACTGCTTCCTTGAGCATTATAAGTAATATTCATTACTGAACATGAAAAACTCAAATTGTGTCAAACTAACAGTTTCATATCATCCCTGTTGCATGCTGGATTCACAAAATTCATAAAAAATGAGATCCAAACCTGTGTGCTTCTGAATTTTTCTGCTTGTCCTCACCCTTATTTGTTCCTCCTGGAGAAGGATGAGCTGTTTAAGCTGAGCTGATGGTTTTCATCAAAACAACCTTTTATGCCAAACTCTCAAAAATCATATATTGATTTCAGTGTTGATTTGAAAGGAAAATCCAAATGAAAGTTTTAGAAGACTTAATTTTGAAATAAAAATCCAGGGACTTGAAGCTTCATTTAAAACTTTATTCTTAGTTATACTGTTCACATCTGTTTTGGATTGCTCTCTCCATAATTTCGTGATATATAGAATATTATTGCTACTCCTGAGGGCTCCACTTAATGTTAACTGAAAGGCATTATCTACTTACATGAAAATATGTTTCCTATTTGTGGAAAGAATGAAACCACAAGTATAGATGTGTTTTCTTGGATTGTCCCAGAGTAGTCATTTTTCTTACACATTTGAAGCATCCAGGTTTACCTAAACAGAGCAAAACCAGCTTAACACGGAAAAGCAGAAAGCGGATCGGGAATAAATTGCTAATACTGGATATGTCAACATTTCATTTTGGTATTGTTTTTCTCTCATGATGTGTTTTCAGGGAGGGAAAATTAGAAACACACACAAATTTGTTCTTTTGCCTGCTGTCATTTTCTCACAAATGTTGTTCTCAATTTCAGCGCCAAGTGGAAATATCTAACATGGCATACAGATGTTTGCAGCTGAGCAAATGCTTAATACAGATGAACATTTCAGTTGCAAATCAGGGCTAAAATAAAGATTTATTATGTCTGGGACTCAACTGGAAGAATTTTCATTCCATTTTCCTTCTTCTCATGATGGTTCCCACCCAGCCAAACAAAACGTATTGTATGCTACTCAATAAAAATACATCTGTGCTTGAAGTGAAGGCAGGCACAAACTTCTTAATCACATGAAGGAATTCAGATCAACTTTCATCAGGGAAAAATGAAAGAAAATTCAGGAGAATGTTGCTTCATTTAAAAATAAACGACCAGTAAGGTCTACAAGAAACCATGGAACCACAGAAGTATCATAACCATAGGGAGGCCAGTACCTAGGAATACTAAAATGAGAAGGAAAAAGCAATCAGTGCTAAAACAAAGTACCAGAAATGATGGATGGCAGGAATGAGAGAGAAATGTGTCATGGAAGGAAAACGGATAAGTGGATATTAAAAGGAAGGTCTGTTGAAATGAGAAAGATGAAGGACAAAGTAAAAATCAATGAGAATAAAATATACATAAAGTGAGTCATAACAGGATGCTTGTATTTTGTCAGATGGAGTCATCCGTCTATGAAAAGAAATAAAAATGTAAAGCAGTGGGATAAAGAACCAACAAAGCTGGGTTGGAAATGCACTGGAGCTTCCCTGGGGCAGCACGATGCCTGGGGCTTCCCTTGGCTCCACTATCACATGCTCTGGAGTTTTGGTACCTTTCCTTGAGACCAGAGGAGTGAGATTTCACACAGTTTGTTATCTCTGAGTGCAAAAGGCAAAGCTGGTACACAGAAGAAGGGGCTTCTTGGGCATACAGAAACACAGGCTACTTAGAGTGTTTTGCATTCTTTTTAATTTGGGGATACCAAGCTGAAACCAAAAGCAGAGTTTGTGTAACTTCAGTGACTGTAGGAAGTCAAGTCAGTGATGATAAATGGAAGACAGATCGTGGCATATTCTATCAGAGCACAGAAAAATGAGAAGTATTTACTATTAGCTTCTTGAAAAAGCAAAAGACAACAGCAATTCACATAGACCTCAGTATTCAAGCTATTTCTAACACATTTTTAAGCTTTGGGAGGGAATTTTGGTTGCAGTTGGTTTAACTGAGAAATGGAGTTCATAATGAAGACATGATTTGGAAGTCACTGCTATAGTAGCAAGGGGATTTGTGAAAAGAATCTTGGAGCTTTTCTATCTTGAAATTCTCCTCCTTTGAAGCAAGCTTTTGAATGAGGAAATGTTCAGGTTTGAAGCAAAAGAAGTAGAAGTCCTTCCCAGGATTTTTTGCCATGGGTTCTGTGGAATGGGAACAAACACTGATGCTCCAGGTCCTGCAGGTGCTTTTCCTGGCTGTCTGCCGGATCAGGGGCCTGCTTAGCTCTGTGCTCACTCCCTAAAATGTGCACGAGTCAGCTCAGGTGGAACAAACAATTTTCTCCCTACCAAGAGGAAGTTTCCAGGCAGATTCTTTTGTAACAGCGATGTAGGCAGCAAATCTTTAACTGTTGCTATGCGTGCACTTCTCTTTGGTGCTCCTCACTGGAACACTGAAGTGGAAAAATTTGCCTCAGACATTTAAGTCCACCTGTTAATCAATTCATGTATGTAGGATTTAAAGAATCAGCTGCAATTCTAGGGAAACAAGGTAAGCACATTCTTTTTTGTTACAGTATTTTCCTCAGTGCTAGGAAAAAAAAAGGTGGAGGATTCCCCATCCTCTTCTCCCTACCCCGCTAAAGGCCTGATCTTTGTTTCTCGCAGCAGCTGCTCAAATATCACCATTTCCTCTGCTAAACGTGGTTTCAGGAGGTCATTTCCACAACCATACACAACTTTACAGCACACAGACACTACAGCAGTTCATGCTTGGTTTCATACAGGCTTTATTTAAGCTTTCTGTCTGAAACTTTCAAAAGTATGTTTTAGGGTGAAATTGCATATAAACCTTCAGAACAGCCTAATTCAAAGCAGAGAATGCTTGTTAATCTTATGAAATGTACTTGATGCACTATTTAGGGAACTTTAAAAAGCTGTTTGACTCACTGCTTTAAAAAAATTCCATAAGCTTAACAGAACAATAAAATAAATGGGCTGTGAAAGGTTCCCTAAGTTTAACAGGACCCCTCAGTAGAAAAAACGAAGGAGTCTGAAACATAAGAATTCATTTCTTCTGTCACAATGATATTTCTTATTTTAATTTATACTAAATATTGTTATCCCTTTTCAAAAATATTAATATCTGCCTTGGTACTTTACCATTTCTTAGGACTCTATAGAGTTTTCTTCCTCTCATACACTCATTCCATTATCCTGGGTTCAAAACGACTCCTGCTACACTCAATTACTCTATTTACATCCGAGGGGTGGGGAAGGAGGAAGAAATCTCTATGCTAAAAGTACACAAAAAGTTAAAAATTGTTTTAAAAGCAAATCAGGCATCTATTGTCATTCAAGATTTTACCATTCTGTCTGTTGATGCCTTAGGTTGTAACTTTCATGTTTCTCAAATCCTGTACTGCCTAGTATGTAACTCTGAAGTTTCTTGTAGCCTGTTAGCTGCTGTTCTCTCAAGCTCGTTAGACGTAACAAAGCCTCTCCAAGCTTGCTCTTCAAGGACACCCAGACTGTCCTAAGCCCAAAATGTGTAAACCAAAACCTTAGAGGGGGGGTAAGCTTGGGGAAATTACATCATTAACTGAAATTATAATTGGAGAATTAACCCTGATATGCAAATGAACCAAACTTATAAAAGTGTGAAGAACCCGTGACTCAGGGTCCATCTTGGGTGTAGCCTTTGGCCTGCCCAGGGTGTACCCCTGAAGGCCCTTCAAATAAATACCTGCCTTCATTCCCTTATTCTTGTTTAGTCCGTGTTTTTTTAGGTGGCCACTTCAGGCATCACTGTCACTTCAGAATAGCTGTTTACCTCTCTGCATTTTCCAACACACTTTAGGTGAAAGGGTGGGAATATTCTTGGAAACATTCTAGTGTGTGGATGGCACTTTTTCAGATGGTATCGCTAATAAATTAATTTTTGAGGCAGTACTTTGAGCAGCTCATTAACCATTTATTTGACATGAACTTGTGCTCTGTGCCTTGATGCGGAGGCTTTCTAAATAATTTTTTTTGCTCAAATATAAGCAGAAGCAAAGAGAAATCATAGGTGAGTTTTTCAGCCATATCTTGTTACTTTAATGTATTTTTTTAATTACAGTTGGCAAGACATTAAAAGAGCAGTGACCTCTATATTAATGGTATAACAGAAATGGAAGATCCTCCATTCTAGGACAGTGGTGAGTTCTAGATGCAGACACTGATATATCTCCTCTTTATTGATCACTTTCTTCAGGAATAGGTTGTGTGATTCCATACTAATAGAACTACTAGTTATTTGTAGAGTATTTGTCTACTACAGCTGGAGTGCTGGGTGTTGTCCACATGCATACTTGCATGTTAATCTCTGTGCCTGAATCTTCTGCAGGACAGTAAAGCAGAGCTTACAGAACACATAAACTGTATTTTAGCAAATTAATGAATTATGTAAAACTTCACATGCCCTGAATTAGCAGGCTTACAGCAACATTTCTGCAATTGTGGGCTGAGACTGTTTGGAGGATGGACAGCATTTAAGCATCTGCAACTGGCAGTAGTTCACTTGCTCTCAGGCTGAGAATGGGAAATTACTGGCTGGATGCGTCTATTCCAGTCAGGAAACCGCTAATTAACCATGATAATTGTACAAGCGCTTGTGACCAGTCATAATCACTATTCACTTCTTTGTCTAAATGAGTGCAAGCAATTCCCACTTCCAGGTCCAAATTGAAAGTTTCAGAGAAACTGACCTGGCTACTTTGGACAACTTCACACTTCCATATTTTAGTGTTTGCCACAGCAGTGATGTGGCATCGCTTCATCATATGGATCATATCACTAACGCAGATCTGAATCTAAACAAATAAAAAACTCAGCTTTGATGCCTTTGAGTAGAGTAAATGTTTCATATTGAAGAACAGTTGTTGTTTTCTTGTGACTTGTTTACAACACATGCTGATCTGACAACAATTTCCTCCCCAAACAGTCAATCTCCATGTATTTCAGAACTGGAAAGAATAAATTAGGTATATGAAAGGAGACTATTACACATGAACTGCTGTGGGTTAACCCCAGCCGGCAAGTAAGTATCATGCAGCCACTTGCTTACTACCCCCCTTCACCCCACCAGCAGTGTAGGAGAGTGTAAAAGATTTATTTGAACTGGGATTTCCTTGTCACAGCACAAACACCGAGCAACCCCTTCCCCCAGGCACAAGCTCTACTCGCACTTTATAAGGTCTCATATGACAGTTTGCTGGCAAGTTCTCGAGCTCCTGAGATCCTGGGATCCTGCCCTGTCAGGCCAGTATAGAACATGGGACGTCTTCTAGTGCCCAGAAAAGAGCTGAAGAAAAGCGAAGGGGGAAGGGCTGAGATACTGAATTTGGTGGTAGATTGCTTCCTGCTGATGCATGAATAAATCTGCTACAATTCATGGGGAATCTTTTTTTTGCATTGGTTTATTTGGATCACAAGAAACTTGGAGGTCAAAACATTGCCTTAATTATAATCTCTTTCTAACTCTTGCAATTTTAAAAGGAAAATGATATTATTATTTTACATAATGGTATGCAGCAGGATCTGTGTTTGAACAATAACCACAGCTAAATGCATTAATGTTTCCCCAGATAACTGATATTTTACTTTTTTTCTTGTCTCTTCCATTTATATGCACGTTCTCAAAGGAAACGTAGTGCTCATACTGCAAAAGGCTTGAATTACCGGGGTTTTTTTTAAAGAATACTAGAATTGAATGAAGATAAAAAGAGATATGTATGAATTGCAATTTGGTTTTGAATACTATCAGTAATCTCTCTATGCACCTACCAAGACACGTATCTCTCCTACTGAAGATTTGCTTCAAAAAATGTTAAAAGCGCATCATAGCCTGATGTCCCCTGTGTGTGTGTGCAGTGAAGGATGGTGAACATGCACTTTTGAAGCAGCTGTAATTCCTTCCACTGTTTTAAATTCTCTGGGAGCAGGAACTCGGTTCACTTTGCAGTGTAAATTTTGTTGCCCCTTCACCAAAAAGTTAGAAGAAAAAAATCCCCACCAGTATTGAAATGGCTTTGTGGCTTACGTCAAGTCAAGGTTTAGTGAGTTGATACGAGTTGACATAGTTGAGTGGAGTTGTATTTTCTGCCTTTTTAATATGTATTATCTTTATTATAAAGATAACAGAATTTTATTCATATTATCTGCCCCTTAATCATCTTGTAAGTATCCACAAAATACATACGGATTTCCTGCAGACGAAATGCATCCACTGGCCGAAACATCCACCAAATACTTGATCCATTGATAAAACCAGGCAGCAACAGAACAGAAGGAGGGAGAAGGCTTCAAAAGGTTTTTGCAGTCACCTTGGATCTTATTCCTGCCAGTCGTGTACTAAGGGCTGAAAGGTAGTTATTCTTTAATTCATTTTCACACTGTAATTCTTCTTTTTTGAACGCTCCAAGATGAGATTAAGATAATATAAACATGGCTGTTTGAAAGCTGCAGGGAAAAATGAGTCGTCAGCTATGATATATTTGACTTAACTTTCATAACTTATATTTTAAAACAATATTAGCTCTGCATGTTATTATACAAGTGCATAATGTATGCACACCAGATGGCAATTTGGGAATGTACGCAGGAGCTGAGGATATATGTAATACTTTGCTCACAGCACACCTTGAATTCAAGGAGCATTTCAAAGAACATTCTCATTTTTTCCTTTCCTTATAAAGAAACACATCTTTTCAATAAATGTGTTTTCTGTTAAGATTAATAAACTAGGATTGGAGGAACACATCTCTCAAACAATAAAATGTTCTGGTTCGTTCTCTTTCCTCTCCTGTGAAAACATTAATATTAAAAGCTGAAGTGGCTTAGAGTGGTTATGAAAAAAATCACAGATAAAAGGTCTGAAATAACTGTAAGAACAGAAACACTTTATAATTTTATCGGTAATAACACCCTTCCATTATAAGAGAAGCAAAAGGTCTTTGCTCTGCATTTAAAATTCTAACTCATCCCTTCTGCTCCAACTAGATACATTGTTTATCCAAGGTATTTTTTATCAAAAGAAGCAATTAAGATATAATATTATTTGTGGACATCAAAGGTCTCTTGAGGCCAATTGAGATGTAAATAATCAAAACTACTCAGAATCTGTATTCCAAAGTATAATCCTACAAGGGTAGTAACCTCATCTGCGGAGTGTGGGAGTGGGAAGCCTTTCGCATTCACTAAGGCAATTTGTTGTGGAGGATAGGGTATGAAGAGTAGTTTTGTGCCTATGTATAGCAATTGGACTATGAAATATGAATGTCCTGCATAAAACACATCTGTAATTAACCAAAACTTTCTTGATGAACAAAGAAAACACATCCACTGTTAGTCTTTTTCAACTGCTGAATTTTTTCTCATTTCATTTCATTCCAGTCCCTACATTCAAAGTCTACCTCAATAAATGGCAAGACAGCCCTCTAAAAGAAACAGAAATTACTGGGCTGGTTTTTTTTCTCCAAAGAATATCTGCTGCCATCTGTTGACATCTGAAGTGCTCTTGAGTCTTAAATAAAATACAATCAGATTATCAGATGTTACACATACAATTGAACCTCTCAACAGCACTTGTAGATATTGTCAATTAGACACTTGAAACTGAGCCATATGTTTCCATGTTGTAATAAAAAAGACACAGGAAAGGCTGGAGTCTGTGAAAGCTCACAACTCCTCAGCATGGCATGGTACAAAATAATTCGTGTAGCTATTGAGGAAAGTATTTGTAGTAAAATCAGTTAGAAAATGATACATGGAGGCTGCAGAATGGCAGGGAGATCTGGAGTAATTAGAGGTAACAGGGATGGAATAACAGTGCATGGTAATGCAGGGTCCAAATATGCAGCTGGGCTGAGTATGAATTTGGGAATAGCAGTGGGTTTGTGCTTCCCTATGTAAATGTACAGGATTCATTTACAAATTCTAAGGAGGAAAAAAACTACTTTGTGAGAGCGTAGAACACTACAGCAAAGTACCTTTATGGCTATTCTGCATAAATTCTCTGTTGGTTGTGCTGTGTGCAGAACTCACAGTTTTTAGGGACTCCTTCCAGTTTGTCTCCCTCACTACTGCATTTAGAAATCTATGAAGTCTTATTAAGGGAAAGAGGGGGATTTTTTCCATTTTTACGTCAGCCTTGAAAAGTAGAAGTTATTGGCATGACTATAGACTTTTTCAGATGTCCTGTGTTGCAATTAATTTGAAATTAGTTAATAAAATACAGTTTGTTCAAAAATTTTAGGACAACCCCCTATACATCTCTAATGTGTAACAATCATGGCATGTTGTGCAGTGTCTATAAGAATTAAGCTATATTTTGTATTATTTTTTCGTAAGTTGAATTGTACCCATCCCTGATAAACTTCTTCATCCCACAGACAATGAGGCTTTCTCTCTGTTCTTTTCCTAATCAGCTAGCAAGAAGAAATATTTGCCTAAGTGTGGTGAAGTTTTGTACTGTAAGTGCATCTTCCCTGTCTGAAATGTGAATTTGTGTTCTGATCTCTTCAGAGCATCTTCAGGAGAATATTCAGATCCTCACTGCTGACACAGGAACTGAAACACCACTGTAGCAGGGGGGAAGTGCCCCCCAGTTACTGGCAATGTGCACAACTATTTCCAATGCTAAAAGGCTGAAGTCACTCCTGTAACTTCAGAGCTCTGTTCACATGGCAGACTATACATTTTCGAGGTGCCAGCCTGATCAGTTGGATTTATTTTGATCCAGCATATATTTGTTGTCATGTTTTATGGAGAAGTAAAATAGTACGTTTAGAGCAAATGCACACTTGTTTCTCTGTCAGTTGCTTTGGCTTAGATGAATCCGGGCTTGTTACAAGACTCACAAATGTCATGTGTAGCCTCAGTGCATAACATCTCCTGGGAAGTGATGCCTGTTTTCCCTGGAGGAACTGATCCTGCTTTCTGCCAGGAAGTGGCAGCTGGGAATCTCCTACCAGAGGCTCTAGAGATACCCCACCAGCACACTGAATTTGCAATCACTGCTTCATTTTGCATTTTTGCCCCAGAAAGAGGCTTCAGGCCTTTTCAAGGATATTCTGATTATTCTTCTATGTTATTAGATAGAATTTTGTTTTTAAAATGTTTTCTCTTTGAAGTTCCCAGTGTGTATTTTCTTTATCCACCGGCTGTCGAGTAGAAACTGGGGGCCTGCATGTAAGTGCTATCAACAAAAATTGAACTAATTAAGTTTCAGACATAATACCCTATTATTATAAGGGAGTTCAGTGAGCTGTAAGATAATGGAGTCATAAACCCCTAAAAGCTGAGATTTAGCAAGGAAATACCAAGAGAGCTTGGAATGCTGCATTCTGACCTGAGTGATGTAATAAATGTTTAATCAACTACTACTGATAAATTCTAAGCATGAGAAGGCTCTGGATAAAACAGCAACGGGGTGAAGTTTTAGTTTATTTGCAACAAGTTTTCATCTCTTCTGTTTTTAGTAAAAAACAAACAGCAGCCCTGATTTAGAGGTCTTCAAAGAACTTGAAAAGTTAAGAAACGGCATAAATTGGTGCCAGCATAAGTAGACACCTCTAGGGCTATAATAATAAATAGAATTTGGATGATCCTCTTTCACGGGTATCATGATTGAGAGGAATTCAAAGGTGTTCAATGTAGAATGCTAAGATTTCAGATCATGCACGATTTTGACTTCACAAATATTGGAACAAAATATTCTAACCCCTCTTGAAAAGTTCATTTAGAAGCTCAGTTAATGCCTGAATAGCACTGTAAATGGCCATGATGTTAGATTTTTCTCCCCTACAGGATGCATGACATAGTAGACAAACATGTTCTGGTTAATTTTTTATGTTGATTACAGAGGAAATGATTTCTTATACTGTCAGTCAAGAGCAGATCTGTAGCAATGAGTTCCAAAACATTATGGCTCACCAATGATTAACTGCCAATTTAGCCTGTTCAACCAAGATAACAACTGAAATAAAGACTGATAATTGTGTTTACCAAACGCACATGGCAGTTTAAAATAATTTGAGGGGTTACAGTTGGCTTTAGGGTATGTTTATTAAGCGGATTTACACTACTGTCTTCTATTAGATCCACATAGATGTGTTACAATTAAATTATTACTCCTCGATTCTATGTTGCATAGATATTTATCAACATGCTGTGCCATGGCTCTGAAGTTTCTAGTAGGAAAGAATTATAGGAGATATTTCTCTAGAGGCTACAGGAAGTTTTGTATCAATAGAGACCTAAAAAATGTCTATAGAAAGGGAAGTGGAAATAACCTTTCTCTTCCGTGTTCTACCTTGCTTTTCCCTTTTCCAGTCTCTCCTGCTGTCTCTCTATGGTAGAGTGCTCCAGAAGAAGGGCTAGTTTCCCACAGTCTCTCCTGTTCAACTTAGATTTCACCTTGGAAAAAGCTGGTGGACAGGTGAGTGCTTCCTGTTTGGCACAAGTGTGAATTTGTTCTAATAGAAAGCAGCAGAAAGTTAGTGGGCAGAACAGCTTCCAAATCCCTGTGGTCATCAAAGACAGATGCACAGGGAACACACGTGATTAATGTCTCTTCTGAGTGAGAGGAAGCGCAGCGAGCTCGTGTCAAGGTTATTTCAGAGAAATACTTCTTTTACCCTCAGCTTCTAAAATGACTTCCTGCTGTCTCTCATTTGCTTTGATTTTTTAAAACACTACAGAATTGGAGCCAGCTGTAGCTGTTCACTGAACCTTACAGGTATCAGGTGTGTAAAAGCTATTTATGGTTCTTGATTTCTATTCTTCCCGGCTCTAAAGAGCAATCCTACAATGTGTCCTTTGAGAGAAGTGTTGGGTTGGCTGCTTGATTCGTCTGAAGAGAGTGTGTTTTCCAGAAGGAGACTGGTAAGATCTTAACATGCTGAGATTTTCAGCTGGGATACAAATATACTCAGTGGGAAAATATCCTGTCATTTAATTCTGGTGATCAAAAAAGGACTTGCTGCAAATGATACCTGTATGTTGGAACATATGGCTGCCAGAAAATGGAGCAGTCAGAGGGGTGAAAAGATACAGAGGTGAAATAATTCTGCTAAATAGACAAACCAACACGTGTGGTTCATGGTTGCTGGCCCCACATGTGTGTAAAGGAAAGGACTGGAAAAGGCAAGATGAAATTTCAGCACATTAAAAGGTGATAGACCTAACCAAGTGTAGGTAAAATGGCATAAAGAAAACAGAAATAATCTGGAGAAAACCGCCAGTGGGAAGAGAATACTTGTTCTCTAGAAGTAAGCAGAAACTTGAATTTGAGGGAATAATTATGGACTGGAAAATAACAACTTAGTTTGACATTCATTTGCATATGAAGTGTGGTATTTGCTTGGCTTGGGTGTAAAAGTTCTCATCCTGCTTCAAATGTATCCTCCTTTTTTTGGCATGTTTCTTGCATTTCTAATCCTAAATAATTTTGGTGTCAAGTGTAAATAAGTATTTACCCTTCTGAGTAATCTGCCCGAGTACCCTGTCCTTCTACTTATTTTCTACTCTTACCAACTGAGGGTAACCACTTATTTTGGTTTTCCTGTTGTGCAGCTTGTGTTGGTAGACTTGAAGCATGCAAGAAGATCAAAGTTTATGTAAAAAAAAAAAAATTCACCTAGGTTTTGGTGTAGGCATTTTTTATTTTTCATCCTTTTTTTCTCAAATGATGGTTGTAACTTGGACTGTTTTCATCAGGGAATTATTTTTATACGAAAGTTTACTTCTAATGAATTGGATGATGCAGATGCATAGTCATAGTGTTTTAGACAATTTCCATGGAAATGAAAATAAACCTGGAGGCAGGATATGGTTTTTCTGGTCAGCTTTCACTGGTAGTGCTGGTGTGTAAAGCAGAAACAATATATTTGTGCTTATTTTTTTTTTCCAAGAGGGATATGTATTTTGCCTTAAAATATTTTTTTAATTACAAATAATAAGTGATCCAGACCAATACATCTGAGATTTCACACTGTGACTATTGTAAGTTTGATGTTAAATGTATACTTAAATATCCCTTTTGTGAGGTTTAGGGAGCTTTAAAAGCAGGTTTCCTTGTGCCTCATGGTTTCTGGTGCAGTGAGCACTATTGATCTTGCTTTGTGACACTTCTGTAACTAACTACCAATAATGTGCTGTTTTCTCTTACTGAGTAAGAGCCAATACATGTGGTCAAGTGAACCCAGCCTGATTCCAGGCAGAAAACAAAGGCATACAGGGAGAGAGAAGAGGGAAGCACCTTTGGTTGGTGCGGGATGTTGGCAGGTTGCTGAAGGCCTCACAGTTCCCCACTTTTCTGGCTGCACCACTGTGTCCAACTTAAATCTGCCATTTTCACAAGATCTGATGCTCTAGTTAGGTGAGAGATTGTTTTAACACACACAAAAAGAAGCTTTCTGAATTTCAAGAAATCCCTCAGCTGGTGTGAATGACATCAAGACCTTTGAAAGCTTCAAAAAAGCAGCCAGTAAGCCTGACACCCTCATTGGTATGTATCAATATGCCTTTGCCTGACACCATAATCAGTATACCATCAAATATAATATGCAATAATTTAATTAGTATTCGCAGGGGTAAATATGTGTGGGGAAGAGTTCTTAAAATAGTTGATGGAAAGGGAGATGATATGAAGCTCTCAGGCAGCTGCCAAGCCTGATGCCAGTTGACACAGCCCGCTTGGTTAACCGGAAAGCATTTGGACAAAATTCCTTGCCAAATTGCCACTGAGAATTTACACAGCCAAGGAATAAGAGCTCTTTGCGGAAAAGAGTGCCAACTGTCTTGGCTTGTTAGGGAAGGCACTAAAATGGCGTAATTTTCCTGAGAATCGTCCTTGGGGACCCCCATCCAGACACCTTTTGCCCGTGGGTTTGGAATTCCAGGAAGGCTTAGGCCTGGGCACCCACAGCTGTGGGTGTGATGGGCTGTGCCCAGCCCTGTCCCCACCACACCTGGTTTTATGCCTGTTTTCTCATTTCCGCAGTATTTTGAAGATCACTGTGGAGAAATAAACAGGATGGTTTACAGAAATTACAAGAAACACTATCTACAGGCATTTTGCATGGGTTAAAGACAGTCTTTCTCCCTGCCCATGGCATTAATCACCCATCTAAAATTTAGCCGTAATTATCACACTAATTTGAGCATTTTTTTCTTACTGTGGAAATAATAGCTGTTACTTAGGCTTCTGGCTGTTATTTTAAAAGTCCAGAAAGGGAAAATTGGTGTCCCACTGGAAGCTAACAAGGTGGCTGGGGTGATTTTGTATAACTCGGCACAGAGATGATCAGCAGAGTACACAGGGCTGGAGAGTATTTTAAACAAAACTGAAACGAACCCTAAATGAATGCATATCATTTTCCACAAATGTAACGTACGTTTCCTTTATTTATGTACAGCTCTTCTTTCCTTTACATGTTTGTTTGAAGCCTTGCCCAACTGAATCCTGCCTGGAAAACAGCACTGGTGAATAGAACATTGATGAGGAGCTGTAGAGAAAGGGTAGAAATTGTTTTAACTACAAATCTGCATGCAGTGAGTGGGAGTTACAGTGAGGGTCTGAAGGGGGTGGGGGGCAATTAATCCCCACTAAAGACTTTATTTTAATGGTATAAAAGTTCACACAGATGGACGCAGGAACGTGGTGAGTGTAGCCAACAACAAGGTTTGACATTTAAGCGAGGAATAGTTCACTGCTGTACCATGGTAGTCGTAAAGACACAAGACATGAAATCATTCACCATAATTTTAATATTTTTAAGAAGCATGAGAGTTCTGGCGTGCCTTTGATTGCTTCGGTACTGATTCCAAATAATCTTTATTCAAAAGAACAAGTAGCAGTATGACAAGTGCCTTCAAGGTGGGAAGTTCATTTGGGTTAACCATGTGCTTATAGTTCTGAGTAATCTCTGAAGGAACAGTGCTGTGGGTTGTTTTTCCAGCTCCCCAGTTCACCTGGCACAGAGTTAAATAGATCAGCAATATTCCACAGTATCTGGTATGAATGAGCGTGCACAGTGGGTAGCCTTGCTTTGTTAGGAGCGTTTGGGTGCTTTTACTACCCTTGAACAACATACAGTACATTCACCATCAATTTCATTCCCCTTTTAATTTAGAAAGGAAAACTTATGGTCCCAAATGTATGGCTCACTTTTCATATGAAGTATTGTATTTCTGTGATTTATTGAGATATTAACATGGAAATGGTGATGTTAAACAATACTTGGAATAGCTCTAAAAGTGTAGTGGGAATCATGATTTCATAAGAAGAAAACTAGTTATGTAGGTAACATTATTGTATAATTTCCCTGGGGACTTCTACATCAGGCAAGACTTTATTATATTCTGAAACAAAGTTGCTTGCACTCACTTTAAATATAAAGTACTGCTGAATATGACAATATCATAAGGCTGCTCACAGTACAAGCAAAGACATCTGTTAATGGTACCATGAATAGTTATGAACTGTGGTACTCAAATGGCTTTGCCAGCAAAGCATTGCCTCCTAATTTATTTTTATAGCAAATGGATGCTTCATTTTTCATGGTTTGGTAGTTTGCATTCAAATGTACCAATAACTTCCAAGGCAATCACTTCTACACAGCATGTTTTATTTGCAAACATAAGATGCAAGAGGTAATGGTGTGGTGGTTGGTAGTCTTCTCCATCAGCAGTTTTGTATGAATCCTTACGTTATTTTTTTAGATTAGTTCACGAAAAGCAACACGCTACGTAAAAATATGTTTACTGTATGTAAGATTTCATTTCTTATCACACAAATTGGGAGGGACAAAGGCCGTGTAATTGCATTGTTTTGCCATCCAATGTGCTCTTGCTGAACTGGACACTTTACATCTTCGTTTGTTCCCGGAGACATCACCAAAAACCAGAAGAGAACACAAGTGCTTTCAGCTGACACAGAGCAGACTTCTAAAGGCTCCTCACTGGGCGAAAGGAGGGAGACAGCAAAAATTATTCAACTTTGCCTATACTAATTGTTCAAATTGTTGGTAGTTATTAATGGAACTGATTCTAGGAGGAGTTTGTGACGATGACATGATTAGCAGTTAGCAGCTATTCTCCTGGGCTCTTCAGCTCCTGTGTGGTTTATTGTCAGCTCATCCCTTGAAACCAGCATTGTGTGGCTGGAAGATGGGGATGCTGGGCTGCAGGAACATTTGGATTTGGCTGTGGTGAGAGAGCCAGAGTTTGCTGGCTCCAGCACTGCAGGTCCTCCTCTGTGCCTGGCACTGCTGCTGGCTCTTTTTAATTAAATTTAGTTACACTTGTGTGATGCCACTCACCACTGTGGTGTGTATGGAACCATAACTGAACTGTTACCTCTTACATCTGAGGGCAGATGAAATGAGTGACTGGCGAAATAATCCATCTGATCTATCATAGTAGGATGTGAGTTCTGTGGAGATTTGGATATGAAAAGACATCTGGAAGAAAAAAAAAAAATTGAGGAACTCCTGACAAAATTCATCTTACTAAAACCCAAGAATACAAATGTGATTTTATAAGAGCTCATTTAAGACTTTAATAGGGGTGCTGGTTGGTTTGGGTAATGATTTTTGATTGAAATGTCTCTAAGTCTTTTCCAAGCACAGGTTCTCATTTCCTTGTCTCGTCACTCTCAAGAAGCGATCTCCTGAGATTGCAGCCCTGAACTGCATGTACACCCAAGCAGCTTTGGCGCTAAGCACAGAACAGGATCATGCTGAGCTGTGCTATTGCTGTCCCAGAGGAACTCAGCTCTCCACAGGGAGCTCTTGGGTAGAGCAGTTTCAGTGACCAGTCAAGTGCTGGCATGTTATTCCCACCAGCAACCCCTGAACCTGTGAGATGCTCTATGTCCCACTCTGGTGGCCCTTGTGCAGACACTGCTTGAGAGTTCCATTTAATATTACAATTCCATACTGCTATTTGTTGTAACTAACCTATAGATTCATCTTGGATGGCTGAAATCTTCTACTTTTTCCTCATTTTTTCCCCAACTTACAATGTCATTATAATTTGGGTATCACTTTCACAGGAGTCTCCCTTCCACAGTGAGACCCTCCCAAACACTGAAGCCTTAGCATTTTGAAACAATTGTTTTACCCCACTCTTGGATAAAAGTGGGGAAAAAATAAACAAAAAAAAAGGTGTTCCTGACCAAGTCTTTCTCAATCCAGCTTTGTCACTCTGAACCACTCAGCTTTGGGATTTCAATTAATTGAAGGTGTTTCAATTAGGTCACCAAAGCCCTTTCTCCACAAGCCCACTGCTGCTTCAGTTGCAGCAAGAACTCCGTTGTGATTCCAAGTAGCTGGAGGAAAGCTGCTGCCTTGCCTGCCCTTGCATTCTGTAAATCAAAATAGCAACCACCACAAGCCTCTGAGTAGCACGGCCAAAGCAAAAGCCACGTCAAGATCCTGTTGTATAAGAGTCCAATTCCGGTAGCAGGTTCAGTTTGGGATGCTGTGGACAAATGCCAAGAAGCAGCTTGGCAGCTAAATAACTTTATTGTCTCAGTTGGCTGCTCCTCTCCCTTTTCACTACCATCACCGCTTCATACCTGTTGTAAAGTGCAGCCTGGTAGCTGCCATTTAGATCTGTTCTGAAATACATGATGGTGAAATATTCTAGTAATACGGCGTTTTTCTTGTGTGATTCCGACTATGGGTTTGAGATTATAAGCAACCATGCTTATAATAATAGCTATTTTTAGAGCAGTAGTAGTAACAAAAAGCTGTACCTGCAAAACTTGAGCATCCAAACGATAATCTTCCTTGCATGACTCCTCGGGCCGAGGCTTTTTTCTTGTGCTGGGGCAGAACTGCCAGGGAAGTTCACAAATATCCCACTATGAAGGTGTGCCATTTGAGCCACCCTTGCTAGCCGTGTTTTGCATGGTGCCCCACTTGGGCCATCAGTGCAAAGTGGTGCTGACAGTGATTTGTCTCTCGTGAAGCCTGGAGCAGGCTCAACACGGGAGCTGTAGCACTGCAGGGGATATCGATCACAGCTGGTTAGTGTTCGGTGACTGTGTGCCACGGAAACCAATTGGACAGATGACTGGGGGCTCGCTGGCGAGTAAAGCTCAGCTCAAGATGTGATCAATCCACCAATCTATAGTGACAGAATAATACGTTAGAAGAGATTGATCCTCGAGCTACACTAAATCAGGTTAAATCCTTGTCCTTGGGTGAGTTTGTTGTACGGAAACACAACTTTGTGTGATTTCTTTAGTTTCTGTTAAAATTCTTTAAACACTGTATCTTTCTTTAACATCTTCCTTGCCAGAACTGCTTTGTAGTTTCCATCCTGTGCCGTCCTGATGTTTTTTTTCCCCCCAGAAACATATATGTCATTTCATGAGCAAGGAGTTGCAAGTTAATTGTAATCATTCTGTATGAACTCCTCCTTGAATTTCAGTCTGCAAGCTTGATCCAAGATGATTAGGCCTCTGAGGATGCCAAAGGGTCAAGGGTTGTATCAGTTCAGATGTTGTTTTATCTATGTGTCTACCACAGATTTGTTGTCTGTGAGAATGTGCATTTTTGAGGGTGCCATGCTCCATCTTTTTATACTTGCATTGGGGAAATGCCACTGTCTGTAGTGACTGTATAAAACAGGGTGAAATTATGGAAATTTAAAATTATAGATGCAGTAAGTAAAGACTCATTTATTGAAAGGCAAAATTATGGTGGTTTCCTGTATATATCTGGATGGCAACTGTTCAAGAACAGTGTGTAATCTGCTGCTGCCATTAGTTGTTTTACTTCAGAATATGCTTGAAAAATATGTTAATAATCTCTTATTGGGTTATAGAAGTAATGGGAAGTGCAGAATACTGCAAACTTGTGACCATCCAGTTGGGATGCCAGGTCTGCTGCTGGTGTGTTGGCTGTAAATGGACAACAGTAAGTTTAAGGTAGTCTCCAAGAAAATCAATTATGCTCTTTGAAATACATAATATCTAATAAGATTATTTTATTACTGTGACATGCTTAGAAAGCACATTCTTATTTTTACCTCATACAGAAAATCCAATTGTTCCTGTTGATAGATATTCCGGGTTGGATAACCATAGCATTTGTCTCTCAGAAGCAGTGGAGAGCCGTGCTACAGCAGCCCTGCTGGGTTCCGCATGAGGTAGAGGAAGGAAGGAAAAAGAAATACACATGAAAAATATAGAACTGTGTTCTTCTAGAGTTCCACTCCACCCTATCAGGAAAACTTGAATATATATTTAGGCTGTAATAGACTTGTGATCTGAGGATTAGCTCATAAGAGAAAAAACTTCTACAAGAAAAGAGAAAAATAGAGTTAGTACATGCAACATGGAACAAGTGAGTTTTCCCTGTCGTTCTCTGACTATACATCTACTTAAAAACAAATGTACATAATGATTTGGATTACAGCCTATTTGGTTGTAGAACTGCCTATAGAATACTTGTCCATGAGTGATAGGAAAATGCTAAGTGTCTAACTATGATGGCATTTGTATCTAGGGCTTTCAGAATTCTTTTCGAAGTGCTTGTCAATGTGACTGACATTTGTCAAAGTCTTTTGCTAGCAAAATACATCATTTACCCTGCTGAGTTATTTGAGAAGCCTGTAATGTTTTTTTCTGTATGTGAGCAGATAAAATCTACAAGAGTAATTAACTAGATGGAAAAGAAAGGGACAAAAGAGAATTCATGTTTTGTTACACAAACTGTCACAAAGGTATTTAATGGGAAGATACTTTCACTTCTCCCTGGCTGAGGTTTAAGTGAGCTTATGACAAAGGGGCACTTTTCAGTGACTGAAATTTAATCCTAGTTAGACAATCATGGTTCTGCCTGGAAGTGGATCATTTCAAGAGCCTCAAAATAAGCACTGTTAAATAACTCTGGATTATGAAATCACAACCGTAAATTTCTTCTTTTGCTTGTACAGTAGTTAGGATAAGGAAGTCCTAATTATTTGTAAAGGCCACTTTATTTAATTCTTTAAAAGAAGGAAAAATACATAATGGATAACAAGGTCCCAAGAGAACATAAATGAATGATTTCTACTTTGCTAAGAGTGTTTCAGATAATATCAACTTTTCCTCCATCTGCAATTCAGGAGGTCAGACTCTATTCTTATAAAAGAAAGACAAGACTGCTTAAAACCCCTGAATTAGAGGAGAGCCCAAAAGTCCTTTTCCAGGCTGTTGTAGAAGAACAGTCCATCTACTCCCTTTATTTTCTTTGAGTGGTGAGCATGGTAGAAAAACTTCTTTAGTGTAGTGAGCAACCCTTTGGGCTTCTGCCACAATAAAACGCATAAACGTGAGAAACGTATTAAGTAATAAGCACACTTAAATAGAGTAGTCTTTTGGGGAAGAAAAGGTACTTTCTGGGGTTTGTATTTTCTTTTTCTCCTCCTCTGGTTTTATCCTTTATTTTTGCTTCTCTCCATTTCTGGACTCCTGCTGTAGTGTAGCCCTGAATTTCTCATAACCCATTACTTCAATGCCATTCATTAGTCTATCCCATGTTTGACATTGTCTCTTAATTTTATAGAGAAGTACTTGATTTTCAGTGTCTTATTGTATCATGGAAAAGCAACAACTTAGTCCTAATCAACGCTTGTAATCTTCTTCCATGCCTGAGGAAGAGTGAGCCAATTAAAAATGCATATATTGAAATGGATGAGTACACACATCTCGGACTGCTGGCAAACGTAGCTCTTGCAAATTTAAGGTGGTCAAAATACATTAAGGTTCCAAAATTCAAGTGATGCAGACTTCAAATGTGGATGCTGCCTGTAATAACAACGGTAACTCCCAGGTTTGAAAATCAGGCTGATTGTTATGAGAAGCAGCAGCGATGTGTAATTCTCTTCTGGCCAAATGCCACGCATTGTAAATGCATTAGCTTCCGTGTCCCTTGCATTCCATGCCTTCACCAGGTCAGTATGGGATTTCTATTGCTTTGTCTGGGGTAAGACTTTCCTGCCAGCCAAAAGGTTCTCATGATTTCTCCAGCTAATCAGCGATTCAGAAGTTCAGCATAAATCCATTGAACTCACATGAGTCAAGCAGGATATACCCTGACATGCTTGTAAATTAAATTACTGTGAGTGGTCCAGCTTAGCTTAATTATGTTATTCCTAACTGAGAGTGTTCAGCAAGTGTGTTTAATAATCTCCAGCTTTGGGAGCACTAAATATAAACTGTTTTGGAAGGGCAAGGGCAATCTCTAAGCCTTGGAATCAAGAGGTAGAGGAGGAACAGATGGCAAGTGTGATGCATTAAAATACCTAAATATGCATTCTTTAAAAGGCTGGCTTTCTAGTTCAGAGTGCTGGGATTCTGGAGAGGTAAAATAGAGGCTGTTTATGTCCTCTGTTGTCCACAGAGCTAGATAAAACCAAATCAATACATTCCCCTGTGGCAGTCTAGGGATGTTTCCTGGCTCTGTGGATTGTTACCCTCATTCTTTTCTCCTGCTGGAGAGGACCTTTACATATCCTTGTGGAAGGAAGGAAGCAAGCAAACAACATCAAGAGAAATAGACACAAAAAAGAAATCTATTATTTAGGATATAAAGTATCCAAGGCTTTATATACCTAAAAAGCCAAAAAGTGCATTTTTGTCCATTCTACTCCTTTGGCTGACATTTATCCCTAGACATTATGCAAGAAGAACTAGAAAGAATTGGCATGTAACAAATTACTATCCCATTTCTTCTGAAAGTCAAGAAATGGGTGCCAATTTTCCTTTTGTAAAAATGGAGATTTAGAAAATAACGGCAGTAGGTGATTATAGATAATTATAGGTGAGAAAAGGTAACGCTTAAACAAAATAACTCATTTTTCCTTTCATTGCTTTGTTAATGATGTGCTGTACACAGCCTAACATTTCTAGTTTGGGGGCTTCTTACCATTCCAGAAACTGCACCCTGTGAATACTTATGTTGCATTTCCTCCCACTTGTTTTGTTGGTAAAATTGATACAATGCTTTTGAAGTAGGTTTTTAATTGATTGAAGAAACATCTAAATGTTTGCATTTTCTTGTTGTTTTGGGGGTTGTTCGTAGAGTTTGTTTTAGTATGTGGCATGAATATTTTCCTGGTTCGAATCCACCAGAGAGTTGTTTATTACTGCCTACGAAGTGTTCGGTGCACTACGTGTCCCAAGTTTCTCACAGTCCATACCCAAGTGGAAACTGGGAGAGAAATGAGATATCCGTTTTGCTAAATATGGGTTAATCCAAGGTGGAAGGAATCTGAGATCTTTAGCCTGGCCCTCTGCTCGCAGCAGGGGCAGCTCTGACATCGGAAAGGGTCATTCTGGGCTTTTCCCACTCAGCTAACTGGGATGACCTCTGAGGGTGAAGCCTCTGCAACCCTTCTGGGCAGCAGCTTTGTAACATGCAAAAGACATCTCAGCTGCAGGAAATGTGTTGTCCTAGAGAGCACGGAACTTGAGGGGTACTTAAAATGCAGGATTTAGTGCTTCAGTGAGGACTGGAAGTGCTGAATTCTCTTAATATGTAATAAAGATGTAAACTAGTTTAATTTTTTTTAAAGGCTAGAAATGCTCTGGTTTAAACCAGAAAAATAGAAGGCAGAACACTTGGGAGGTTTATACTTGGAATTAAACCCAGAGCTAGAAAATTCTTTTGTAGAGTAATCATTTTGTGTTATCAAACTCTGGACATCAATGAAACAAGCCGTAGATTATATTTCATATATTCTGGTGTAGCAAGGTAATCTCAAAATGCAATTGCAAAAACGATTTACAGGTTTTTGTTAACCTTACATCAGAATTAAGCTACAAAAGGTAGTTCTGTGGAAAAACTGGAGATAAGGAGCAAGTGTTTTGTTTCCCAAGTCTTGGAGCTGCCTTAAGAGCCAAGGCTTTGATGAATACCGAACAAGCGAACAAGCGTAGTGAAAGCTTTTTTGTTTGCCTCTGTTCAGTAAATAATTGATTAGCAGCTCCTAATGTGGCTCTAAGAGCTGGAAGTGCTTCCCTTAGCGCTGCCCTGTCACTTGCAACGGAGCTGAAGTAGGACACTGGGTGACAGGGCTGTGCTGGCATTTCCCACTGTGCCAAGTGCATCTCAAAGAGTCCCTGTGTGTCCCACTTCCCCACACAGCTCTTGGTACCTGTGCCTGCACAGGCAGCCCGGGAAACCATGCTGGGCTCTGATGATTTTTCTTTCATTGGAAGCAAAAGAATAGGATGGATTTTTCTTCTCTTCACTGCATTGAATTCTGTATTGGAATCTAATGTTCAGACCAATCAGTATCTCATTAACTGTGGTGTTCTGAGGTGTTGTTTGGAAAAATGGCAGATCTCTTGCACCAGGTCTTCAGGCCGTGAGTAGAGTTTGGGTGGGAAACTCCAGGAGCCCATCAACTTGGTGTTGTGCTGGCACGTGGAAGCGGCGCAAGCAGATCCTTTGCTCTGCCTCTGGGCAATACTCAGCTATTTCAGACTGAAACAATTAGATCACTTGAGAATCAGCATTTATACTTGCATTTAGGTTGTGTAGTGTGTCTAAGCAAATCACAGGAGGGAACTGGGGAATATCATCAAGGAGAATCCCAGGAGCTCCAGGAGTTCACTGGTGGAGGTAGTGCCATAAGGTCCAGTTTGGATCAGGCTCTTTTGATTTCCTCTAGGTTCTACAGTTTGGGGATTCTAGGTTTTTTGGCAGCTCACCTGAAAGTAAAAAACCCATTTTACAATTTTGTTTTCTAGTACAATGATAAATATTTAGATTAGTAACTTTACTTGGAGAGAATGTAGATTAAATATACTCTATCTATAGGCTGTCCTTTCCCTTGGTAGCCTCACTCCAGCTGCAGCTCTGTTTTGTCCTTCATAACCACAGTTCTCTACTTTCCCCTCTTATACCACTTATTGTGTGGTATAATTATATGTCTATTCCTAAATCCATTTTTCTTTAAACAAAATTTTTTTTTTTTTGCTGAGCAGAAGTGTTGAGCAAGCATGAGAGGGAAAGAGCTTTCAGCAAAAACACATATTCTCTAATTGTTCTGATCTTCTTTCAAATGGAGAGCTTGAGGCATTTTAAGTTTCTGGCAGTTCTTTGCCAGATAATGTAAGTAAAATATTTAATACTTTTATAACACTTTGCACAGGCCATTATTAAGAGCTATAGAGTAATAAGGGTGATAGCAACTCCCCAGCCCTGTGCAGGGAATATTACTGAGCGTTCCCTGTCTGAGTCATACAATATACATGACTTATTTAATTTACGTTCATTTGGTACATCCAAAAATTATTTGCAATCACTTGTGTGTTCTGAGACTTCTAATGTTCTCTGAGACAGTGAGAAAGAGAAAAGGACACTTGTCTGATATTTTAAAAAATGCCAAGGGTGAAAACTTTACGTCACCTTTTAAAGTGAAACTGGCAAATGTTCCCCAGTCTTTGATTTACACACGGCAGTGACCTTTATAGAATTTCTATATGTAACACGTGGCAGTTGTCATCAGAATAAAGGACAGCAGCAGTCAACATATTCAAATGTCAGACTTTCAACTTTCCAACATCTTCCAGAGAAACCTACTCTGTGAAGTAGCTGAACAATTCCAGCTTCCAACAGCAGCTTCCAAATGTCTCTTTGGAGACATGTATTTCATTTGATGTCCAGAAGACTTCTTTGTCTGCTGAGTCACAGTTCTGATTTAAATCGGGGTCAGAAATTGGGTGAGACTGTTTATCACCAATCCGTGTTTGAACTTGATGGGAAACAGGAATTCTTTCCAAATCGTGCCAAATACTAGCACTCTAGTGTAGCAGGCTGTTTTAGTCACAGACTACTACTGAACTACATTCTAAATTTGCACAGAATGCTTATTGTTATCTGAAGATGGAAGTAACCTAAAGGCAGAAAATTGAAATTATGAACAGATTCATCCAACTAAATCTGAATGTAATTTAAAAGCAAGACCTTTGCCAAAGTTTTTATGAAGTGCGTTGCTCAATATCTGAGAGCTAAGTATCACAGAAGAGCACATTTCATTCATAGGGGAAAATTCACTTTATTGAATAATTCATGTTATTTTTTTGTTCAGTAAATCAGAGAGCTTTAATCTGTTTTTTGGTGGAGGCTGGGGGGTTGTGTTGGTTCATACTGGCTGTCTTGAACTTCCTGGGTCTGAAATTCAGCAGTATTCAATAGGTATACTATCAAATTTTGGGGGCTTTATCCACGCACAAATGGTCTCTTCCTGTTTAGTATGGAATGGGAAAAGTGCAGCCAAGAGAGAACGAGGGGAGACGTTCAGCTGGAGTTGGCATTTTGGCCTAGAGGAAAAACAGAACATGTCCCATCACCACCCCTCTGAAGCAATGGGGGCCCAAACCTGTTGAGCTAAAAGTGGAACTGTTTTGGTTTGTTTGTTTTTAACCTACTTTTTCTGCAGGAGCAAAGCTGCCAGCCGCGGTGCTATACCATAAATACCACTGTAAAATACTGCAGACAGTGATGGCAGCCGGATTTGTGTGGCTGCAAATGTAGATGACTGATCATGAACAAGGACACTTGAATCATTACAAGTGCCAGAATAAAATCTAAATTAAGTATTTCTCAGGCCATCTAGGACAACTGTCAATATTACACACCTGTTACAGCAGCACAGCCAATGAATAGAGCTGTCAGTCTTTATTTTTGGCATAAACAACAGTCTTCATTGTTAGTCTAATTCTTATGATTTGTATTCCATGCAGTCAGGAATGCAAATGGCCTTAAACGTAAGCATTTAGTGCTTAATCCTGGTTGTTCTACCCAGCGCCGGCCTTTTAAACTCAACAGTTTCGTGGAGGGAATTAGATAACCTTTCAGAGATAAAGTTTCTTCTTTAATTAAACAATATCCCTGAAAGTACAAACCACTTTCCAAGAGCTGTGAGACTGCTGCAGACACACCAGAAAATAAATTGGGTTACTCCCACCTCCCCAGTAGTACATCTAGCTGCCTTTTCTACGTCTTCCACTCCATTTCCCGATAAGCCCTGAAAATGCATATTCAGTGCAGCAATTTATCCTCAACGCCTCAGTGCAGCACTGCCTTAATTTGCCAATTAACACTTCACCACCCTCCAGCAGGGCCATCACTTTGCTCGTGACTGTTAAAGCAGCAGCGGGACTGTGCCTGCTCACTTCACAACTCACTGCTGCCAAGGGGGTTACGTAAAGGTGAAAGCTCTTTCCATGACAAAGTTCTCACAGAATATAAGATCGGAAATAATTTCTAATTGTCTCAAGTCCTCACAGCTTGGCAACAGCTCTGTGAGCTGAAGTTTCTCTGCACAGTTTCCTTGGCTTTTTAAGCAAACAAAATGAAAGAGGAAGAGGTGAATGTGTTGAGAGCAGAAGATGTGGGATGGCTGCTAAGCAAACAGAACTGGAGAAAAGGGGGAACAGGAACATTATGGGTTATACTTTCAATGATTTTGTTATCAGACTGTTAATGACTGTCCTTCACACTAAAGCTTGACCCTTTACTTTAAGGTAAGAAATTATATAAACTTGTTCCCCAATAAGTCCTGCCAATCACCATGCATTGGCATATTTATCTAAAGGGACTTCCTTTCCTTATGCAAGTCCAGGTTGGTCCTGTGGCTGGTAAATCCATATGTGCCTAAACAGATGACCCAAAAACATCAGTGGAGAGGAGGATAAAGCCGGTGTGGGGTCTGCTGCTTTCTGAAACCAGGCTAAAATGCTTACAGGGAGTGTGGTAATGGCTGGCAGTTTGTTTGCTCCTGGAGAGAGCTGTGCAACCCAAGCATTTCTTATTTGAATTTTGCCCAGAAGCACTCATAAAAAGAGAAATGGGAGTTTGCACTGTGAGAAAAAAATAAATTGCATGTTGCTAGCTGATGGACCAAGAGGCTGTGTTCATCGAAGGGGAAGTTTGTGCCACTAAAATATGATGGATAACCCATGTAATATAAATGTAGGAAGCCCCTTTGTTACTCTTTGCAGTGCAAATTCTTCTTAATCTCATCCATGATGGGCAAAAAACAGTAAGCAGATGGAAAGACCTCTGCCAGGTCTCTTTGGCTCTGAGGTTGGATTAGAGCCAACAGTTCCAGAAGTTTTTTGCAAGGCACACTGCTTTTCACTGCAGATTCAGTGTTTTAGATTTCAGCTAAAACACATTTGAGATAAATGCAATTCTACCATTGTCTTCTGTATCTGAGTATTCATGCCTACGGCTGTTCCACTTGCAAATAATGTTAATTTTTGAAAACTAGCTCATTTGCTGCAAATCTGTTCACATGGATCAGTGGGAACTTCTATGCAGTAGAACAAAAATGTTCTTTATGACAGAACACTTTCTGTATTACAATTTCCTTTCTCCAGTTCTGAGAGACACATATAAATTTACTGGGTCAATGTTTTACTTTAAGCTACTAAAATAGAGGGTATTAACAGATAAGGTGATAAATGAACTGGTTATCAACTGTTTGTCATAGGACAACATAGTTTTGTTTGCTTTTTTCTTTACTGTTTATTGTTAGTTTTTCCTCGGTTAGTGAATGGTCTTTTATCGTGGGGGGGGAGTTTTCCCACTTTTTTTTTTTTGTCTGATCATACTAAACTGTGTGATTTCTGCTTCATTCTTAAATCCCTTCCTTCCTTCTAAGTTGGCTCTTCTTTGCCTTTGCTTAGTCTTCATTGATTATCTTACTAATTATCTTAATAATTGATGCTTTCTTCCCTCCATTCTTTATGGAAGATCCTGGGTATTATAATTCATTTTTGTGACTCTTCTATGAGAAATACTGATTTAAGCTACTAATAATTGGTTGGAAGATTTTGAAGAACTGTAGTTTTATAACAAATGCCTCAGGCCTTCAAGATGCATGGGGGTAAATAAATACTGAAAGAGTTTTGGGTCCTTGCAGGAGTTTGCCGTTGTCCATGAGAACGATGCCTGATCACACCCTGATCGTAGTCCTGCTGATTGGCAGAGTGGGGTCATTTTTTGCAGGTTTATTAGGTTATTAAATATTAATAACCTATTATTAAATAGGTTTATTGTAATAATAAGTAAATACAATATACTAAGTAAAACCAGCAAGTTACAAGGATAAATAATTTTAATTGAAGCTAATGGTACCTGTATTATTGAACTTTCATGTAGCCAGAGGTGGACTGACACTTGCTTGTATCAAGCACTGAACACTATATGCAAGTTAATAGGAATTACCAAGCACTGTAAAGATTTTTTTTTTTTTTCTCACCAAAATTCTAGCATTATGGAGATAAAATTTCATTTGAAAGCTGTGTGTTCTCTCAGCTTCTACCAAGTGTTAATTAGCCATTTTGGATCTATTTTAAACCCCTTCTGTGATGTCTTGTTTTATCTTTTTGCTTATTTTCATTTACTTTGTTTCCCTCACTTTTAAACTCTTCCTCTTGTCTGAAGTTAAACTCTAACAGATTTTATTTGTGTCTTCCTCTTCTCATGGACAGATATTGAATAAGTGCTTTATCATTACCATTAAATAGTGGCTTTTTTGTAGTCACAGCCTGAAATAGCTGTATAACTGTTTCTTACCAAAGAGATCCTTGTATTGTGAAGCCTTTGAACCAGTGGTGGCTTTTATTTACAACCCAACACCAATTGCATTGTATTAGAACAGCCTGCTTCTGCTTCCATAACAAGGAAGGCCACATTAATATATTCATTTAAAACCTGGCACTCATTTTAGTTCACACTGTTATCATTTTTACAAAGACCATTTTGCATATCTATTATGTCTTCTGCATTTGGCTCTTTTTTTCATCTCCTTTTATTTCTCAAGATGTATTTCACCTTTAATAGCTGCGTAATCCCACAGAGCTTGTTCCTCCACACCCTGTGGTTCCTAAGTGCCCATCAGGCACATTCCCCACTGTTTTCAGAGGAGCCCACTGCTCCGAGGGCTCATTTGTATGCCAGAATACTTCCCTGTTCTCAAAACAAGATGATTCTTTCTCTGTGCGTTGGTACTCAACTGCTCATAAAGGTTCTCTCTCTGTGACTGTGGTTTTCAGTGCAGTTGTCATGTTGTTCTCATTCATATTCAAAATTCTTAAAATGCCACTCTGCTGTGAAAGGAGGGGTATCCTAGATTTTTAATTCATTGCCTGCTTGGACACTTCCTTCAAGTCTGCTTGCTGCTCTTTCCATGGCTGGAGAGCTCTGTCCCTTTAGCCTGTCCTAGAGAATTTTATCTTTTTGCATTTCCTTTGTAATGTAATATAAATTGGTGTTCCTGCCCCCTTAACAGTGGAGGGCCACCAGAAATCTTTAGGGGAGCTGCAGCAAATAGGAAATTAGGAGAACCAGAGTGCTGGGATTGTTCAGCTTTTTGGAGAGAAGGCTGGGGGCAGGTCTTGTTGACAGAGCATTCTATGTGACACATCTTAAAAGGTACACAGTAATAGGATGTGGTTGCATTACCAAAATATGGGTATTTGTGGATGCATAAAGCTGGAGCCTGGCTTTTCTCTGTGGTTTGCAGTGACAGGACGAGAGGCAGTGGGCTCAAAGTGTAATAGAGAAAATGGCTTTTGACTTGTGCTGAAGATTTTAAAGAAGAGTTAGATTTTAGGAGTACTGAGCTCCTAATTACTCGTTGTAAAATTTTCAGTAAGTTGGAGATGCCTTATTAAACCTAGCAAAATTTTCCAGTTGTTTAAACCACAAGATTACAGCCTTCAATAGTGAGTGTAGTTCACTTTTGTAAGTACTATATCTATTTTTGTCTTCCTTTATCTGTGATGTTACCTAAGGGTAACTAGAAAAGCATAACTAGTGTTTTTATTCAAAAAGTAATTTTCAACTACACAATGGAGTGATTTGGATTCTTTGCGCCTTCCCCTGCTTTCTTGTGCTGTACTTGGTGTCTTTTTAAAATAATGAATTCAATAGAAAATAAAATTGGACCTGGTAGATAAAACATTTGAGTAGTTTTTTTTTTGCCCCAAAAGTTCCTTTCAACCAATTGATTAGCAAGTATAGCCTTGAGTGAGAGCCGCCAAGCTGCATCTTGTCCCCAGGCAGATGCACAGCACAGAGTGAAGCAGGGCAGCAATGTGTAACACTTGCTCTGATAGCCCTGCATTTCCATCTCTTTTCAGATGAGATTTTCTGAGATAGAGTTGGTTTCTTTCTACTTAGCAACACATAATTTTTCCAAGCACCTTATAAGTCTCCCCTTTGGCAACAAGCTGCCTGTTGAGTGAGAGCTCTCCTGGCTTTCCAAAAGAGCTGAAAATTCAGGGAAATGTTGAAAACCAGCTGCAAATCACTTGATGCCTGCAAGGCTGGCATTGGAAAGCCTTTCTTATCGTGACAAATACACTGATTCAACAGACCTGCATACTGTGACGTAGTAAGAGTGTGTTAAAAACTGAGACGGGAAGCAGGCAGCTCAATTTTGTCATGCGTCCAGATGCTCAATTATATACATATAAAATACATATATGACTGGAATGCTGCTAAAAACACCTCTATCCCTTTTTGATGGAAAAAGTTTGAACAGGCTGTAAATGAGCAAGTGTTCATTATGGAATTAGGCAGTACACAGTCTTCAAAGGTCACACTACACAGGAAGAAGTCGTACTGAGCTAAAAACTCAGAGGGTTAAAATCTTTCTCTGGAATCTGTGCGTATTTTCAGAGCAGATTGAAAGAGACATTTCTATAACTGTAATTTATGCAATTCCAAAGCAAAATTCAGTTTACAACTTTGAAGTGTCTGCTACAAAGAAATGTGATGGTAAGAACTTCAGTTATTAATCTGGGCTCTTGCACACCAGACAAGAGTTTTGATTGTAATGGGATTTTTCTTCTTTAAGATACAAGAAAAAAGTGAGTTGTAAGGATTTATGTACTAGGCCACAGTATCTTTAGATACCGCTGGGTTTTAAGATTGGTTCTTTTATGAATGCATTTTTCTTCCGCTTTCCATTCAAACTACATCTCTGGCTCTGGAAGTAAGGTTTTTCCCGCCAGTGTGCTTGTTGTCTTGCTTTGTTTGTTTTTAAATGCCACTCACACTTAGTGGTACTTTATAGTCCTGTCAAAATGGAGGTATATTACTAAAGAATGAGAGGAATGGAGACAAAAAAGGAACAAATTTATAACAGTGAGAATTTACTAAAATAAAATACCTTAATTCTTTTGTTTGTGAAAGTGATACCATGTTACACTGATCCTCTTAGAAAGAAAAGTGTTTGATTGAGTCACATTGCTACAAACCTGTACAATAGAGGTTTTTCTGAAATGTAATCTTGGGATTCCAATGGAAATACATCACCATCTCCTTTATATGTCCCTGGTTTTGTTATTGGCATGGGAAGGGCATGTTGGAGAGCAGTAGCTCAGACAGTGTGTCTGGAAATAACCTGACAGAGTTCCTCCCTGGGAGGCTGAAGGGAGGTCTCCAGGTGATTGCTGAGACCGAAGCAGCTGCCCTGGGCATTCCTGATGTAGGCAGCCAGACAGGTCTTGGAATAATCCAAGTAAGACAAAGCCTTTTACAGCCTATAATAATGCTGCATTAAAATTGCCAGGAATCTCATTTTACAGTTCTTTCAAACCTGTCAGACAGTGAAACCAAAAAAGTGTCCCTGAGCCTTTTTTGCAGCTCCACTGATAGAATGAGAAAGGAGATGTGGCACCAGCCTGTGACAGCCATCTCCTCGGTTTGTCCTGGGATGTGAGCTCTGTACCAAGGCGGGCCTTCATCACCTGAAGCTAGACTAGTCTGGCTCTGCAAAAAACAAAAAGCAGATCCTTGATCCAAAGTCTTTAAATAAGTTTAAGCTGAGCTTTGAACCGAGCCTCCAAAGGCAATTTAAATTGCAACTGCTCTTACTGATATAAAGCTTAGACTAAATGGAAACCCATTTCACTGCACTTTAATGGGGTGAGTGGTACAGCTGGGAGCTTGTCACCTCTCCGTGTCATTTATTAAGAGCCCAGTTTATGGTGCAGTTACTTGTGAGTGAAGACAAAAACTAACAGCCTTTAATTACCCAGCACTGCTTTCAGTAAGAGAACCCTGAAAGAGATGCTATTCAACAGCATTTATTGCACCTTTTTTCTTGTACAGAGCCCTTTCTACAAACAATATTCACTGCAGTGCTTCTAATTTCTGCTCTAAGCCATTCTGTTATTTATTAGTTAATCACAAAATACATATATATGCAATGAAGTATTAATATTAATGTATGATTCCATATTAAAGTATTGCATCTGAATGCACAGAAAATTCCCTCTCAAGGAAATTTAGGAGTGTATAATAGTTTCACAGTTATAATTCTAAACTTGTTATACTTATTTTTGCTAGTATAGAAGTTGCTTGTCTTTGTTATGATATAATGATGCTCAAAAGTTCATTCTGGAAAATGGAATGATGTAAAAAATGATGTGACAGTCTGAATATTAGTATCAAGCCTTGTTAACTGCTTGGGCACGAGAAAAATGGTGATGATTTTTTTACAGATATGCTTAAGCGTTGTTTGAGAAGGCCAAGTGTTATACGATATTGAATGGTATATTCTGAGTATCGTGGAAGAATTTCAATGTGGAATGCACTGCACTTTAGGAATGGTGTGTTAAACATTACATGAATTGCTAGAAGCTTAATTTTTCTTAAATTTTCTTAATTTCTGGTATCTTAGAAGATGCCAAAATGTGAAAATGAAGCAGTTTTAGACTTGTGCAGTGCTATTTGCTGTTTGAGAACTGGAAATTAAGCAGGAAGAAGTTTAGTTGAATATTTTCAGCCCAAGATTCAGTACTGACTTGCTTCAATTCTAGTTCTAGGCACTCAAATCCCTTAACTTCATATACTAGAAGAGCTAATGGTGAGAAAAATTACTTTTTCGAGCATTTAAAAACATTATTTACATTATGAAATCTTAGCTTCTCTGCCAGTGTATTTGATGTACTGTAGGTCTCATTATAACCTAGAGGGAGGTGTCAACTCTTCAGCTGCATGAACAAGTTAACAAAGGAATTGAGGCCCAGCTCAATGACACGCAAGATTTTAGGCCTCTTACTTGAGATTCACACCTTTAGTATGCAAACACATCTCCCAGGGAAGCTCTGATTAAAAGTAAAATTAAATAAATGTATGTGCCATTTAAAGTCAACAGTATGCATGAAACTGTAAGATTACATGGTAATTAGGACACTGTGTCTGTCCAATGTTTCTCACTGAAATTATCAACTGATGGAAGAGCAGATTCTTGTGTAAGAGTGAGCTATCACTGGAATACCCTTCCTGCCACACCCATAATTAAGAAAACCTCTGGCCATTTTCCAACAGATTTTTCGGGGGCTGTTGCTCAGCTTTTCTACTCTGGAAAAGCAGCTGTTCAGGGCTGTGCTGGAAGCGTTACCTGAGTCTGACCGCAGAGTTTCCATGGGGGGCAATTTCCAAACTGCCACTTTCTCTTTCCATCTTTGCCTTTCATTTTTGCTACAAAACTTTCCCTTCATTTCCTCGTTATTCTTCTCCTCCAGAAAAAAGTGTTTCTCTCCTTATCCAATGTAGTGTGCAAAGGAGGATTTTTGTGTTTAATTAAAGAAATGCTACTTGGCCATTCACTTTTGCAAACTGGTATGCAACTCTGACTTAATCTAAAAAGGTCCAACTGGATAACCAGAAGCAGCTTTGAAAAAGAGCTTATCTGACCAGCCAGCCTGTTATCTCAGTTATGTCCCCTGCATAGTAGAGACTTGGCCCAACACTGGAATTGTTTGCTTAGCTCTTGTCTATGTCCTCCCTTCAATTTTTTTGGTATTGTATTTGCTGCCTCTAAAACCTTCTGTTGGGTGAGGCTATTGTAGGATGAGTTGTTTCCGTTTGTTACTGGGTGAGGTTTAGCTGAGTGTGAAAGGAAAAAAAAGGGGGGTTGCAGACAGAGTTTTAGAGAAGTATGTGTAATCTCTTGGAACTGATGATGACTGTTCTTATGTGGTGGGTGGGGAGGGGTTAGGGACAGAATTATTTACTTCAGGACCTGCTTGCTGATGCTGTTTGCAGCCTGGCTGAATGCTGACACACTTTCTAAACATGCTGTAAACCAGTATTTTTAAGAATTACTATGTAACTGAATTTACTCAGTGATGACTAGTTTGATTAAAGAAGGAAAAAAGAGTGCTTTTAACTGATTTACTGATGAGTAAAAATGGTTTTAACTTATTTACTGGCCAGTAAAAACTGTTTCAAAGCTTTTCTTTAAGTATTGCTTTGTCTTTTGGAATCATCTTCCAGCGATTTACACATTGTAGCCTCAGTCTAGTTTTCCCCTGCAGGTTTTTGTATAACTGTCTCCTGTAACATTTATTTTAGCTTTCCTTTGTTAAAGGAAGATAAGACTCTACTCATACAACCATGATCTTTCCACACCTTACTAACAGAGTAATGGGTCACTCCTAATCCTGTATTTTCTTTGCTTTTTTTATTATTATTTACTCTTAAAATATATACAAAAGTAGACAGAAGTTCCAAAAACAGTTTCTGGTTTAATCACCACTATCAATTCCACCCAAGTCTTTGTGACTGTAGGACTCCTTCATTTCTCAGTTCAAAGAAGGCTGACATATGGTCTTAACATGTTGCAGAAACCGTAGCAATTACATGGTTTTCACTTCTTCCAATGGCATGGATTTTACACATCAACTGTATGTATGAGTGGGTTTTCTTTAAGAAAGTTTTTGTTCTTATACATTAAGTGCCAGATTGACAAGATGCGTCTTGAAATTGTGGAAGTCCCTTACCATCAGGATGCTTAAAATTGAGATTAGTCTCTACTGCAGTAGACGGTAACCATTTCCACATGTGCAGATCATGGGTAACTGGATGAAGTCAAGAGTTTACAGCTTTGAAGAAGCCAGTGTCATTTGTTTTCTCTGTTTGTTAACAACTTGTCTTGAGAGGAGGTATTGAGAACATTACAAGACAAATAATTGGAGGAAGAGAGTGAAATTCTTGAATGGGAAAATGGCCGAGGCAGTCTCTAAGGGAAGCTGTCAAGGGACTCAAGGCAGCAGGAATAAAAATGATCTGCCTGATATTCATCATTTCAAAAGTATTTAAGATAGCTATACAAGCTCTTAAAGTGCTGAATACCAGGTCAAAGATGAAGTGTCGGGCTTCAGGTGACAAAACTTATTTAGTTATAATTAATGACACTTTGATTAAAACGGTCCAGAAGAGCAGGAGCCTGTTCCTCAGTAGTAATGACTATTAGCAGTTCTGTTATTATTTTAGGACTAATGAATGTGATACTGAGCAGCATTATCAAAAGATCTACAGTCTAAATTAGACTACTTTGCTATATTTTAAATTAGATGGGCCAAAACCTGAAAAATTGCTTTTTAATTTCCAGGTAACATCTGCAGAAATACAAGAACTCATAGTTAAGGCAATGTGGTATTCCAGTGGTATGTAACCTGCTGTTAGTACAGATAAGCTGTGCTGGGGCAGAGACGGCTTCCAGACCTACTAACTGAGCTGAAAATGGGTCTCAGATAGCTGGTGAAAGATGACTGCCATGTGGGTGAAAGAGTTAGTGCTCTTCATACTGGCTGCCTTTTCAATCTTGTAATTCAAACCAAAAATCTGCACCACCCAATTAGAAATCTGACCCTTAATTCTTTGGAAAAACCAATGGAAAGAGCTGTGTAAGCAGATGAGTATGTATTAGTACTGTAAAAACTAATATAATAAATGCCAAGGCCCTGGAATGTGATAGACTGCAAAAGTGGTTGTAATCCATTCTTATTAATAATGTGACCATCGTGGGGCAAGTCACTCTGTGATTTCCGTGCAGCAGAATCAGACCTGGCCTGGAAATGATAGGGATGTTTTCAGCTGTCAATGGGTGGATGCAGGGAAAGGAAATTCTTGTTCATTTTTATAGTAATCCTTTACTTGCCCACTGTGAGACAATCCAGCTCAGAGCATACATTTACCCTTGGGGAGAAGGAATGCACCGTTTGTTAGAAATTCAGTGTTTCAGAACATGTTCTTATGGGGAATTTTTGACAGTTTCATGCAACTCTGAGCTTCTGGTCATAATGAATCCCTGACAGCAAATGGGATTTTCTCAAAGCACTGGAGTGGAGAAAAGCTTGGCCTTAGTCTGGGAATCTGGGCGGTCCTTTAGGAAAGGGCAATTGATACTGCAGTTCAATTAGGTACATTCAGCTTTCCAAACTACTGGAGTTTAGCTAGAGAGCAGAACAATATCATTTGCTTTTTTTCTCTCTCCCTCCCTCTTCTTTTTTTTTCTGACTAGAAGAGCTCCTTTATGAAATGTGTGATTAGGACTTGTGAGATTTTAGGTTTGTGATAACAGTCTTGGATGTTCAGTCTTACTCATGGGAGGATTAAGCACAACCATTCCAACTCAGAGGAGAGATATTCTTAAAAAGAGTTTATTCACCTTTTTATGTCTGTCATTCAACAACTTCAGCAGAAGAAATGAACCTAAGGAGATTAGGAATTGCACGCTATCCTTTTTTTTAGTATTTCTGATAGCAGTATTGGTCTGTTCCCTGTAAATTCTAATGACTAAGATTTGAATAATAGTTCTTCGCCGTGTATGATCTTTTGAAGTTGCCAAGTTGGAATAATTTAGGGGTTTAAAGAACTGTATTGCTGTTTGCTTAATACCTGCTTCTTATCAGGAGCAGAGTAATTTATTGTTGCTTGGATGAGACCAGCCTAGACCAAGAAACCTCCATTTCTGCCTGTGTGTTTCTGTACTTGTTCAGTGGTAATGCATGCAAATCCCTGATGACGCTGCTGGAAACCGGTTGTTTGTTTTTTTTTTTATTAATTACTTTATCTTTGTACTGAAAACTCCTCTCGTATACAGAATATTTAATTCAACGGTGTTTCTCAGACACTTTAAAGTGAAATATGCACTTATCTCCTTCACAAAAGTGGAATTTTCTGGAGTAATTCCAAGGGTAAGAGAGGGCTGTAAGAGTGATTTTAATTACAAATCCTATTTCGTCAGTTGATTTTCATTGAGAGGGGGGCTATATCAGTGTTAGTTTGCACTAGACTTACTTGTCCTGTAGTGCAGAACAACCTGAAATGCTCTCAGCGCATCTTAATAGGTAGAGATGTATCAACAGAATTGGCATTTCCATCCCTGTTAATACTCTCAGCTACCTGAACACAGACACTGCAGATATTTGCATCTATTTTAGCCAAGGTATTTTAGTCTCATGATCTTTGGGTATGAATACACTTTTTCCCAGATCTTTGTTTTCCTGTTTGACCTTCCTGTTTCCAAGTAGAGATTCCTGTTTGAGTCTTAGAACCTTACAATCAGGAAGAACCAAATCAACAAAAGGCGTATGGATGGAGGGAACTGGGAGTTCAGAATTACATCCAAGTTATGATAAAATTTTAATAGCTAAATTCCTAAATTAAGTGTTAATTGAGCCCCTCCTCTTTGAATAAGCATAAATAGTTTCTTTCCTACCTACTTGCCACTTCTTCAGTGGAGTTAATTATCACCTAGCCAGAAGGCAGGGACACTATTACACCTAGAGAGAGGGGATGAGAGGGGGAAGGAGTCATTTTAATGAGATGGAAGAGAAGTCAGCCAATGAAGAGTACATGTATAATTTGCCAGAATGCTTCTATGTGTGTGTATATATATAGACATATATATGTATTAGTGTGCTAAAGGTGACATTGATTGTTGAAGCTTACAACATCCAACTTCAGTGAGCTGAGCGATGCTTTGTTTCCTTCTCACATTTTCCATAGTATCTTCACTCGTTTCTGATTTAAACATTTAGCTTTCCTCGGTAGTTATTACTTTTGGTACTATAATATCTTATTGAAAAAAAGAAAACAACAACTCTGTATTATACGTGGATTTCAATTTATTGGTCTCTCTGTAATAACTTAGTCTCTCTAATAAATTGCTACTGTAATGATCTGGTTTTATTAAAATAACTGATTTATATTAACACCGTTTTTTTTTAACTACGGGGTATCTCTATAAGACTTGTTCTTTTATTTCATAAATAAATAGCTGTTTAGGTTAAAAGGGAAAAGAATTCTCAATTTCTTGGAATCCTTGGTAGTGCAATGGAATGACAATGGAAAGTAGGTGTAGCAAGGCAGTTCTGCTCCTGAGTGGCCCCACTCTAAATGGGATTACACTGTAATCTGCATTGTTCTGTTCCAGTTTACTGGTTCCTATAGAAAAGAAACTTCCCATTGCACGCGGGTTGTTAACTTTGTTAATTCCCTATCATTTGACTTCTTGAGGCTGTATACCTTTGTACTGCTGTATTGCATTGATGGATTGATTCCCTGCAGTACCAAATCCAACTAGCTCCTGATCTCTGGTCTTCTGAATTCCTGCTCGAGTTCTTTACAGCTATTCCCTGCAGGTCAAAGGAATAATTTCTCCTCCAACTTCAAACTAACCAGCATAAACAGAAATAAAATGTTAGATTATTATTAATTTCTAAATGCTGTTTCCCATAAATTCAATATGTTGTTCTTTCAACTATATGGAAGAAAAGATTATGCAAAATGGTTGGTTTGGCCTTTTTCAGTATCTGTTCAGTGAACTACTGTCTTTCTCCCTGTTTCTTACCGTCCTTAGGCTTGAAAGCTTATTCATTTTTTTCCCTTATCAAAATCAGAAGACTTCACACTGCAGCAAACAACCATTCAAAACACTGAAACATGTTCTATACTTTCTGTCATTTCTTCTATTTTACAGCAGCAGTGAAAGGACAGCTGTTAATAAGAAATTTGCCTGAGGTTTAGGAAGAGCTTGGGATATCCAGTGGGCCCTTTCATGGGAGTCATGCTGTAGTCTGAATTACCCTCACTGCAAGGGAAGGACCAAAACTGCATCCAGTTTTAAAGACACAGCGGTATGGTGGATTTGCATAAGGAGCTGATGATATTTTGGGTTGCTTTTTTGCTCCTTTCTTAGTAATTGCTCGTGTTTGTCTGGTTTTGTACTCCTGGATTTATGTTTTCACAGCACTATTTACCCTGACCTTAACATCCTGTTCCTAAGTATTAGTGGCTGGCTTATCATTGTGGAGCTAAAATAATTTTTTTCCCTTGTGCATCATTTTACAATTATCCTTCCTGAATTTCATCTGCCATTATCTCGCTCCATCCCTGGGCTGCAAGGTTTTTCTGCACTTCTTCACAGTCAGTTCCTATCTTTACCACCATGAATAACAGTAGTATCCTGAAAGTTGGTCATCACACTCTCCGCTCCTTTTTCCAGATAACTTAAAAACATGCCGAACACCAGGGTCTCTCGTAAATCCTATAAGACTCTGCTGAGTATCTCTCTTTGCAGAAAGAAATGGTTTTTACACTGACCTTCAATATCTTCCTTTTTTAATCAGCAATTTTATTTGTGTGAGGACCTTCCTTCTCATGACTGCTCAGCCTGTTTGGAAATGCTTTTAAAAGGTTCTTGTCGGAGGCCTTTTGGCAATCCACGTGTGTTGTATTAACCTCACCTCTCTTACACATATTGTTCTTGGCTACACAGGTAATCAATATGGTTTTGATACACGCCATGCAATTATATAACCTGTGCTGATTCCTATGTTAATAGAGCCTATATATTGTGGCCTTGCTAATTCTGGGGGTGGTTTTTTTAATAGCTTCCAATAATTTTCCTGGGCCAGATTTCAGAATAATCGGGAGTAATAATAATAATAAAAATTAGTAATAATAATTTGGGAGAAATTTTCCATAAAGTTACATATGAAGTCTTTCTAGTCATCTCCTAGTGTTCTGCCTGCAAGGTGGTTTAGCATGACATTGCATACCATGCATAAATCACTATTATTTCATTTTTAATCCCTAAGTGCAAACCCCCTGAATTTGGTGTCTTGATTGTTGTTCATGCTGCCATAAACTTTAGATCTGACACGTTGATGTGCTGCAGGTCCTGACACGCTGCAAGTGGAAGGGAGCTTCATCTTCTCTGAGTGTTTCTTCTCTGTTGTGGCTCCCTAGCAGATTTGACTAAAAAGAAAATGAAGCATTCCAAGATTTGCTTCCCAGCACAGAAAAAAAAAAAAAAAGGAATCCTGTTCAATTTCCACTTCAGAGCAGATGTGACCTTGCTGGGTTTTAGACAGCTCAGTAAACAGACACAGTGTTCCTCAGTCACTTAAATTGTTTTCACAACAGCTTTCTGGGGAGTTAAAATATTAAGTCACAGCCTTAGAATTATCTTACTTTCTTATTTATCCTTTTCAGGTTACTAACCAAGAAATAAAAGTAATGCAGTTACGCATCTCAGATTAAGTAACAGAGTCACTCCTTGGAAGTTAATTTCGGACAGGAGCTTGTTGCCTTACTGTATCTTGTCATGTTTTCAAAGGACCAGACCCTTTGGAATACGATGCCGACTTTGGGTCGGCTCCCACTGCACAGTACTGGAAACCAGCTTCTCTGAATCCTCAGTGTAATGGGCTTCACTGGTTTGCTCCTTTCTGGAGGAAGCTGCTAGTGGAATTCGATCTGTTCAACTACCTGATCCTCAGCAGCTGATAGAATGATACAGAATGAGATTTTCACTTCTCATTTGGACTCTGTCAAGTCAAACTGAATTACATGAATCAAGTAACAGTGTCCAAATGGCCATTGGTTTAAATTTTAAAAAGGCTTTTAAAACAGATTAATTATTTCATATTCAAGCAAATTTTATCTCCCACCTCTCACAAGGATGAACAAACTACTAGAACCAAGATGTGTCCAGGACAATTTAAAGGTAATTCTATCAAAAAGAACAGAAAACCTTTTCATCTTCAGAGAAATTAAAGACTCAAATAAGCTTTCTCTAGTCCTTCTGCGGGGGAAAAAACTCAAGTGCTCCAAAGGATCGATGCATTCTGTTTTGAGAGCCTTATGCCTGGTAGCAAATTGTAATTCCCAGATATTTATGTTTGCATTTCTTCACCTTTTTATAGAGCATATGTAACATGTAACTGAATCTGAGATGACACCCCTGGTTGCAAATGCATTTTGCAAAACCAGAGCTGTGCAGTGGGAAATTAAGTAAACAGTCATTCCAGCCTTATAGCAAAGTAATGGGAAATGTTCTTCCTGCTAATTTACACATGCAAATTAGATCAGGTTCTTGTATCAATAAATCAATACAGCTTAATGAATTCCTTGGGTGGAATTCAAATATGGTAAGCGGAGTTTGTTAGGAAGAAAACAGTCTGTACCTTATTTTTGATGGTGTTTTCAAATCATGTCCTGAAACACCGTGGTCATTTTATGGTGGGGGGCTTATCGTCACCAAACTCATTTAGTTTTATGGTAAACACTTTATTTCTAGTAATGTCAGCATCCTTATTTTTCCCTACTCCATTGACCTGAGCACTCCCATCATTTTCCCATGGTGTGGCGGTCTCGGCCAGCACTGGTGGCATTTTCTGCAGATGCCTGTACATTGTAATTCATTTTGCTACTTTACCCTTGCCTTCCTTCAGCACATGCTCACTGCTGGATGGCCGCAGGCAATGTGGAGTTGCCACTTGTATCCTTTCCTTTTTTCTGCCTTCAGCGAACTCAGGTTTACAAACTTGAATAATCATTCCTGTCAAAAGTCATTCTAATGACAAAGACTCAGTGGAGATATCATTTTCAGGACTATAAGAGTAATACTCCACTAATTTTAGTCATCTTAGTTAACACTCATCATCCTGCCACCCTCCTTAGTGATCTACAGGAAATTATTTAAAGTATCCTGAATGTGGGTATGGATGCTTAAAGTTAGCGGGTGCTTTGAAGCTGGTGCTTCAAAAAGGGCTGTGGTGATCATTCCAAATATAGAGTGACACTCTCTTTGTTTTGTGAGAGTCATATTGACATTTTATGTGGTTTATATAATAGAGTGCACTCAGAACAAATGGAGGAAATTTGTTTCTTTAGTGGGTAATAGTGCTTTCTTTGTCTAGCTACTTTTAGTGACACAAAGTTCAGGTCATCTCAGCTGCTCTCCTTATCCAATAATGCATAACACATTGATCTACTCGTATGAAAAACATTAGCTGCAAAGAGATGTTTTAGATGACAGATGCTGTGAGTCAAAATAATGATCATGTATTTTTTGAGCGCTTAGATTTTTTTTTCTCCTCTGAAAATTGAAACTTACCCAAATGATATTGCCCCAAATGTTTTCCAAGTATGTGCTTGTATAGATATGATTTGGATTGCCTGTCTGCTTTTTCATGGTTTTCAAGTTACCTCACAGGACCAGTAATCGAGGTAATAGAAACTGCACATGGCCACAAGGTAATTCCACAAACGTATGGTCATCTGAAATGGTTGGGTAAGGATTGTCACTAAAAAAATAATAAATTTGTTTAGTGTTTTGAGATGCTTTTTAAAATTCAGCAGTTAATGCTATTTACCTGTGTCGGTTTGGTTTTTAAATATGGCATCACCCTTGAGACCACCTTCACAGCTGTTCAAAAGTGCAAATTTCATCACCATCATGCTAAAATTGATTTTACAGACAGATATTCATCAAGTTTTTTTAATTGCTTGCAAAGACAGACAGCATTCTTTCCCAGGCTGAAAGATGAGGAAAGATAGTAATAGCACTTGGCCCACAAATAAGAACTCCAAACAAAGATCACAATGGTTTCTATAAAATCTCAAATGAAAGCTTGGCTTAACTAGCAACTGACCTTGTGAAAAATGAGCAGTTTTATAATGTGGTCTCCGAGTTCAAAGGAACGGGGTTTCTTTGTTGGCATTTGATGATCAGTGCGGTCACGGACGAGGGATTGTTTTACTGAAAAGAGCTGTTCACAATCAACATTTCTAAATGACCCCAAAGTGAAAGGCATAATGGGGAGGGAAGCATCAAGTTAGAAATGGTATGATGAAACATGGTAAAAACAGCTGGATCTATGGAGGGGAAAAAAAAGTTCTGAATGACAAACCTTGCAGAAAATCTATATTCTCTGAAAATGACATTTTGCATCTTTTGAAGTGTTCCTGCAAAGGATTTTTGGGGTGGATTTAAAGAACTACAAGAAGATTATTACCAAAGTTACCCAGTCACTGTCACAGGTTGCCCACAGAACTTGTGGATGCCCCGTCCCTGGAAGTGTCCAAAGCCAGGTTGGCTGGGGCTTGGAGCAGCCTGGTCCGGTGAAAGATGTCCCTGCCTGTGGCTGGGGGGTGGAACAAGATAGTGTTTAAGGTCCCTTCCAACTCTAAACATTCCATGATTTGAAGGTCTTTGTAAGCAGCTGATTCCTCTCCTTTTGGAAATACCTACTTTTCTTTTATTGAGGTACTGGAAGGGGGGATGCAGCTTAAAAAGAAACAAACACATACACAACCCACCTCTCCTCAGTATACGTATCTCACAGAGAAAAGCAGCAGGAGTTTATTTCCCTTTAGAAAAATATCAGTCTCAAATGAAAAGCAGTTGAACCACAGAACAGCTCTGGAGATACTTGACCTCTCATCAGATGATGTGTTCTGTCTTCAACCTGCTGGCAGTATTCCAGGGAATTTTGAAAGTTCGAAGGCGTAACATAGGAGCATAAATATTAACTGTGTGAAGCATAGAGAGAATAACCCCGATTTTAACGGGAAAAATCTCGCACCTGTCAGCCACCTAAGAGCAGAACTAGTTCAGAGCTCTAAATCATCATCCATGAGGGTTAAGGGCATAACAAATCTATTATGTGTTAAATGTGTTTACCGCAAGTAAAGACTATAGCAAGAACCTTTGCATGAGGACTGGTAACTCAGGTGCACCGCATTTCTCCCTGAGTCAGTGCTGCTGCGTTCTCAGGATCCCTCTCTGCTCGTCTTTAATAGACCTATTTGTACTGCTATAAAATAGCTGTAAGCGTTTTTGTGCTGTGTTGGGACAGGGAAATCTGGCCCTTAAATCACAGAAGTGAAATAAATAAGGTAACTTATATTGGTTGAATAGCAATTTGTGCTGCATGTGAGACTTGTATGGTTTACATCGTTCTTTCTTGTCCTCTAAATGCTTTGGAGACATAAAGAAAGAATGCATCAGTGCTCATATTTCCTGAAAATGAGACTTATCGAGTTTAATTCATGCAAGAATACACCATCATCTTCTATGTGGTTCAAGTATAGTGCATTGGCTTTTATGGTGACATCCTTCCCAACATTTGCAAAGAATGTAGTGAGCTGTTTTCAAGCATTCATTCTGGGCTTTTTGGAAGGATAGGTTTCAACAGAGGTACTCTTGATGAGTAAAATCTCTGCTCAGGATTATTATTACTCAGTTCCTGGAAGATGAGGCAGACAGATGTCCATCCATTGCTGCCACTGATGGAAAAATGCAGTGAGATGCCATTTGAAATATGTACTGGCTAGCAGGTTAAATTCTGCTTAATTACATTCAAACAAGTGCCTCAACAGCAAGATGAGAAAGGAGAGGGATAGTTAAGGTGCAGAGGGAAACAGCCTCAACTGTTATAAATCACCTGGATGCCATTGCCTGCCCCTGGAGTCTGTCAGAGTTTTGTTCACAAGAAGAGGAAGGCAGTGCAAGGGGCATTCAGCAATGCCTATGAAGCATCCTGGTGAAATAGCCACGTGTTTTTGCAAGCTTTATGGTATCTGTGAGATTTTAAACTATTTCCCAAAGTAATTTCAGCTCTAGGTTAATGTTGAGACAGATTCTGGGAGGGGGATGGAACTGAAGGTTGCACTGCGTCTTTATAGTCTTGAACAAGGCTTAGGTTGTTTTTCTCCTCTATTCCCAGCTGGCTCCATGTGCATTCTCAGTTGAGTAGCCTGCTTGATTATAGACTTTATGATTAAACGGCTGAGCCTTACTGTGAAGGTTATTTTGTATTTTCGTGGCTGTTTGAACTCTGCAGTAGCAAACAGTCTGTCCCCTGCAGTGGCACTGAAGGCTGGAGTATCATTTTAAACGCCTGAGGACAAATCCTGCAGCGCAATTCCATTGCACAGAGAGTAGCAAAGCTGAGGAAATTCCGGCGCACTGCGGCACAGGGCAGCTCGTGCTTCTTTCTAACTTTTCCACGGGGAAGAAGGTGGAAAACAGAGCAAAATGTCAGTGTCCTGATGCACAACGCTTTACCAGGATGCACTTCCAGACCTCCTGGGAGTTCTTCCACGGGCGCAGTGCTGAAAGCACTCATTTATGAAATGGCTTCTTTTGGGGAGGGACCCAAGCCCTGCTTGTTGATACCTCTGTAAGCCTCGGTGTGTAACCAAGCAGTGTATCTGTTTCAGCTGAAATCATTTGGAGGATGGAATCACAACTGAGAGCAGCCTACTGTGGAAGAGGGAGGTTAGAAATTTACATATTATGGTAGCGAGGAGGCAAGTGGCTGAAATCTGCTGAGATTTCCTTGTGAATAACTAAGTATTAGGGAAGTGTTCTGGATGAAAAACAATAGAAATTACAGTAGGACAGAAGGGCCACCCGGGATTCTTTTAACAGGGACTGAAAGGAATTGAGCCACCTGAAGTGTTACTGCGGAGTCTCCTCTGTAGGTTTTCTTAATTGCTATTCACTGCTACTCTGTGAAGATTTAGGTGTGTGGAGACAGACCAAAAAAATCATAATCCAGTTGATTTACTGAATCTTTCAAAGCATTCATTTTCATCATTTCACCCTAACAGAAGCCCTCTAGCCCACACCTTAAATTGGTGTTAGTCTTCTATTTCAGCTCTCTCCTTACACATGAACAGCATTTACATACCATTTTAAACAAAACTGTACTGCTGAGTTCTAGCAAAACCCACAGATGAACTCTGCAGATGCCACTGATTAAGGTTTGTGTTCTTTGGGTGTTATTTCAGTTCCTGCTCCTGACTAGAAGTAACACAAAAATCCCTTTTGAATGTGCACTCAACAGGAAGTTGTTCATTTGAATCTCTGTTTTCTTCACATTGACTCAGTCCTTCAGCAGTACTTTGACAGTTTAGATCCTCTGTGGAATACCCCTCCCCAGAAATATCAGACTAAGTAACAGGAAAGGGATTTTTAAGGGAAGAATGGAGTTTTAAGTGGATTCCCAGTGAGTGACCTGCTGTCAGAATCAAGGAGGGGTGATGGCGGGTGGGAGGAAATGGGGAATAACTCTGACACAAGAGTGGGGGTGACGGGACAAACTGTATGGGAGTGTAGAAAACATATTTCCACTGAAATAATAATAGGAATTACACAGGAGTAATAATAAGATTGTGGCTGATATCAGGGTCAGGCTTCTTTTCGTTGGTCTGGAAGTCAGTGTTCTTCATTATATTAAGTCAGACAGGGATTAAGGACATGGGGGATTTACATTTTCCCACTGATTTTATGGCTTTATCTAAATATTGTGTGTTTCATTGTGTTCCTTTTTTATAACTATTATTTTTAAACAAGTGCGTGAATGAAAAATAAAATTCCCAAGAACCAAATAAATATTTCAAAATTGCAAATATAAAAATCATAAATTTTAAATAGACCAAAAAAAAATCTAAAAAATGTTTTCAAGTACATATTATAGAAGGCACACAGGTGACCTTTGGAGAAAACACATTGGAGGGACTTAATTCTGAACCATGAGTGACTTTTGGATACTGATAACATCTACCCTTTCACTGTACCAGTAAATAGGAAAATAAGATTTTTTATTTCAGCTCTTTCTTATTTTTTCCACTGCTGTCTATCTTTTCTCATACTTGTTAAAACACAGATGACATTAAGAATTGTAGTTATTTTTGGTTGGTTGCCTGGCTGGCCAAAACTTCAATTTTACCTCAAATCCCTGTTCTGGAAAGTATGGGATCAGTAGCATTGAATTTATCTCTTTTGATCCAACCATATACAAGCATAGTTTCCTTTATTAAAACTGTAAGTATTTCATATAATGTGAGGGTAAAGAGGAAAACTATCACCTTCCTTGTACAGCCTAGATTCTCCTGCAAGTAAAACAATTGCTGCAGATACTGATGATCATTTGCAGTCTTAAAAGAAAAAAAAAATTAAGCCAGTGATGCTTTGCTGTTGCTGCTGGTAGAATAAAAACAGCTGGGTGAAGTATGATCTCCATGATGTAACCAAATATATTGGAGTGAGAGGGAGACCAGCCAAGGAAAAAATAGTTTCCCTGAGGGAGAATAGCACTGGATGAAAATCTAGATAGAGGGAAAAAAGCCCACTAAAAACTTTAAGGTTAGCCATTTTATTTCCATTTATAAAATATAGCCCCCGAATGTTTGTTTTTACCACAGCACAACAGATTTTTATCTTTTCTCAACCCGCAGTAAAATCCCGAGGTTAAAAAAACAGAAGTTGTGCTTTTGTCCTTGAGAACTTTCACGAGCAGGTAATAGTTGCTTGCTTACATTGGGTGTAAACTTTACATTGCACATGATTTTTTCTTTTTTCTCTGGGCACTGGACTTAAGTCTATATACAGGGATATCTAGTTTGACCCTACATTTTAATGTTTTATGCTGAGGACAGCAAGTACAAAGAGAATGTAAAAGAAGCAGACATAGCAAATTAATTTAATAGCAGAAAGACATATTCCACTGAGAAAGCTGTGCTAATCATGGAGCATGTGCTACATGATTTGCATAACGAAGTGCTGAAAAGTCATGAACTATGAAATTCAACATCGCAGACAATTTTTATTCTTTCTTCATGTATCTGTTACTGTTAGGTCTTTAATTATACGATTTTAAATGTTAAAAATGCACAAGTTTTAATTGGAATTTTAGCTGTGTGTACATGTATAGACCTCAGAGATCAAGCTACTATCAGAGGAACAAGGCAAAAGAGAAAAATAGGGTGTGAGTACAAAGCACCTTTTCTGCTTACTTTAAATACATTTCTCTATTTTAACCCCAGATTGATTCCGGTAGCTATACAAAACAGAGCACTCAGGAAACAGTGTCATTAAAAATTTTATGGCTTTAATTCCCAGCCCATCTACTTGTTCTACTCTAGCCATCAACACTTCTTTTCTGAAATTTCCCTATGACTTAGATGTAGTGGTGGCTGTTTCTCTCTTCATTTGGAGCTGCTCCAGCTTTACTGTCATTGTCTGTGATTGACACCCTCTTTCAAACCTGTCTTCAAACCATTTGGACCTTCTCATTTGCTGATGCCCCAGCATGACAGTCCTGGCTACTGTGAAAAGCCCAAAACCCAGAGAACAGATCTTAAAAACTTTCTTGATGTTTATAGTTGGAATAAAAATACTTTTTTTTTTCCTTTTTACCTGCAGGAAGGGTGGGTGCATAGCAGCCATGGCCGGCCGTTCATTGTAGGCTTTTCTTTCAAACATCTGATCCCCTAAGCACTTTTTACAGCATTGCCATGTGCTTGACCTAAAAAGTAGCTTTGTTATTCTGAAGGAGCCTCCAGCCCATAGCTGTTCTTATTTATTTTTCCTCAGATATTCTGCAGGAATTTAAAAGGTCTTCTTCTATGCCTGGTTTTGTTCTTATCTGAGCCACGTACTTCTGAGCCTATCTAGGAGCACTAGCCTGACATTCCTTGATGAAACAGTCACTGAATGCATAGTCCTTGAAGAAGAGACCCACCATGAACAGTACTGTTCTTTTTTGCTGTGGTCCCAGCAATTTTGCTTTTCTTTGTTGAGTGGAGCAGCTTATAGGGGAAAAAAATGCTGCAAGTGAAGTTATTTTACAGCGAAGCACAGAGCAGCGATGGAAGCACTTTTCTGGAGAAGAGGTACTGTGGCTGAAATTACTTAAACTAATGACTAGTTAGTCTTTAGTTCTGGGAAACCATCTGAGCCATCTCAGAATCCTGGACTTCAATCTACTGCCAGAGTAGCACAGCAGCTCCTTTTCCTGGGGAAGCTGTTGTCAATCCAATCAGCTCACTTCCGGGTGTGAGCACCACGCCTCTCAAGCTGGGATGTCAGCCAAGGAGGGTTTTGTCCTGTGGTGCTCTTCAGTGGTACTGCTACTGCCTTGGTGCACAACAAATCCACTGCCATGCCTGACTTTATTCTGTCTGACAATGATATCAGCTGGTCTAAGAAAGGGTACGACTCTTCCTTGCAAATCTGGTTTCATTTGGAGAAGCAGCTGTTAAAAAAAGTAATGGAAGCAGAGGGGATTTTGTAGGACCCTTGAGGGTCGCAACCAGAATTCTGAGGTATTCTGCCAATATTTTGGTTTTTAGCCATTGAACAATATACCTTGACAATAACAAGTTTGTGCACAGGAATACATATTTATCTGCGTATTTAACAAGATGTGAATATATACCTCTTGCTGCAGGCCAAAGTAAATTGGTAAGTTATGTGAGATTTCGGTTGTGTGCGTATAAAATGATTGTTATTAACTACTAGGCAATTTCCTTTCTTTTCCTGGCTGTAAAATCTCTTAACAGGAAAAAATGCAACATTAATAATATCACAACAAAGGGAATCATATTTATGACTAGAAGAGAACAGTGGCTAACTCCCTGGAAGGTAACATTTCACAGTTTATGTTGACAAGTAAATATTTATGACTGGGATCACAGAACACCAGCAAAGTCGTCAATAAGGGATCCTATAATGGTGTGAAAGAAATTCTTCATAAACAACATTTTGCAAACTTAGTTTAACTGGATGATGCCTTGTTAATTTTTGTAATGGATGGTGACAGTGGCATGAATAAGATATATTACGTTAGTCAAATGGAATGCATCTGCTGAATGCACAAGTTTAACTATCCGTACCTGCACAATAAACCTAATTAAATGGTGTGTCATCAAAGATGATTTAAATGAAAAGATAATGAAGCAAATCACATGAAAAGTGTTCAACAAAATTTATTCTGAAAGGATTGGAAAGGTTATTATAATTAGAGAAGTAGTCCTTCATGTTAATCACTTTTTTGAATGTCTCATTAAAATCACAAACTTTAGAAAAATCATGGAAACTCAGTTTTTGGCTTGGGGCAAAAGACAGGATTTTTGTCACCTCTTTTTGCAGAAAGGGATATGTATCTTTACTGAACAGTGTTGAGGGAAAGTTTGAGGTCTACATAGAAATTTATGGCTTATGGCTCTTTCTGTTTGTGTCTGAACAGGATCCTAGTTCTCTCCCCTGTGAAGGTTTCCAACAGAATTTAGGGCAAGTATTTTGCAGATGATAATATAATTTCTACCACTGATGAGAAAAATGGCATTTTTATTGAGAGAGCTGTCAATACCTTGTTCAGAGTTAGCAACAAGCTGTGAAAGTGAAGGAAAGAAAAGGAAGAGACTTGGACAGCTCTTGTGAACCAAGAAGTCTTCTGTTTTTCACCCTTCAACATGTTGTTTGCTCAGTGAAAGAGACATTTGACAGTAAAGGAACTCTCACCAGGCTCTGTATTGCAGGTATTTAATTGTCCAGGACAATTGCTTGTCTGTGAAAGGTGATGCTAAATGGCACTGGACCTTCAATCGGTTTCTCCAAAAGCAGAATAAAATGTATTATTGGTCCCCAAGGTAGCTAAAAGTGCGCTCTTCAGGAAAGTTTTAGTGACCTTCCCCTAATAGAAGGTTACAAGTAACCCATTCCTTTACGCTGTGGGAGGAGAACAGACTAGCAGCCCATTGTGTGTTTGTTACCCAGATAAAAATAAGTGACAAGACACACTGAGCCACAAATTTTGGGATTGGGGTTTGATGGCTTTCCCCTCTGCTCTGCATGTGTTTGCGCTATTTCCAGTTGCTTCATTCCGTGATTTGAAGTAATCATTGTACCTTTTTTCTTGGAGCTCGTTCCCAGATTTATCTGCTTGCTTTCTCCCCAGCCAAATTGCTTGCCAGTTCTGCCTTCCCCAACACAAGTAGTATTTAGGCCATTTGTCCAGTTCAAATTTATTAAGTTTAGGTTTTTATTTCAGGCCTATCTCAACCTCATTGGTGTTCTGAGATGCTGCTGCAATGCTGGTCTTTGTTATTGCTGCTCTGCAGTGACTCCCAGCAGACAGCACGGCCAGACTGCCTCTAAAGCCTTATGTGCGAGTCGTGTCGGGGGCGAGACCAAAGTAACTGCAGTGAAGAAAACCTATACAGATACTTGATTCATCATCAACCAGATTAAGGTAACAATTCCTCAGCAGCTCTAACAGGTACACCAGAACCTTGCAATTGATATTAACTATTGATGGATACTTCCTGGAATATCCATCAATAGTTTAAGACACCATGATTTTAAAAAAATATTCCTATCGTGTTTATCCCTTCAGTGCTTTCCTGGCTGAAGTGGTGTTTAATGAGATCACAGCCATGTCTGAAGTGTGACCTGTCGGCTGGCAGAAGGCAGGTACTTCAGAACAAATCCCAGTAGGGGGTTTAGCTTTTAAAATAAGGTTTCATTTCCACAAAGATTCTGAGATCTATCAGCAAAAAAAAGCAGGAGAGAGAGATTGCAGTGCACCCTCTGAAATTTAATCAATAAGTTAAACTTACTGTAACAAACCAAAGCTTTAGTTATAGAGAAAGTACTGCTTTTATATGTATTTCGTGAAAATGAATAGGGACTGGCAAACCCTACACTCCTAACAATTTTGTGTCAAACTTTTGTTAACATATCTAACAGTACATTAATATGTAGTCAATAATTATTCCATCAGAAGTGCTATAATGTATGATTATTTCCAAGCAGAACTTCAAACTGAATGCTTAATAACTTTCCTTTTTTTTAAACTCATTTCATAGTCGCAACAATAAAGCAAAAAATGAAAAGGTTCTTTGTGGGCAGAGCATCTGAAGTAACTGCAGCTTCTAGTTCTGATCTTTGCAGAAATACTGCCACATTTCTTTGAAAGCCTCTTTCTTTCTGATCAGAGATGAACACTGAAAACTTTAAAACTTGGTTGTACTTGGAGTATTTCCCCCCCCCTTTAAAATGTCGTAGCTGTTTTGGTTTTTTTTCAAGGGCTGTCTTCTCAGAGAGTTGCATTAATTCCAAGTGATGAATTCCAAATTTCCGCCCAGGACGTGCTTGAATGCTCCTAATGACACCTCCTTAGGTCTTAGTTTCCTAAACTTGACCATGAACAGGTGATAAAGTAACAACAGCAGAATCTTAGAATCTGTTTCTTCTCCATTTCACTTCACTGGTAGCTGGCTCAGTATCAGAAGATGCAAGTATAATGTCTCTCTATTTACTGAGGTGCCCAAATATTCCTGCATTAGAAATACTCACAGAAAAAAATTGTGCACAAGAATCTAGGTGTCCGTTGGCTTTGTGACAGCACCTGTAAAAGGTCAAGTCACTGTGCTACGAATTCCTTGTGCCTTTGGAGAAATCTTATGGCATTCTTTAGTGAACAGTACAGGCTTCTGGGGTCTGTCCTATTCTTGTTGCAATCAGTCTCCTTGTATTTGTAATCTTCTCCTGAAATGCAATCAGGCACATAAAATATGATGCATCTTTTGTTTTGCAGTAAAAGACAGATTTTACTGCAGTCAATATGCTTTCAAATTTGAAACTACTTGGGGTACCAATTTTTTGCTATGTCTTTTGGAAAATGAAATTGCACACAAAACTGTTCAATTTGCACGCATTACACGTGCAACCTCTTCTGCAGACAAATCTCCCTGGAGTCATGTGCTCTGACCAAAAGAAAATGACATTATATTCTTTTGATGTAGCTTTTAGATTTATGGTTAGAAACCAGTATTTTTACTAAAGAAATATTGACAAGATTTTGTGTTATGCCTCTGAGGAGCTGGACAAAGTGTCAACATAAAGCTCAATGAATGGGTCTAACTGTGTGAGGTGAATCTGCTGAAGAACACTACTTTGTGGTCTGTGGTTAGAGGAAAGAAGAGCTGAATCCAAGGGGGGATGTGAATAACTCTGTAAGCAAAGTGACATGATTCCATCTGCCCGATTTGGGTGGATCCTAAGCCGAGGCAATATTTCTCTTGCTTGTCTTTTACAAACAAAACACGGACATTTCCAAGGACTGAAGTGGCTGAAACAGTTTGTCCTTGTTCAGGCTGTTTGAGAGCTGGCAAGTCCTGCTGCTCAAATGCCCCAAACCAGAGGCCAGAAGCCCTGGTTCAGCCCCGGACTCAGGATGGAAGATGCCATCTGCTGAAGTACAGAGTCCAGTTTTCCTCCTTTTTCATTTCATATCGGTCCTGCTAGGACTAAAAATGGAAAGGTCAAGCTGCAATGTGGTGTGCTACAGGAAACAGTAGCTCAGCCAGCAGATAAATCTGCCTAATCAAAGGAGAAATGAACTGGGTGTTTTTAGTAATGCTCTGCTGCTTCTTTTCTCTTTAAGGCTGTTAATGTTGGAAAGTGTTACTTTGTGTTGTTTCATCTATGCTTAGGAGAGTAGGTAGGAACTTTGGTAGAGCAGGTTCCAGTTTGTCCTTAATATACACCAGATAAAGAGAAAATAATGCATCCATGCATAAAAATCACTTTATGCCAGGATTCCATTTGAGAGCATCTGGGAAACTTTGAAAGCTTTATTAGAGAGCGATGAGGTGTGTTACCTGAAACACAAAGAATAGATAGTAAATTACCTTGTCAATCGTGCTTCCTCTCCTTCCCTCATCTCTGTTGCTTTTTCCTTTCTGTTATTTAAACTGCCTGGTACAACCTCACACTTATCCTTCAGAGGAAAAGCGAGTCCATCTGTCCTTTCCTCTTGGCGCTGAGATTAATACTGTACTGTCAACATGTTGTTTACCTCCCCAGGCTGGCCCAGCCACTTCTGCAAGGAAGGAGACTCGCTGTGAGTGGTTTGTCAGCGCTTTCAAAGGGCGATTGATGTGCTCTGGTACAGGAGAGCAGAGCTCCGTTACTGCCATGGTTACAATTCCCCCGTGGCTAACAGAGTGGTCTTTTCCCAATAAAATAGTGTATCCTGTAGCCAAAATGGTGCTTAAAAACCCCAAATGCCTCCTTTTTTCTCTTCTTTGTTACATAAAAGTCTCCTCAGGATGCAAAGCAACTGCATTGCTGGTAACGCGGCTTAACTTGTGGCCTACGCATTTCCTACCTTTTGTTTTTTGAAGCGAACTTCATGGAAGAAGACTAATCTCATGGCTTCCCTTTACTGTTTTTACATTTTTTCACTGACTACATGGAAGCTTTATGGAGGGGTATTTATTATGAGAGGCCTGCGTATTGCTTACTTAGAGAGTAGTCCTGGGTCCCCAGGAGTGAACTCCTTGGCTTTCAGAACTGTCACATGAGGGGAAAAAAATTCCCCCCCCCCCCCCCCCCCGTGCCTGAGGCTCTCAGGCATAGCGTTGGGGAACTTTTTATGGATTTTCCCCAACTTCGTGCCAGGCGAAAGTGGCGCCAAGCCTGGGCTCTTGCTCCCTGTCCCCTCACAGTGGCGCTGCAGCCGCCATTTTGTGACGGCCCCGCCGGCGCCATCTTGTGGCGTGAGGCGGCGCGATGGTGATGCGGGCACCTGAGGGGTAGGGGGGTGAGCGGGCCCCTCCGTGCCCTGAGAGAGGGGATTAAAAAGGCGCTTCAGCTCAGGGGATGATTCAAGTTTCGTCTTGACTTTGCAAAGAGAGCAGAAATAGCTGAGTGGTGGGTCCCGGTTGGCCAGAGGTGAGCTGAGAGAAGTGAGTCTTCCCGCGCCCGACCTGTGAGGGGAGGCTGCAGCAACAGGGTGGGTTTTGGCTGCTACAGCTTCGAAAAGGCACGGCTAGTGACTGCTCTTCCTGAAAAAACTCAGTGCAAATGCTGGGAGGTGGCAGAGACAAGATGCCCGTTTATTTAATACATAATGCTCCTGAGGGAACGTCGATCACGAAAGGGGCATAAAGGCCATGAGGGCCGCAGAGGGAGAAGCACATGCTGGGGAATACCTGATTAAGGGAAGGCAGTAAAACATGATGGCTTCGGTAGCGTTGCTTCCGAGGAGAAGATGGAGCTGCTTTTCCTACTCCGTGTGCTGTGGGAAGGACAGGACAGAACAGGAGATGCTGGTGAAGGCAGCAGTACAGTGAGCAGATCCCAAATGCTTTCCTGTGGGGAAAAAAATGAAGGTTAGTGACAATGACAGACACTTTACTGGGCGGTTTGTTGCTCCACACTACCATGGCTGAGTAATAAATATGTTTGGTTAATTTTACAATTTTTAATGCTTAAGAGTTGATTAAGTCAAGGAAAATTTAAAAAAATGTTGAGACTTTCATCTAGTTTATAAGAATATAGATGTCTAGGAGAGAAAAAAACCTTCTCATCTGTAAGTCTGGTGAAACTTGTGAAACTCAACCGGGTTTGTAACCAGTGAGAGACGGTTTTGGTTTTCCTTTGAAGTATCAAGTGAGGTTTTTTTGTCTGTGTTCATTGTCTGGGGTTTTATAAAGCATGACTAGCCTTCAGTGTTCAATTAAGAATTAAAGTCAGGAATTTCACTTTCCCTCTGGAACAGCAACAACAAAGAATTTTGTTCTGACTTAAAATTTATTGTTTTAGTTTTAAAGGAGCATGCAGCCTAATTCCAAACCTACATGTGCTAGAATACTGTACCGGGTAGCCCAAAATCTGAGGTAGGGTAGAAATACTTCCTGCAAGCTAAGTGCTCTGGTAGTTATTCCAACAAAATATTGGAAGAACAAAAATGTGGAACATCTTTTGAAGAGCAAATAACATGAATTTGTAATGGAGTTTTCTTATTGTGTGTGACAGTCTCTAGTAAGACATGATGTACCACTGTTTTCTTGGGCAACACATGAGGCACATCATGTGCAGTCTCTACTGTTTTGAATTATATTTATTTAAACACTGAGAAATGCTATCAGGTTTGCTATAAGTATTCAAAAATTCTTTAAAATAATTATGGGAGTATGCATGGAACCTACAAACAGGGATAAAGAAGGTGATTTCAGCTAAAAAAATGTGATGAGGGTCAGTATGTGCTGTAGAATGAGGTAAACATTGAATAAAGTCTTCTTCTGTCCACAAATAAATTCATTGTTTTTTTAAATATGTCATGCCTTTTGGTTTGGACAAAATTTGACAGGTTTGTACAAAGGGAAAAAACGGAAATGAAATAAATTTTAGGAAACATTTGAATGGTAAGTATTTAGTTCATCTTTATTGCAGAATCCTACAGGCAGCATCACACAACATATCATTCTCTAAAGGTAGGTAATTGTCTGTCATTGACTATAAGTAAGCACATAAATATTTTGGCTCGAGCAGACCTTGTTAACCTGTGGCCTAGACACTGAACAATGTAAGTTTGTTTTTTGTTTTCACGACAAATTATGTTTCATAGAAGTTGGACGTTTTTTAAAAGTTGTTGCAGCTGAGATGATAAAATTCTTAACTGAATTACTGTGTGTTGATTTTACTTACATGTGTATTTTACACAGTATTATTTTACTTTCTAAAACTCATTTATTCCTGTAGTGGTTATTGCTGTGTTTGGTACGTATTAGGTGAGGAGAGCAGTAAGCACAGTGTGAGTGTACTGACCCCTTACTATCAAGGGCCTGATTGGAGTAACAGATTATTAACACATTTATACAAATTGTGGGGATTTTCATGCATTTTTATTTTTGAACAAAAGGTTGATCATCACTAGATGATTCTCATGCACAGCTGACCCTAAATTGCACTGTCAAGGAGTAGGAGTGCAGGCTGCTTTCCTTTGGTGGGTCGTAAATGTCTAGTGGGAAGGACTGTATTGAGAGTGTTTCTTCTGCTCAAACAGAAACTTTAATGGGTATAGTTTGTGCTTTTAGTTGTGTGGTTTGTGAGGGGCTTCTTGTTTGTTTTTAAGCTGATTCAACGTTGCTCACAGTTTAATATTCCGGTTCTTGCATTTCATGCTGCTGTAATCATCGCCTACTGGGCACTAATCTCTTAAATTTTAGTGCCAGAGCTCTTTCCTTGGAGAGTGGGAGGATGAAGACTACAGTGTGCTTTAGAATTATAAGTATTTCAGCAATGCAGGATTCCTTCTATTGAAATGTTATAGAGAAAAAAGGTGCAACCCTGAATTATTTTTTCCTATTTTTCCCAGTTTGGGGAAGAATGGTTTTCTTCTTTATTGTCAGGTTAGGCACATAGGGATAAATGGCTGGTTGTTACATATTATTTATGTGTTTACTGCCAGATTTCTTCAGACAGGCTGGTATTTGTTAAAATGTGTAACATGAATCTTTAATGCCTTTCTTGCGTATTTATCTAATTATTGGTCAAGCAGCATGACTGTAGGACAGTTTAAAAATCCATTTTGTCACACAAGTAATCATTTGAAAGCACTTTACTTCATTTCTTGAGAAAACTCACGTGTCAGTTCTGCCCAAGCAGTTTGTCTGTCACAGAGGAAGTGGGCAGAAAGGACTTCTACCTAGACCCAGTGTAAAATCTTGGTGTTATTTTTTTTCAGCTTGTGAAGTTTAGCGAGCTGTGGGCTATGATTATAATTTGAAACGAGGTGTTCCCTTTCCCCTCTGTGACAGCACATTTGCTGCCTGGTGTGACCTCCGTGAGCAGTCAGAGTTTTGGAATGGTTGTCCTTCCACCCCCAGTCCCTGAGCACTGCTCAGGCAGCAGAGCTTGTCTTGCTCAGTGCACAGTAACACACTGAGGGGAGCAAGGAGAAGGTCATGGAAGGAACAAGCGATTTAAGAATGATAGATGAAACACCAAAAAAAGCGATTGCAGCTATGGGAGAAATTGTCAATTGTCCACAATCTGGATCCTGTTTAAATCATGTTTGCTTGTTGTGCCAAAGAGAAGGAAATATGGCGTGGAGAATAAATTGGTAAATCCATTCCTAACCAAACCTGCAAAACTGCATCCAGAAATTCAGTCTTGAGATCTCAACTGTTCAAGACCTCCCAGAAGTAACAACAGAAGTGAGAGACTATCTCCTTACTGTGAATTCAGATGTTTCTACTAGTGATAGTCACTGCTGAGGTTGGTTGAGATACTGTGAAAGAAATACTCTTCTGTCTTCTGAAAAATACATTGGAAATGGTTATTTTTCTGCAAAATGTTTTTCCAGTGAAGAGTTGGGAAACTGTTTGGAGAGGCATAAAAACAGCAGGGGAGAGAACTTCCCTTTTATCAGTGATGTTTGCAGGTTGTTCTCTTTTTCTTTTCTACTTTATTTTCCCATGTTTCTACACTATTTGCGGTAAAATTCATATCTGCTTTTTTTTTTTTCATATAAAATTACTGGTTTTGAATCATAGTTGAAATTTTTATCTTGAAATTTGAAAAGAGAAATTGTGGATAACATAGAGCTTCTTGTTATATGACTGGGATTTATCATAGAATAAACTGAAACCTAAATGATAGGTGGTTCTTGAGCTACTCAGAGGTTGAGAGCTTTGAAAGAAATTGAGTTGATGCTGCAAAATGCGTAAAGTTCAGTGTTGGTCCTGGTTTATTTTGGTCAAAGAAAAGCAGATCTTTCTCTGAGTTTCTCTGAGTGGAGCTGAAACAGTGCGTGCAGCTGTTGTCTGTTACCAGCACTTTTTCTTTTTCAGCACTGTAGAGCTTTCACTGTTGCTGAAGCTTAGAAGACTGAGCCAAATGTGTCAGTCAAGAGCCTTTTTCCTGGTCACTAGGATAAGGAAATTTTATTCTAATATTTTAAATGTTATAAGCAGTCGTATACTTAAATTATAAATTAATACATTGTATCTGTGGCTGGAGGAAATACCAGCTGCCGTCTGGCAGCCAGGTAGTGTTATATTGTGGCAGGTTTCCAGTACATCCTGTGCTTCCATGTCTAATTAGTGGCATCTGTGCTGCAGCCAGTGGCTGCTGAAGTGTCTAACCCAGTTCACTTGCAGTTGTTGATCATTTTTTGTGTGGCACTGCACTGTCATCTGACTGTCATAGCTTGGGAGTTGTCACCTTGAGTAATTGCTTAGGATGCTGCCCCATGTCTTTTTTCCTGAAATCCTGGTGGTTTCCCTACACTAGGCTGTGAGGTTACTAATGACATTCCCATTGGCTGCTCATAAAAAAAAGCACAATCACAACGTGTCAGTACTGACAGGAGCGCACGGAGCAGAGCACAAAATAGAAACGTGCTTGGCTGATGTTTGCTTCTGTGATGGATATTGGAGCAAAAGGGAGTCTGTAAGGGAAGGACTGGCAGGCTGTCCTGCTACAGGATGTGTGAGCCAGCTGCTCTGCACAGAGCTGACCTTGCTGCAGGATTAAATGTCACACCTTCTTCTCTTTCCCCAGCTGAGACTCACACAGTATTTTGATATTTCCATAATGCTCACTCCCTCAAACATTGTCCTTGCTGAAATACTTTCTCTCTAAATTGTTCCTCCTCTTTTTCAAACATCTGGCTTTTTTTATGACCAGTACACACAAAATGAACTCATCACATCTGTTCCTGCAGGAGCTGCTGTAGGGGAATAGAGTGCCAGAGATGGACAGTTCTGCAGGTGTCACCCTGTGGGAGTAGAGGAAAAGTTGGTCATCAGCTCCTGATAAACCATGCAGCAGCTGTTGATCCGTGGTTCAGAGACCATCCTACCTTTGGTATCACTTTCATAGTTTCTGGAATTCTTTGGTGTGTTTTGAGGGGTTTTGCTGGGTTTTTAAAACTTCTTTGAACTTGAACTGAAAGCAGCTGGATAGTGTCTGCAGTGCTGAAGGGATTCAAGATTGTAGGTTGTTTAAATTCTTTTTCCCTCCTTTAGAAAAGTAGCTGAACAAAATGGGTGAAAATGTGAAAATTAAAAATAGTGCTATCTCAAGCACCATTTGTCTTTTGACCTAAAGCGGGGAAAGCTTGTGTCAGCAGACGCAAACCTGTTGGTGAAGCCGTAGTGTCCTAGTGACTAGTAATTTAACTTCTCTTTCAGAGCCTCTGAGTCTTGAGAGCTGTTTGGATTGATTGGAGTTCAGAGGTGGACTTTCCCCCATGGCCCTCCTCTTTAGGAGTATGTGCCTTCAGTGTATTGGAAGTTTGTCCCCCTGTGGTATTTCTTGTGTTCTAGATATACACTGAGAAGGAAATGTTCCTGCTTCTAATAGAAGAAAGGGGATTGTATGATGATAAGAGCGAGGAATGAAGAGGGATGGGAAAAACACAGTAGCCTGGTGCCTTCAGAAGTATTAGAGTAGATGTGAGCTCTGTGTTGATGTTGAGTCTTGCTCCTGCATCCTAATTCTCACAAATCTAACCTGTTCGTAAATGGTGAGGTTATCTAATTTTGACTATGCAAACTGTGTTAAGAGTCTGCTCTTGGTAATGTTGGGGTTTACATGATACATTTCTTGTAAGAGATGAAACCTCCAAATTTTAGATACTTAAGAGCTGTGTCTAACATGATAACAGCATAAGAGTACAAGTTAGAGGCTAATGAATGTAATTGTTTTCAGTGCACCATGATTATAAGAACAGCTGTTTTAAGCACTGATGTGCTGACCAACTGTGAAAATTCTATGTCCAGTAGCTCTTGACACTTCTTGTTTCTCCCCATGTGGAAGAGTGATGGAGTAGCTGAAAATAGAGCTGTGGTTTAAAGTACAAATGGACTGGGATTCGAGAGCTTGGGGTGAGGGGACTGTAATGCTGCCTGCAGTTAGGCAGATCTATGTGGTTTTGAAATGTGGTGACTTTTGTTTATGGCTCTATATTTTACATGAAAACAAGAGTTTGTCATTAAATCCACGTGACTGAGACACATGAAACCAAATTGTTTGAACAATGCTCTAGTTCCTTATTAAACTTGATTATAATGGTCCATCTTCACATATAGCTTATTTTATTTAGAAATCTGTGACTCTTAGTCCGAAATGAATTAATACGAATAGCAAAACCCCCCCTCTGATTAAAGTTAACTTTGAATAAAATTTTAGGAAAAAGTTAACTTCAAGCACAACTTTGAAATTAAAGGATTTATATTTCATGTTAAGAAAGGTTATTAATAATCTGTTACAATAATATTTCTGGATAGAATGAAAAAGGCAATGTTTTGCTTCTTTGGCTTGTTTTCAGAGGCAAATGACCAGATTCTCATGGTACTGGACAGTTACAACTTAAGACTGTCTGTTTAACATCAGAATTTTTAAACTTGAAGCTTACTGAGACAGTAATACTATCTGCAAGAGAATATATTGGTTAAGAGATTAATTATATGGAGTACACAGATTTTTCTGAGCTCCCTCCAGAGATTTTTGCCTTTTCCATGCACAAGCATTGTGTTTTGAGTCTGGGCCAAGTGAGCCAGATCAGCTCTCCATAAATTCAAATTAATTGATCACACAGCAGTTGCAGTGGTGTCAAGGAGAAGACATACCAGATGAAATAGCATCTTTTTCAATGGTTGTATTATGTCATCGTAGGAACAGGCCAAAATAATGTTACCTGAGTTCCTTCTGGCACAGCAAGTTTCTGGTTGTGTGGGGCACTGTGGGCTCTGAAATGCTGTGCCTTTAAATCACTCCCGAGTTGAGCAGAGGGAGGGACTGTATTTGTATGGATGCCATTCTTTCCTTGTGCTGGCTGCCTTTTGACTGGATAGATTCCCCAGGAAAGCAAGAGGTCACTGATTCATGTCCTGGCTGTGCATATGAAGGGAGTGGTAATTGTGCTGTGTTTATCGCTGCAAGCATGGAACAGTTTAGCCCAGAGCATTTTCAGTATCTTCAGTGATATGGAAGACTCTTGCAGTGGTTCTTTTTGTCCAAGTCTCTTCCAGCTGGATAACTTACTTCATTTTTCACCTGTTTTTTTTTTTTCAAAGCATCTTTAGTTTTTTATTTTAATCTCCTCAGCATTTTATCCATGGGACACTGTTTGTTGATTAGTTCTGTTAGGCATGAGCTGAATACTATGTTCTGAGCTTATTGTGGTTTAATTTCAGTAAATAGTTCTTTTTTTCTGTCCCCCCATGCCCTCAGCATAAAGTGCTTGATATCATGTCTCCTTTGAATATTTTCAGGGACTGCCAGATGGCCTGATAACCTTGGTATGTCCTTTGTCAGTACTTCCTGAGCCAAAATCCCCATCAGGTATTTCTCAGAATTCTGGCAGTCCATGTTCCAGGCTCTTTGCTTTTTCATACAACGCAACCCAGAAATGTTTGACAAGATTCTGATGCAGCTGATGTGTATCAAAGTCCCTCTAGGCTCTAAAGCTCCTTTTAGAAAGTATGGTAATCTGGATCAAAAGGATTTGTGCAAGTTCATTAAAAAAAGTCATCATTTGCATTTTTGTTGTCATACTAATCAGTAATTTAATTTTGGTATTAATTTTAAGATGAGCCTTACTTTCTTGTGTAATCCCAGATTCATGAGGAAAAGTGTACGTAAACCCCTGGTCATCCTTCCTGTGCTTTTTCCTTCATGGTTTGTGGTGATGTTCACCTGAAAACCTGCTCTTTACTGTCAGCTATTTTGGGATGCTTTTTAAAGTATAGGAGCTACCTGTACAAACGCTTTTGATGTTTACTGATGTTTTCTGTGACTTCACCATGTGTTGATGTATTCCATGCTTGAGTTGCAAAGCACTAACTGGTCTTGAACTGTGACATGAGCAGTCTTAGGATGTTGCTGCTTGTATAGTGTGCAAGGGAGCCTAATGAATTGTTTCTGCCCAGCTTATTTAATTATAGAAGGATGCCAGAGTTCTTAAATTCCTTGTCATCATGCAGCAGCTCAGGAGATAAAAGCAACTCCGTCCTTGAGGGGTAGTTTTACAGCAGTAATGGAACTTTGTTCCCTACACTGATCTCCAGTGTTTGCCTGTGTGAAAGCCAGGACAGAGAAAAAGATGTTCTATTCTTTGTGTTGTATAATGAAGATATATGCAGTTACGTGTGAATTAAGGTGGAAAAAGAGAAATAATAAACTACAGAGAAATAGAAATCCCTATATTATTGGGAAAATGTGGGGTTATGTGGTAGATCACAGCTAATATGTGATAATAATGGCCATAGTATGCTTAACATTTTGGAACCTATTGTATTTCCCATTTGGATTAAATTAAATACATACATCATTCTAACAAACCTCTCCCAGCAGATTGTGAACTTTGGAAGTGGGGAAGGGAAGTAATGGCAATGTATTTCATATTGGTGTTCTTCTGTCTAGTGATTCAGTTATTTCCCCATAAAGAATTTACGGTTTCTACGCAACAGATGTTGGTCGGCTTGTGAACAGACATTACTGAAGGTGGAGTGAAAAATGACCTTCAATTATAATAATCTTAACAGCTATTATTTATCTCACTGTCTAAGAGATGGGCCTAACAACCCATTCCTAAATAAGAGGGAAAGAACTAGGACACAGCTGAATTGCAGTGCCGAAACACTATGATCCCAAGCTGATCTTGAATACAAGAGAAATGTGAGATAACAAATCATAATAGTTCATCACTTGGATGTGTGATTAAGGGAAGCAGTGGTGAAAGACAGCTGTCTTTAAACAAATAATCTGAATATAGGAAGGCAGTTGTGAAAAATCCATCCCTGCTTGATTTTTGAATATGAAGTAAAACTCCTATAAAATGATCTAGTTGAATAGCTTAGGAAATGAGCTCACAGAAGGATCTTGTTTAAATAATTGCAGGTTAAACCAATTATGCCGTAGAAGTACAATTTCTGTGCTAAGGAATACATTTCTGAGAAGACATCAGCCAAGTAACACGTTTTCACAGCCTTTTGTCTTTTTTTAATCATTTGTGAGAGAAAATAAGTAAAACCTGTTCTAGCAGCTAAATGCAAAGGGGTTTGTCATGTAGGTTTTTGGGGTGTTTTTTGGAGGGCTTTAATTTCTCTCAAATACAAAAAGCTGTATTTGTTTTTTTCATGTATACATAATATGTAAGCAGGCTTTGGTGCGCTTGCCCAGAATGTTGGGCAAGCGCACCAAATGGGAGGGGCTCTGACTGGTTTTTTTTACGTGCTAAAAATCTTCTACTGAAGTTTGATAAAAGATTATGAAGTAGTGATACAGGCTTCATGTCTGCCAAATCCACATAAAGCAGAGAGTCAAAGTAAGTATACTGTGTAAATCAATATTGAAATTAATCCTTAAATACTTAAGTATTGGGCTTGCACAGATTCATGCATTTAATTCCTAAGCTTTGCATGCACAAGCATAACACCTATGTTTTAGATGAACTGTGGGTGTAAGGATTGCTGCTTACTGAAGAGCTCTGGATCTGCCCTGTTTATAGAGGGGGAAAGCCAGGGGGGAATTACCTTGTTTTTATTTAGATGGCATGTATATAAAGAAAATATTATGTTTCAATGTTGTTAACAAACTTTCTGTCCTGTACTTGGTTGAAGATGCTGTTAAACAAGTATTGCCAATGATACTTACAGGGTAATAAGTGTGGGCAAGCATTACAACGGTAGCAGCTGGACAATGGGGCTTTTTCCAAGTTTTTCCATAGTGCCTTTTAGTAAGTATTAAAAACAGTTTCTGGACTGAATGTAACCTTGCAAACTGGGGGAAAGGTAGCTTAGAAGTAGCCATTTTGTTTATTTCCAACTTAGGCAGAGATTTTGTAGCATGATGGGTAAGGACCAGTCTCCAGAACTACTTTAGGCTACATACTTGGACTGCAACCCCTGCTGTCACCCTGGGAGAAAAGAAAATGGTTTCTGTTGGTGTTAGATCTCCCACCCATTGAGGAACAGGGCCAAGTCCCCCTTGGGGGGTCAGTGTTCATTTGGAACAGTTCTCTGAGCTTGGTGGAATTCAGGCTGTAGCCCAAGAGGTGTTGAAGAACCAAAGATGTAGCAAGCACCAGGTAATTGAGTAGGCTGAGGTAGGGTGGGAAACAATAATCATATAACAAGAACAGCAGCAGAGGATTGGGTAGGGAAAATCCTCCCATGTCTGCATATTTTCCTCTACTTAAATCTCTTCTGGCTTGGATTTCAGACCTATCTTCTTGCTAGATGTTTTACAGTTTAATGCAATTATGAGCAGACAATAGAAATGGCATCCTTAGTGAAAAGCAGAGCAGCAAACACTTCGTGGTGTTTTGGTGTTAACAGATAGTGGAAGTTTATAAATATAACAGTTTACGTAAATTTTCATGAGCACAGTAAATATTCAATTGTGTTTATTTTCCTCTTGGTAATTACATCACATAATAAAATGTGCAATCTTACGGCTAGAATACGTACAGTAATGTCAAAGGTGTGGCTTAAAGTGTTCCGGTGTGTGGAGCTGCACTGCTGTAGGACCGTTTGTGTGGTTGAGTTCTTGTCTTGTCCTTCACTAGTGGACTGGAAAACTCTGTCCTGTACGTGTTTAAGTAGGTGTGGCCACCGAGCTTTTCACTTCACACTCCTAGTGGTTCTCATCCTCCATCTTTCTTACATACCACTTCATGGTGCAGTAATGTGTAGGAATTTCATAGTGTCAGCCCCTTAATGAAGTGCAGATACATTTTTCTCAAATTCACGTTTTCCAGCTGTCAGCTACCAGATGAAATTTTGTTGATCATTACTTGGCCAGGCTCTACTATTTCTTGAAAGCTCCATGCTGTTAAGTTGACCTGAGACTTTATTTACATCGGTGTAGTAATACTGACTTGGAATCTTGCTTTTTCTAAATTAGAACCTACCTAATAATCAAGTCATCAGCAGTATTCTTCCAGACCTGCTCTGAGGGAATAGCTCTGTGTTTTCCCACATTTAAGCAGCAAACAGAAGAAGGGACTGTAATAATGAATGTCAAGGACATTTGTCATTCTTTTTGACAACCTGTGAGTTGTTGTGCTTAGAGCGTTTTTGTGAATAATGCTTGATATGGGACTGTTACCATATGGAGTTGGTTGCATATCAGAGCAAAGCAATACTCCTGTTACTTGTGAATTATTTCTCTGTCAGGAGGAGTGAGGAAAAAGGCAGGATTCAGTTGTCTACTTGCTGTGCCTGTGTGACTGATAGGCCTCTAAATTGATAGAAGGTGTTTTCTGAGTGCCAACAGTTGGACTTCGGAGGAAGAGAAGTGTATTTATTTTGCAAAACCGTGCTGGAAGAAATCTTAAAACTTTCTAAGGATATTTTATTAAAGTTGATTGTGGATGACAAGCTTACTAGGAGCTGTCTTCATCAACTACCAGTTGCTATCTTCTGCTTTTCTTTCCCTCTGTAGCTTACAGCTCACTTGTTGACAGCCTGTGTTGTAACAATGCCCTGTATTTGATTATAAAAATATATACTGCTGATCTTTACTATTGAAGTTTTCTCATTCAGCTGTCTTGGTGTGCTATGAGAGGGAATAAGGACTGGAACGCATTTCGATGTTACCCTAGAAGTTTGGAGGGTGGCAGGTTGGGGCAGACCCCACACTTCGGAGATTGAGCTGTTTTCAAGGCATTAGGGAAATAACTCAGTAGTCTGACTTGGAGAATATATTGGGATGAGGACTGTGTATTTACATCCAGGAACATAGGCTTGCATTTAAGTTATGCAAGTGGGAATGCAGTGTAACAATTCCTTTTCCTGTCAGTGCTGTATTTTTTCTTTTAAAAGGTGATAATAATTACTCTTGAGTTTAAAAAAAAAAGTTTGCAAAAAAAACGTTATCAGAGGAGTTTAACTCCTTGTAACACATTTTTCACTTGGCTATGAATTTCTTTGTTGCAGCCAAATGGTCCTACCAGTAGAACCAAGGAAAGGAGGAGAGGCTGAGCTGGTGATTTTTAATTCTAGTTGAAGTTACATTTTTCTCATTCTTGAATTTACTTCTTTGGTTAAAGAATCTTTTCTTTGGGTAGTATGTGTTTCCATAGTTCCCTACTGTAATTTTATCATTGCTTTGTACATAAAGTTGAGGTTTGAGCTAATAACAGTCTGTTGTGCAGTTTTAAAATATCCTATGTATAGTTTGTAGACATACTCTCTTCCTGTGGTGCTTTTGGCCTGCCCGCCCATGTGCGATCCAAAGTTTCAGGATGTGGTTTGAGATCACTTCTAGCTTGTTTAGTTTGGGTCATTGAGCTAAGAAGTAAGAACAGCAGGTGAGGGAAGCTGACTTAGTATTAAAGACGTAAGTTTGAAATCTGTTAAATTAAATTTGTATTGCAGAGAGTGCCATAATTTTCTGATGTAATTGTAGCAAGTCACCTGATATATTTTTGCTCAGTCTTCCAAACAGGAAGATGATAATCACGTCCTGTTTCTTTTATGACCCAGTGGAAGAAATGGGGTCACACAAACACTTGGAGAAATGTCGTATCAGTAAAGAAAGCTGAAGTTTTGTATGCCAAATGCTGTAGGAAATAATCACAACATACAGCTTGAGTGATCCTCAAGCTTGTCTTCTGACCCCACTGAATCATTCTTGGAGAGAGACATAAGGGGTTTTTTAAAGTAATGAAAGTGTCTTTAAGCGACAGGGAACTAAAATTTAAAAAACCACCTATATTTTTAATGGATCACTACAAGTGTCTTACCCAGCCTGAAAGGGAAGGTGTTGCAAAACAGGTGGGTCTCAATCATCTCTTCACTGACAACTGCTACAGTGTTCCCAGAGTTCAGCTCAGGTGTCAGTTCTGGGTGAAGCTGCACTGGGCAATTTCTGCAGCAATATAACGACCAAGAGCGTTGACAGCTTCTGCCATGTCAGTGACACATATTGATTAATGGTCTTGGTAGAAAGAAATTTGCGAGAAAAGTGGCATAGGGACATTGAAGTCATTCTTCTTGTCAGCAGTAAATACTGCATGGTCTTCTGTGGCCTTGCCGGTGTTTTGTAGTCTCTGGTTCTTGTAATCAGCCCAGTTGTCTTTCATTTCAGTGGTATAGGCACATAGAAAGGGCATTCATTGTGACAGGAAACGTGAGAAATAAAACAGAAAACAGAGCTAGATTGTGAAACTCAAATTCAGCAGGCTAAAATTTTAACAGCAATTACTGTTGATCTTCTGGATGCAATAAGGTGTCTGTGGCTTTTGGTTTGTTTGTCTTGCTCAATTTAAAAAGCGGGGAGAAGTTTGGGGGGGATTTTCTGTGGAGGGTGTTCTTTTTGTTTGGGAGTTAGGTGTGGGGGTTTTTTTGAGAGAGAAAGGCTTAAAGGGGGTATTTTTTTGTCATAGCGGGGTTATTTTATAGATACCTCTGTAAACTGGTTTGGTTTTACATCACCATTTTTATATGGCAGATATATAACTTTGTATCATATTCATGTGTATTTGCAAATCTTAATAGGTGCAGTTTCTGTAATGATAGTAATTGTCTTGGAACAAACAAGGTATATAAATAGAATTTGTTTTGCTTTTTCTGTTTATCAGGTATTAGTTAATTAATTTGCTATTTATTAGAAAAGGAATACTAGGAAGAGGATGCTGTTTCAGTGTCCCAGACTGCAGAGTTTATGAAAACTAATTTGAATTGGTGGCATTTCAGTAAATGCCACCAGGGGACTGAAATGAACAGCCCAGCAATTACAGCAGAGTATATTCTGCTTATTACAGTAAAAAGACTTCAGAGTTCCTTTCAGCTAGTGAGTGCGCTGATGAGTGAGATCACTTTCTGTTGTTCTCTTAAAAGCATTCTTTGTAGCCACAAAAATAGTGGGTATGAAGTGGGTTTGGGGTGATGTGAGTTACAGGACAGCAGATTACCTCAAAGGCTAACTTTTAGGCAGAGGACAAACTCTGGCTTGAAGAGTAGTTCTACTAAATATATATTGTGTAGGCATTTCTGTATTTGAGATCAATGTTTCTTCTGAAATTTGGTTCTGCATTTTCTTACTGTCCAAGACTGCCCAAACTCTGTTCAGTATCTCTGTAGTGCAAGTGTCTCTTTAGAAACTTGAAGTACATTGCTGATCACAGATTGGGTAAGGGTTGGTGTGAGCAGTGGATAAGCACAGCTCCCTTGCTCTCCTTCACAGTCCCTTTACTCAAATATTTGTCAGTTTACTTGTTGGTGAGGTTTCATCATAGCGATAAGCTCCTAGCTGAGCATCTCATTATTTTCCGTGAATGTGGTAAATAGCTTTGTCTGTGACTGTGAAGGAAAGATAAACAAGCTTTTAGTGCTCTTCATTCCCAGTGATGCTTGATACAACCAAGAGAATTGGTTACCTGGTAGTTGTGTAGAAGAGTTTATAGTGGATTAGGTATCACAGTATATATTCCATCTCTGCAGGTGTGATGGAGGCAGTGTCTATGCCAGCATCCTTCACAGCTATGGGGTTCTGTAACTGTGACCATACAGAAGGCAGTACAGAGATAGCAGGTGAAAGGCCATGTTGTCTTTTCTTAAACAATTGCTCCTCTGAGTATGGGATTTAGATTCTATTAATTGGTTAAGCTGTCCTTTTCCAAAAAGTACTGGATGGGGCAGAGACAATATGTTTAAGCATGGTTTACACTTGCATATCGTATTCCCATCTGAGATGAATCTTCAGAGACACAGAGAAGTGCTCTCTCCTGTCTTTCAGGATGCTGTCTTAGAGACAAATATTGCTTATTCCAGTCCAGCCATATTGAAAATATAAGAAGGGAATTAATTTTATTAAAGCAACCTCTTAAACAGAAGAACATAATTTCTAATACACTGGTTAGTTGTGTGGTAAAATACTAATCAGGATAACTATATGCAAGCAAAAAATCCACTGCTGTACGTCAAACAGGGGTATTCCTAAAGTCATATTGCTCTTTGTTCTTATTAAAGCATCTGCATCTTCAGGAAACTTGCCAGTGCACTTCCAGACTCTGGTAAGCAGGAGGACAAGTTTTTATGCCTTAAAAAGTCACCAGGCAACCATAAAGGTATAAATTCTGGGTATCAAGAGTGAAGTGTAGCTGCAGCTACTCTCACATTTACTGGCAGTTCAGTGAGCTGATGCAAGAAGCTGGTTATTTCTGTCTGTGGTCCAGCTGGTCTACCACACACAAGAAGCAGATGAACTTTTCAGTAGGTTTTCAGTTGGTACAGCTTAGTCAGATGGCACTTACTGGGAGTATGTAGTAGGCTTTGTCATCTGCATTGCATGGATCTTTTGTATATGAGACTGCTCATGCTTTGTGATGTGTTTCCAAGTGTATGGCCTTAGTCTCATTCTAGGCTGTCCCTCATCCCTCTTTTAACTCTTACTGTGAAACTGCCTCTCTGCCCTTTCTCTGACATGTAGCTCTTGCATCTAAACAGTGACCAATTTCTTTTTATTAGTTCAGCCTCTAAGAGTACTTAATCCTGAAGTAATTAGTGATTCAATTAATACTGTAAAAGGAATATCAGAAAATAAAAATAATGTGATTTGGAATGCTTATGTGCTTACAACTAAATTTTAAAAAGATAAAAGTAATGTGTTACCTTAGAGTTCCCTCTGGATGGCTTGGAGAGTGCTCTATTAAAAGAAAATCCTTTGTGCTTTGGTGGGTTTAGTAATGCATGTAGAAATAAAGTTAAATTTAATCATGTTTTCTGCATAAACAGAGAAGCCAAGCTATGATAAAAACACGCACCTCTAGTTGCTATCGGTGACCATTACCTGTGAATTGTCTTAGATAGTTGATGTTGTAATGTGCTATAAGCCACCTATTGTATTGTTTTTATTTATGCAACATAATAACCTGTTGCTGGCTTGGAGGGTATCTGTCAGTTTTGAATTCTAATATATCTGTGGAGAGCTGATTATCTGTACAAGAGAGAAAGATTTTTTTTTTTTTAACTCAAATCTGACTATTATTAGCAATAAGTTTATTCTCTGAAATTAAGTTCATTAACTGAAATGCAGTTTCACCCAACTTGGCTTTTTTCAGTTAGTTTTTGACAAATGGCATTCGTGCATTACTTTCTTCAAGCCATAGCAAAAATAAAACTGCAGGGACTTGTGTTAAGAATCTCAACCATCTGCTATGCTAATGACCATGAGGTTCAGAGCTCTGATAGAGCTGTCAGCCATTAGGAGCAGGGCCGTTATCTTGATGTTGTTCTATGCCTTAATGAGTCTCTCATTTCAGACGAGATAGCAGAGAACACTGCATGCAGAGTTTCTAACAGAGCAAGTTTTGTCTGCAAGCTCTGAACCTAACTTGAAGTGTCTCTGCAGGCACGTTTTGTAGAGGAGGTGGGAAGCAGGGAGAGAGGCCTTGTACATGGGAAGCAAGCTTAGCTGGGTTACTCTGGCCAGCCAGAATTCACATCCTGTTCCTTGAGCCTCATAAGCATCAATTACGATCGCAGAATGTCCAGGTTTTGGAATTGTCTTGGTACAGAGCATAATATGGGTCAGAAATAAATCCAACCCAAAACTAGTCTTGTGTAGGTTGTTGCATTCCACTGTGCGGACGACCTGCTGTAGTACATGCTGGTACACTGAAGAGAGGGAGGAGGACTGGCAAGTGCTCACTGCATAATCTTGGATCTTCTTCACCAGAAAAGAAAACAAAATGCAGACCTGATCACTAAGCTGCAAAGTGTTTTTGGGGGCCATGCAATACCAGATTCTAAGACTTAGAGGTAACTACAGCAGAGAAGACATTAGCTGCAGGTCATTCACTTGTCGTTGTTATGATGATTTGTTTACTTAATTTTTTTTGTCATGTGGGCAGTTGAGCAGAGGAATTAGTTTTGGCAGAGATGATTGACAGGAGTATTTTGCTGAGTTTTAACCCTGTACTGCTATCACTGCCCTTAAGTAGTGAATGGTTTTGTCTTTTTGTCTTTGTGCTTCTGAATAACCGTACTGGGTTATATTAAGTTATTTTGGAACAATAGGACTGTTGTGAAATACAGGTTGTTTCTGAAAGAATGTAGTTAAATATATAGTGATATCACGTTTGGACAGCTAAACAGAAAATACTTTCTAAATTTCAATGGTATCAAGTCTTCAAAATTGTCAGTTTCATCAGGAAAACACAATCTAATTTCTGGTTTTCTCTTTGAAAGAAAGTGTAAATGACAAACTATTGAAATATTGACAAGTGTTATTTGAGAAATCAAAGCAGCATTTTACAGGCAACTGGGTGGTACTTAGGAGCATGTCAGATTACATCAATTCTTTGTGTCACATACGCCTAAGCATGGGCTTGTTGTTTACTGGGTACCTTATGTCACTGGATAGTTAACACCAGAGCTGGCTGTCTGCTTCTGAGTTCAAGGCAGAAAAGCCTCATACACAATCTTGTGCGAGCTTTAGTTGTTTGACTAATGGAAATTCGAAGATTTTTTTTGGCCAGAGCAACTGTACTGTGTGGAACAGTTCAGGTTTTCATGGGGTATCTGGCCCCATATATCTAGGTATATAAAATGTTTGAATCCTTTAGTTGCTTACATTGTCCGTGGTGGTTGTCTCTTACTAAGCATAAGAGAAAGAAAGAAGAGTCTTTTTTGTTTCTCTTGGCCATTGTCTGAACTGATAGTCCAAGGTTTAGTTCTTCATAATAATTAGAATCCTATTAGTAGGCAAGGGATGATATAAAGTAATTCTGTGCAGCGTTAGGGTTTGTGCTTAACAAAATCACAAGATAATGGGAAAGATTTAGAAAGAAGCTAATGAGCATGAGAGAACCCTAGAACTAGTTTTAGTCCCTGCCAAGGTCTTTTTGCTCAGAGCATTAATGCATTAATTTTTAAAAAGAGTGACATCAAAGTCTGCCAGTGACAGGAGTTGAGGGGAAAGCTGTAGAGAATGACTCAAATTCATGCTGGTGTGGGTCTTGCTCGAGTGTTGGCAAAAAGCAAAGCACATGTAGCCACTTGCCATTCTAGCACCAGCACCAGGGTAAGGTCAGCTGGTCTTCAGGAGGCACCAGGCAGCGATGTATCTGTGCCAAAAGCGGGTGGGGAGGTGACCCAAAGGGAATCATCACAACAGCAGAGGGCATTTTTGCAGCCAGCTGCCTCAGCGTACAGCTCCCATTTAAAAGCAAATAGAAGATGCTTGTAAGAACTGCTGTGCATGTATCGACTGCACAGTGTGTGTATATAATATGTACTACACTAGTGTATACTATGACTGCAGTACTATTAGCTTATAGTATACTGTATAGACACACACATTATTACCTATTGCATATAAAAAAGGAAGAGCTGGGCAGTAATGATCTAGCAAAGCTGTTTATGTTCCTAATTTTTTTAATCAAGGATGCTCAGTCCATAAATCCCAGGCGAGCATCAGCAAAAAAGTTTTTTGAGCAAATTTGTTGAAGGAGTTTGTCCCCATGCCACATGTTACTCTGGAATTTATAACCTTAACAAATGTAGCTTCCCTACCCACCTGTAAGAAAGAAACTTACAGTAAGTCATTAAGTAAGCATCTGGCACCAAGGAGACTGAAATTCTCACACAAGCTGTTGGTGCCACATTGCAGTGCCCGTTCCTGACAGAGCAGCACGGTGTTCAGTGTGCATTAGAGGCCCACCTGTGCCCTGCACTTGTGGAATGCATGGCTGACAGTGCTTTAGACTGCGTGGTTTGAAATCCTCTTGCCCAAATGACAGAAGCCTGTACAGTTTAATGTGAACGAAAGTATCTGCTTGCTGGTCTCTTTTCTTTTATGTTGCTTTTTAGGATCTTAAGTTTCTGGATACAGTTACAAGCATAGGGTTTTTGTGGATCTGTGCTGACGTGTGCTAGTATTCTGTGCTAGCTTCTCACTCATTTGGAACATACTTGTTGCTGTATTTTTCTTTAATTGATAGAGGTAGAGAACCTCAGTTTTTATTGATAACTTACAGCCTGGAGTTTTTGGAATATTACGTATTTATCTTTGTCTTTGAGACTGCGTGTCATGTCCTGATTCCTGCGTGGGCCTGTTAAAAGCTGACACAGGGCTTGAACAGCCGGTTCAATGTGAATTTCCGCATTGCAGGTACATTGATACTTGCTGGCAGAATACTGAAACAACGTGTTTTTCACAGATCACAGCTTGTACGTTCTTTTAAAAGTGGATGAGGGCTTGATGTTGGCTTCCACCTGCAGATCCTAGCTGTACCTGTCCTCTTGTTGTCTAATAGGATATGACTTAAGCTGAGAAAGTTGAGGAAGCTGAACAGTGACCAGACTGAGAACTGACAACATTAACTAAAACGCTTAATTTTTTCTGCTTATAACAAGGTCATGGAATATAACTGTTATGCATGTTGCAGTTTTTAAATTGAGAACTTATCAACTAGTTATTGTTTTGGCCTGATTTTTGACATGAGAATCCTTTGATGGGATTGTGTATAGTGGTAACTGCCATGTTGTCCTTTACCAGCTTCAGAGCTGAGCAGACATTATAATAAACCCAGCTGTTGCATCTTTGTCTTGATCTTTGATTTCTTGGTACATAATCATTGGTTAAGAAAAGTTGGCTTCTCCTTAAAGGCAAAAATTCTGCTGATTTTTAAATCATTTGAGGGCAAGGAGCAACTAAATCCAGTTTCCAATGGCACCAGGGTTCAACTGAAGTGGGTTGTTACAATATATGTCCTTTCTACGTAGGCTCAAGCCCTTAGTTTGGGATGTGATAGATAACTTTAATAGAGAAGACCACAGAGCAGTCCTCAATAATACTTCATAAGATAGATGACTGGTTTAAAGGAGGCACTCATATTTTACAGATGAGTTTTACTTGCCAGAATGAAATAATGTTTTAGCCATTTAGAAATAGATGTATATTTCCAGCCTGACCTTTATTTTAGTAACTGTAATATATCAGAAAGAAAAAACATCAAGGTCATACTCAAAATTACTGGTGTTCCTTCGTTGTGAGTAACCCTGATAATTTTTTAGGCAGAATTAGCTGTTAGTTAGGTGGCTATAGTGGTGCTTAGCATATTGGAAACACCCTATGCTGCAGGTGCAGTCTTTAAATGTAGTCTGTAGAGTAAAATGGATACTGCTGTATCTGTTTCACTAACAAGCAAGCAAAGACCAATTTCAAACAAGTTTTGACAAGCCTCGGTGGGAATCCTGGAGAAGGAACATCAGATACTTTATTTCACAGGAAAAAGAGTTTTTCATGTCACTCACCCAGGGAATATACAGGTCACATTGCCAGGCAATAGGAAAAGAAATAAAACTTGTCATCAGAATCTCTGTGCAAAGATTCTAATTGTATCAATAATGCTTTTTAAAACATGAGTTACTTATGGATTTTTGAAAGCCTATGAACATCCAGCTAGCTTTGATTTCTCTAACACTTTGTTATTGACTCTCAGCCGTAGAAGACTGGTGCAGTTTTGAAGGGTGGTGCGTATAGAGGAATGGACTGATTCCCAGAAATAGAACAAAGAGAGTGAAGTGGAAACAGTGATGGTTGGTGATTCCCAATGCTTTGAAAGGGAATCACTGTATTTTCAGAATTTTAAGTACAGGGCTTGTGGGGGAAAAAAAAGTATTTCTCTACTAAAATAGTCCAAAGGTAGATTTATTGATCGATGTGCTTTACAAGTACTGTGGCCAAGTCTGCCAGCGTTCCTCTGTACTATGCAGAGATTGACCTGTCAATGAAAAAGATGGGAGAGACAGAGACATTTAATTTGCCCCAAGTCAATCAGTTAATGGCAGAGCAGGAATGGGATTAGTATCTCATTTCAAATCTCTCTGTCTTGATAGTGTAGACACAAAGGCATTTCAGTGATGTGATGCCTCTGATTTTTAGAATTTTTACCCCATTAAAAGCTGATGGACCCATTTCTGAAGGGATTTTAGGAGAACTGATTTTGGCACAAGTCCTTCCATTTGGGCAGAGGAGTGACACCATTTAGGCTTTAAGTGGCAGTTAAAGGACTTGAACAGATTTGGAAGCAACTGCAGTAGAGTGCTGCCACCTAATTGCTGAACACTTAGGATACCTATTAACAAATACTTTCCAGTTCAAAGGAGAGAGAGTAAGTTAGGGTCTTTCATGGAAATACAAGGATAATAAATATTCACATACTTAATTTCTGTGGGGGTCTCCAGTTCATCTTTTCTTCTGACCATTTTGCAATATGCTGTACATTTGGGTTTTCAGGATGTGATGGGGAAGCCCTCTTATTCTGTACATAGAATCTCAGTGTAGAAAAAGTGTATTTCTGTTCTGGCTGTCTTCTCTAACACTTCTTTGCTGAGACCCTTTCTCTGCTGCTATGTTTACTGTTTAGCCTAACCACAGTCATTTTGCCATTAGGAAGAGCTGTTGTAGATGAAATACTACTGATTCATGTATTTTGAGGTGCGTTCACAATGTTGCCACAAGATTATAGTTTCTTCAAGTAGGAAGAGTGGTGTTAGTTCTCAAAGCACCATGCAAGGTTTTAGATGCTATTTGAAAAATTCCAGGTTCCAATGGTATTCTTTGTGTTATAAGTGTTTTAATGATCCAGTTGTCTTCAGAACCGACAGCTTGGTAATTTGAAGACTTGATGCACAGATGTTGTGTTACTGCTGTGGATACAGATGATTTTCCTACATTCATTCGTAGTTGCTTATATTAAGGTTAATGCAGAAATAGCATAATTGAATTATGCTATTCAATAGGAGATGGGTTTTTTGAAAGCACAGAAAAAGGTTTTCTTCCATTTCTACCATGTGCACTCTTGGATATAAACCCTAGTGGAGTTTTGTCAGTCCTGCTCTACAACTTGAACTTTTTCTTCTAATTCCATTTAGTACTGTCATACCACCTTTCACACTCTACCCAATTTTCCTGTTGTTTCTGTATCATCAGGCTGCTTTTCCTTGTCCTTTTTTCCCCCCTGTTTTAAGGAGATAGGTGGTACTGTTTTACCAGACAAGAATGACTCCCAGCTGTGGGTTAGTTTACTTGTTTAAGTATCAACAGGTGCCTCTGCATTTGCTAGGGGGGGATGCACATTTCCTTTCCTCTGAAATCTTTGTATTTTGTATCAGTGCTGACCCACTGTCCAAATTCTCTGCTAGCAAGTTCTGCTTTCCTCCTTTCAGTTATAACAATTCCCTCAGCCTCAAAGTAATGAACTTTCTGTTGTCTGCCTTTTCTTCTTTTCATGTATCTGCTTAGACATGGCCATGTTATTAAATTGTTCTTTGATATTTACCTATACAAGTATGTGATCGAATTTTGGCTCTAGATATTGTTGAAACTGGGCTGTTTTACAAACTTGTGAAAAATTAACTCCTGCACTTCAGATTTGTATTTCTTCTATTAAGTTGAGCATCATACATTTAAAATACAAATATTGTAAGTACTTCACCCCTGCTTTCCTTGCATTTGTTATCCTGAACCACCTTAAGTTTGGATTTTCTAATTAAAACAAGCCAAATTATCCCACAGTTTATCGGCTAGAACAAGCAAACTATGATATTTGCATTTCTTTTGTGTTAAGATATCCTGCAGCCTCCAAGTATCACAACCAAAGATAAAAAAGTTTGAAACAAGTCTCTTAGCAAGACTGTTTAGGATTTTTCCCTCTCATTGTTTTTTCAGAAAGGTTGCTACTGAGTGTCAAGTCAGCTGCTGTGATGACATGTGGGGGTTTCTCATTCAGTTGTGTTTAATCCACAACAATTCCTTCCTGATGAGACTCATCAGGAGAGAAATACTGAGGGTGTCAGTCACATCCCGTGCTATTCCAGTTAAGCAGCTGACTCTGTAAGGATCATAAAACCACATATGAGAAAGTCTCCATTACTCTCCACCTAGCTTCTTTCTCAAAGGCTGTTTCGGTTTATAGGAAGGAATCAGGTGTATCTGTGGTTGTGTAACTGCAGCACAATAAGGAACCAGGGAGCAGGGACTCCTTCAGCAGCTGCCTCCAGAGTCTGGTCTGAACGAAGTACATTGCTGTAATGGCTAAAACCTTAGATAAGAACAGAGTTGGTGGAAGAACATTTATTTAGCCACAGCACCAGGAAAACAGAGAGTGTTGAACTTAGTTTGGCTTGCAATAATAAGGGGCTGAGCGCTTACGGATTAATATCGTTCACTGCGATATTGGCTGCGAGGTTAAAATTTAATGAACTAATAGATGCATTTAACATTTATTCGTTTTCCGTAACACCCTTTTAGAAACTTTATAGCTTTTGATTAGGAGAATATTGCAGGAAGTTGAAATGCAGTTCAACCAAGAATAGGAGTGTTATTTTTAAACAAAGCATTTTGTTCCAAAAACCTTGCAATTCATTGCCACTCTTCTTGTAATGGAAGTATGATACTTTTCTGTGATACCTAATAAGTGTTCATAAGTGTGAAAAATCCTTCTGTGCTTTCGTGCAACTTAAAAAAGCTAAACCGGGGAGCATCCTTGGAGAGAGGCCCCTTTGTTTGTTTCTCAGATGTTTACAATCCTGTGAGGACCTGAAGCTTCCTTTCTGGCGTGACTCAAAAGGCTGGAGATGAGTGGAAAATGGCTCTTTCTTGCTCCACCTGCGATGCTTGCTTTCACTTCAGAGGGAAAGGAAAATAAACAAAAACCACACCACCACCACCACCCCCAACTCACCAGACTGAGGGAAACAAAGTAAGTTCTGATTCTGTCTGGTAGAGAGATGTGGGTCTCAGTAGTGGTATTTCCTGAAATGATGCTGGGAGTGCAGGATTTTGGGAGATGATTGGCAGGGAGATGGTCAGATGGCACAGTCTCTGAAATATGGGTATCCTGGACTTTACTGAAGGCCAGGATATTACCATTTAAAATGTGCATACTGTGTTGCTCAGCTTATCAGTAGATCAAAATAAACACTGGGTATTGGGTTTGGGGTTTTTTTTCCGTCTAGTACGATAATTTTACTTCTCCAAGTACTCAAGTGCTAGAGAGGTGAAATGTTGGGAACTTTAGTCCTTTGCTAAATGGGAGATCGAAGGGAGGCTTTTGTAAAGATTAGACCTTACTTAGAGGGGAAGAACAAATGTTATCAGACACTAGATTATTTTGGTGACATCTTTCATACCAGTTCTAAAAAACTGGGTTTCAGGTTCATTGAGCCTGATTTGCCATTGCAAATATCATTACTGTGGTGTTAATAGCCATTTCTGAAATCTAGCGAAGTGAAGTGAAAGGTTCCATAATATAATGACTGTACAGAATAACTATCCTTTAGTAGTAAATGGAGTTGCATCTGATGCTAACTGGAGTTACATCTGCATGTAGATGAATGTTTTTCGCCAATCTGTCTTTATTCTGTAAGGTCCTTTAAGAAATTCCTGGATGAGGAGACCACTGGTCCATATCCCATTTCACAATACTGCCCAAACTGATGCTCAGTTCATTGATTAGTCACTAAGACAGCACATTTTAAATCATTACTGTCAAAATATATTTCAAATGCCCAGTTTGGCTTTGAGAGCTTGAAAATGTGAACTGCTTATGCAAATTCAAACCAGCATAAATACTGGGTTTGAGTTACACCCTGCAACATTTGAACATCCGTAAGCAAAGCTCAAATGAATTGTTTTCTGCTTAGCAGCCACTGAATCCTTGCATTTTAAGTTAAAAACTAACATCAGTATTTTCTGAAATATCATTATATACTAAACTTGTGGAAAAATTTAGGCTTTCTCAGGAAAATAGTTTAATGGTATCTTGCTGGTGTGAGTCAACCAGTTCGTGCAAATCAAAACTGGTTCTAATGAGCTAGAAAGGTGCCTTCATATTCTTGAGGATAAATATTTTATTAATGTTCTCTTTCGATGCCTTAAATGAACAGTAATCTTTACTCTATTAAGTTTGTAGATGCCAGGATAAGATAACACATTTTAATGTATCATATTTTCTGTCTTTGAGAAACCTTTCCTAACTGTCAAAACAGACTATTAGTATTAATCTGGTTAAATAAAATTTAAATTAATGCAGACAGTTCATCATATGAAGTGATTCATATGCAGAGCACAGTATCTGTGTGTAATTTAGTAAAATACAGACGTTAATATCAAGAGTTTTAGGAAAAAGGAATTACATCAAGTGTAATTTAAACTAATTGAGATTGATTCCAAAAAGTTTTGAACAGAGACCTGATTTTTTCACTGTACAGACGTCTCAGCATTATGAAATTATTTTTTAATTTACCTGGTGTGCAGCTAGGTAGGTTACTTTCAATACTGCCCAAATTAGATCAGTTGTCTCATGCTTACAGTAATTTGCTAAAATTCCTCCATATTTTTCTTTTCTTAAGAGTACCTCTCATCCATACAGATTTTAGCACACAAGAAAATGCAGTATTACTGCTAATCAAATCTTTAATTTTTCTGTAGTAAGACATGGTTTTGACCAGGGGCTGTTGAGCTGTTCTGTTTTGTGCTACTCCTGTGTCTTCTGCAGAGTTTTGGGGTTTTTTTGTTTCAGGAGGCTTAATTCTTTGGTGTATTCCATCAATGCCACTAAAATTGGTGTTCTTAATGGAATGTAAAATGCTTACATCTACAGCAGTACTTGGGTGTGATTCTGTAGATAAGCCAAGCAAATAACAGTTAAAATGGTTGTCTAGTTAGCTTTGTTGTTGTTCATTAATTTTTTTGGCAATTGATAGATCAACCGCCACAAAAATGATTAATAATCCAATGAAGAGTAACAAGATTTCTGTAAATTGCGTTACAAATCTGAAAAGCATTCGTAGTTTTTCAGGCTACAAATAGATAATATCCTGGTCATTTCAGAGTCGTAAAGTTGCTACTATTTCTTCAGAATTTTAGAAAAACTCCCATTATTTTCAGTATATATTTTAATTCAGGAAAAAGACATGTTTGTCACAAATGGTGCTAAAACTGTGCAAGTGAAACATAATTTACATTCAGTTAAATGGGCAAAGCGTAACAAGCATGAAAAAGACCTGGAGAAGGGTGTTAAAAATGTGTAAACCTCTTGGTGCTATTTGTTAAACAGTCGAATAGTCATGGAAGATTCTAGAAGGTTTTTTTTTTTGTTTGGTTTTTTTTTTTTTCATTTAACATGGAAAAGAGTAGTTACTGTTGATTCTAGTTGCCAGGCAATTCTGGTGTTCTTGGAAAAGCTGAGGAAGAGTTAAAAGTTACAGTTTTGAAAGCTGTAGACAGCATATGTAGAACTTACTATTAGGGAAGAACGTATTGAGAAATACCATGTTTGTGTTGGTACTCCTTAAGATAAATCCTCTGTGTCTTTTAGGCGGTCCCTGCTTTGTTGGTGTGTTGTGGATGTGGTTGTTTTTTGGAGTCTTGCATGGTGTAGATTTTCATTACCTTTTTTACCCCCTTAATTCCTTATCTTTGCTTGGTTTTTAGCCCACTTCAATTACAAGAAAGCTTTCAAACATGTCAAGGTTTATTTTTCATTTAGTCTAATCAGAATTTAAAGATTTTTGTTGATCTACAGGAACTGTTGAGTCACAGACTACTTGAGACACATGGAATTAAACAACTGTTATTAGGCACGTTCCATGCAAAACAGAATCGAGAAAACCTTATACTAAAACACACACACAGATTTCCAGCTTTTTATCCAAGAGAAACCAGGGATAGTATTAAATTTCAGCTTCACATCTCTAGTAACATTTAATTGCCTACATTAAAGGCAGTAATCATGAGCTTTGTATTCAGTAGGAAGAAGCAGATTCTTCTGGGATACAATTTATCCAAATTATTTTATTCTCTACTTTTAAAAAATGGTGTTTTAGAAATGTGAGTTTCTCTCTGATGTTAAAGGACATCTGTATAGTTGAGATTTCCACTTCAGAGAGAAGAGTCCCACTACGAATGAGCTGCAGCCAGGGCAGCACACAACAGCTGGGAGCGGGGAGCATGTAAAGAAAAGACTGCAGCTACCTCAGAAGGCTCTGTTCCAGCTTCTTGACAGCTCTATCTACAGGTAGTACTGTTATTTACAGTATTCCTTTTAAACATATTGAACACAGCTCAAGTATAACACAGCCTTCTGAGATGGTCAGGAAGAATTCAATCATGTGACAAATTAGGTTAGTCTGGTGTAACTTCTAAGACACTGAGGAAAGGAAGCAAACGAGACAGATGGAGGCAGATAGAGGGAAGAGGGAATAATAGACAAATAATGGAGGTTTGTTGGGTGAGGGCTTTGGAGTGTTGTTCTGGACTGCTACTTTTGAGATGGATTATTAGATTACATTTGTGTTCTATAGTTGCTGGCATTTGGTTCACACGCCTAAATACCGCTGTTTGTTTTGCACGTGTTGTACTTGATAGATCTGATACTTTGTTCACCTTACAAATTACTGACATTTCAAGCTGCTTGTTTCTTGTAGTAAAGCTGAGTTTGAGATTATGGACTAAATATAAGGTCATGGATCACAACAGTGATGTAGAATCACAAGGCTGTCATGTTAACAAAACCCAAGTACTGTATTTTAATGAATGGTAATCACAGTGAAACAGGGAAGTATATGGTGCATTAGGAGAAGATATGGTTCAAAACCAAAGTGGAAGAGTTGAATAAATTAAATATTGAGAGATTCCCAATGCATCGTATACCAGTTCTTTAATGTCAGCTGACAACAAGGTGATCAGTGCTACAGCAGAGGGATGGTTGGCATGCTGTGCGGTCAGTCAGCAATAAATGAGCTGGAAAAGATCAATTCCAAGAAGCACAGAGCACTGTAGCTCACAGAATTTAATTAATATCAGCGGAATTTGGCCTGGCATGGATTAGTGCTTCTTAGGCTTTTAGTTCAGATAGCAATGAAAATGAATTAATGGTAGCAATAATGATGTGAGGGATGAATGAGCTGAGAGCTCAGTCGGGTCAGAACTGTTTAGTCCAGGGTCCTCCAAGCTTTTGTGTGAGAGCACAAGCACTGATGTGATGTTGTACAGTTGTGTTCTTGTGTTTCACAGCTTGGTAAATGCTAGTTTGGCATTTAGCACAACCAAGAACAGTATTAACCCGCTGTGACCATTCTTTACTGCCATTTGAAGCAGCCCCAAGATAAACATGCTTTGGAATGGTGTTTCGTGAGATTTTCAAGACTAATCATGGAGCAAGTGGCCCTGCAGGTTGTCACGGGAAGCTTTGCTCAGACACCTCTGTTGTCAGTGAGCAGATGAGGCCACAATCTCACTACTTCAGTTTTGCCAACCAACAGGCAGCACCACTAAGACAAAGGGGGCTGGTATGGTTTTATGAACAGCAGTGGCTGGGCAGAATGAGGAATTTTTCTTTTAGTCAGAGTGCCAAAATGTGAAAAATAAGGGTCTGAGACAGAAAAAAAAGTAATGAACTACCCTGCTGTATCAGTTCTGAAATAACACCAATCTTGAGATACTGAGATAATTCATTTGCACAGGCTTTTGAACAGCTCCGTAGTTTTGATCCTCAACTTTCTTTAATTTAACTTTGTTTTTGCATTTTATTTTCATTGTGAGCCTGGAAATACTGGCTGAGGAGGTGGGAAGATGAGCAGACATGAAACTGGGCAGGGTTCCAGTAAATGTCATTGGAATTTTGACACAATCAATGTGTTTCTCAATCAATGTGCTAGGATTCTTTCAAATTGGCATTTCCTCCCCTAAAACTGTTCTGTCAGAAGAGTTTTGACCACGTCTGATATCTGCAGGGTAAAGCAAACTTTCCTGCAAGAGGATTTATTCTGCTTACATGTGCAGCCTGAAAGCCTTGAAAGCAAGCTACTATGGAGAGGATTGAAAATGCATTTCTGCTCAGTGAAGAGGAAGGCATGCAGTGATTTTCTGTGGAGAAAGCTGGAAAACTCTGTTTTGCAGAGCAGAATTACTCCTACTTGATAATAAGCAGGGAGAGAGAGACAGAGGAAGTGCTCGTTTTATCTGCTTCTCACTGCCCATCTGCTGTGATCTCCATCGTTTCCTAGAGATAAATTTCCATTCTGTGTTCTCTTTGCTGTCTTCTTTCCCCATACAAAGACCTGAATATGAGAACAGAGAAGTGGGGGATTTCTTGCATAAGAATATTGTCCTGTTTTTCAGTTTAGATCTAAAATTTCATACCCAATCATAATGGCCTAAAGTAAGTAAAAATCTCTGTCTGTAGAGAAAATGTACAATAAGTACATTTTTTATAGAGACAACCTTACAAAAGAGAATAGCAGTCTGGGCAGGGAAAGGCAGAAATAATGCATGTAAATGTAGTGAAGAGCTGACAAATGGTATTTCTTAACAAATGGGCTCATTTTTTGATAAAAAGCTCTGAACAGTAACCCCCCCCCAAGGAAATCAATTCCCAAATGGCTGTATAATCCTCCGAGACCAGCTCCAATCCTCCTTTGTGTCTAATTGTATTGACAGCTGGTTCTCCCAACTTTCTGGCAGTTTATCTCCCCACTGCATATTTATTGAGAGATTACTTGTCATAGTATTGACCATACATTAACAAGGAAGTGGGGGATAATAGTAAAATCCCTATGGTCCTGACAGATGTTTTCTTGGTACGGGAGCTTGTGCTGACAGCATATGCACAACAGAGTGAAACTTAACATTTTTGAATCAAAATAAAGCATTAGTTAAATGGAAGAATTGAGTCAATGATCTATATTCAGTTCCCAATTCAAAACCAGATTGTCATGGTAATTCTTTTTGCAGAGATACGTGCAAAATTATACGGCAACCAACAGGCAAAGCTAAAATAAATTCAAAGTGAATGCTGAGATGATTATGGTAATTTCAGTTTCTTCATAAGAAAATCATTCAGAAGAGAAATTATGGTAAAATAGGACTCTAGAGATCGTTATATATTTTTTGGTGTATGGAAGTCTTTACCAAAATGTTATGTGGTTTATTTATGGTGTGATCAAAAAGCCCAAATAGATAAAACAACTAAAAACAGCTTAGTAACCTTTATCTTTGATGCTTTTATGTGCATATTAACATTTCATAATTTGGTTAGGCTGTCCATTCAAGTTTTGGCAGGTACTAGGAACTAATAGCCCTTTACAAAGTCAGCTTGGCAATTGTCCTCTATTCATTGAAACTAAGGTGCTTTCTACAGTGCTTTGCGTTTTCTTGACTTATGTGTGTTGTTAACATTGTCTACAGACCTCCAAGTGAATCAAAAGAACTCCTCACAATGACCACAGCATAGGTCATTTAGATTTTTCCAGCTCAGTTACCCTGAAGTCCCACGGGGAAAACTCATCCCTTGCTTGCTGAACACATTTGAAAATGTTAGAGCCTTATGAGGCTCTTTCACCTTCATTAAAACTCTGCCTTAACAGTGCTTTCTGTGTCTCAGGTCCTCTGGCTCTCGGTTCCCCTGCTCCCAAGTTCAGCTCATGTTCCATAAGTAGTTCTAGTTTTACCTGCACAACTGCAGTGTTTGGCAAGGCTCTTCCGCCTGCAGACTTGACTTTGAAACTTCAGCAGTTGAGGAGGTAATGAACCCAGTAATGACAGAGCTCATTAGGAGCATTACAGCTAAGTGCTATCAAAAGCCAAGGAATACAATTTTAGTTAAACACTAGCATACAGTTCAAACCTTGCATCCTGCTTCTCAGGTTTACCAGCATAGTTCAACAAAGCACAGCAGCAAAATTCCTAACCCATTATGGGGACTAGGATATTGTTTAGATGGAACAGAAACCAGCAACAGTATGGAGTTACTAGGGCAGGTTTTGCAGTAAGGATGCAGTTAGGATGGTTATTCAGATAGAAGTGATTCCCCTAGAGATTCTATCTGCCTCTCTGCCCTGTGGGTTTAATTCAGTACATGTATAATAAAAAACTAATCTTTGGATTTTGCACAGCCCTAGATAAGAACAGGTTCTTCTTTTTAGTGTGGCTTCCTGCTGAGCTTGGTCTAATACCTCAGGGCATATGTGGCCTCTTGAAGAAATTGCATAAGAAGGCAGCAAAAATAAAAGGCTATTGTAAACGAGAGGGTTCTTTTTCTTTAGTTGTTCATGTTCTCGATGGTTTAAGAGAATGAAGTATTAAGAAAGAGAGTCCTAGAAAGTTTGTGAGGCAACCAAAGGGCAAAAGTGAGGACAGGGAGGAATTTGCCAAACAAGGGGAGAATTGATTACAGAACAAGTCAAGGGTCCATCCTGTGGAACGTTAGACATCACATGACTGGGTTTGGTAACGAAGGTCATTGTCCTGTGCCTGTCCACTATGCTATGAAAATAGCAAAATATTCTAGATGCATAAACAGACCCTATCAATAACTTATTTTCTGCTTCACCTCTAAGTAAATAAACTGTGCTTTCTGCACATTATTTTACAAATTTTACTGTCTTATCATGGCAACTTGTTTGCCTGAGACAACCTGTTACAGGCCTTCCCCATAAAGCACCTTTACTCTCTATTCCTCAAACATTTATCATTAAGTACATTTTGCCTGTGCTTCAGAAGAAAATCAGATTAGAAGGAGACAAGATGTTCTTAGCAGCATCTTTTACTTTGAGAGAGATATTAGCATTGATTTGATTTTTAGTCTGTTGTGTTTTATGGTTTGCATTTTGATTACATCTGATGAACTGAAGGGGAGGCTATGAGAGACGAAAGACTGTCATGCTATTTTGAAGGAGATAAAGGACGATAGATGACAAGAACTAAATAACCCACTTGACCAAGCTAATGTGCTCAGTAATCATTAGTCACCTGTGTGATGCTCATGGTGCTTCATCATCTACAAATGAGCATTGCAAACCTGCTTTATAATAGTTTTTTAAATAAGCTCTGATCTGTCTACTTTGATTTCAAATTACATTTAATTTGATTATTTTGATAAATGAGAGGTAGTTTGGGGAATAACAGGGAGCCTCCAAAGCTTTTGAAGTTAAAGCACAAATACTAATTTTTTTCCAAAATTTTGGAACATTTATTTATTATGTGACCATTTCTGTACTGACTGTGCAGACTTAGAAATTTACCAGTTTCAGAATCAAAAGGCTGAGAATTACATGGGAGAAGTAACTGTAATCTTATAATTAAGAATTAATTTAAGATGACTGCAACTTTCTGTGTTGGTTATATTTGTCCTGAGAAATAATCCCCACACGGAATTTGTCTCACAAATGCAAGTGATTTATAGCTATGAGATTGTATAACCTGACTTTTTAAATCCCATGGATGCTGATAAGTAGATGGGGGTAGAGTACGTTGCTTCTTGAGAGTGCTTTCTGTGTTCCAAATAAATTTTTTGCTGTTTTTGGTGGGGATATGGCCAGATTAGAGAGAGCAGGATCAAAGGTTAGCCTTACCTGGGCCATATTTATAGAATCTAAGTTGGCAGCTTTCCAGCGTTCACATTTGTTTGAATATTTAAAGTATATTTACTATTCCGGTCCTTCTCTGAATGAATAGCAATTGTTGCTTTAATTGCATTATTTTTAGAATGACACTGTTGGTGTTTTGTGATTTTACTTACTCCGGCTTCAAGAATCAACAGCAATAAAAAGGAGAGGTTGTTAATCAAATAATGCTGTTTTGGAAGTTTCAGGAGTCTGGCAAATGGCATAAGGTTTCCTTTCAACTGTGAACTAACCTGGGCTATGAACGAGCCTCTTTAATGAAAAGGGCAGCTTTTGAATGTAGTCCCTAAGGGTAATTATCATTTTCTGGACTCTTACTAGCATGCCAAGTGGCAGAGTTGAATAGCAATATGAGCCTTGGGAGCCAAGTGAGGGGACAGTAATGCATATATTATCGTAGCTTGTGCAATAATATTCAGCTGTATCAAGGGATACATTGGAAAGACGTCTCTGGCATATCCAAAATAAATTACCCAAGCCCAACAGAAGTTTTCAGGCCTGGATTTTGCTTGTATTATAATGGAGGATTTGCATTTTCCTATTCTTAGAAGCTTTTTTAGACTCAATCTTTTAAAAGAACAGAGATTAAAGCAAAATTATAAGTTAGTTGTGAGTTGGAATTTACAGTTTACAAACGTGTGGCCTGAAAGTTGCAGAAGTTACAGCAGGGAAAGAACAACAAATTTTCAAGACTAATGCTTTTATTGTGCTATGGGATTTACTCAGATCAGTTGTACATTGGATACATTATATTTGGGTGTGTATTTTATTAGTCTTGATGTATTGGTATAACTGTAAAACTTGGTTGAAGACAGCAGTATATTTAAAACTTTGGGAGTGGGGTGTTTTTCTTCCTAAAATAACATGTTTCCTTTTGTTATTTAATTTCAGATATTTTCATGACACTCTTTTATGTCTTACTCCTTTTGACATTAGTGGATTTTATTGACTCATTCTTCTAGGTGCTTTGGAAAACCTCCTTATATGTTCTATGTTGCATAATTTCAAATTTTTACAGTAATGGCAACCACATTGCTCTATGAAGAAAAACCTCCAAACTAAACCCAGATGAATAGGCAGGCTTTCCCAACATATCTGCATGAATACTTGGAATTTTAAAGCAACTTCTTCACAGTATCTGGAAGAAAAGACTGAACCTTTGACCACAAGGTCACTCTGGTTTTATGCAAATTTTGTTACTGCAGATGAGATAATGAAAGTCAATATGTTAGAGTTTTTAATGAGAAAATGCCTGTAAACATGACACGTGGAGATGGAAAACTTGAGCCTTAACTGTTAATGGACATTTGTTCTGGTATAATCCTGAAGTATAAATGTACTGGATTGAGCAGATATGTTCATGAAGTTATTTACAAGCCTTTAAAACATAACTTAAAATCTCTTGGTAAGGATCAAGAGGGACAGATCCTTGTCACAGGCTTCAATACAGATTTATTGATGCACGTATTCTCCATAAAAATATTCTACACTGATTTTTGAAGTCAACTCTTCTGTTGCTTCTGTTACTCTCATTCTTTCTCCTGGAGTCACAGTTCTGCTCAGGGGTACTGACAGGCTTGGATATAGTTAGAAATCTGCGTGGAAAGCTTTCACTCTCTGTCTCTTCTTTGTCTTAATTGTGCTTTGAACAGAGTGGATCTAAGACAGGAAAATGCTGTGTGACAGATGTGATGCTTCTGGGAAATCCTGGAGAGGAAATCTCAGTGATGTTACTGGTAGCACAGATGTAGCCAGCTGTAGATGGGGTGGCAGCAGCCCAGATGTTGACATCCAGTGGCTCATCAGGCATCCTTGTTTCTCAAGGCTCTGCAATACAGACACACAAATGACAAGCAGAGAAGCTTTGTCTCACTGCAGCTCTATTCTGTTGTAGTTATTTGTTTTGTGGACAATCAAAATACTGGGATGGTGGACTGTAATTACATAAAATGATGGTAAATACTCAAACTTTCCTGTGTATCAATTCATCAGTGCTCCTTAAAGCTTTATGGGAAACAGTCCCATATAAACTGTAGGCCGTGGAATTATGGGAGACGTTTATCTTTGAAAACGTGGCAGTAGTTTCATATAAGCCAAAACATGATTGCATGTAGTTTCTTACCTCTATATGTACTTTTGTAAATGTATTCCTACTTCTGTGTAAGTGCACAGCAAAAATTTGGCAATGACCTCTGTTCCTTATTTCTATTTGTATCTACCATTACAAGATACTGGACTCCAAATTGAAATTGAATAAAGTAATAGTTTGGGAGGAAGAGCAGGTTGTTATTTCAGGTGATTATTTTGGACTTCTGCTAAGCAAAGAGGATCCTTCCTTAAGGTCAGGTCAGCAAAACTGCTCGGAAATATCCTGAGATAATGCTACCAGTGGAAGTTTCACCAGGAAGGAATTGAATATTGCAAGACACTTGCTATTTATCTTCTGTAGAACAAAATAAATCTGATAAAATAGCTAATGGGAATAGAAGTCTCAGGAGTGCATTATGCTTGCACAAGGGAGCATTTCTGTTAGGATGCCAAATGCAAGATGGTCAAGTTTTGGTATCTTTGGATTATTTTCTGTTACGTCAGTTTTCTGTCCTTACAGGAATTGGCCATGAGGTGTTGGAACACGTTAAGCAAGCACTCAGGGAGCCATTTTCAGATATGTGAGAATGCCAGTTTGCCTCTCCTTTGCTGTAAGCACGAGGGAGGATTAGGACTGCATGGTGCAGAGGTGCCTTTGTGGGTTTGTTTTGGTGTGTGTGCTTCACTTGCAACTCAAGAAGTTAGGAGTGGTTGGCACTTCTCATGAAGTTAGAGTTTTTACTTTTTCCTAATGCTTTCCTACAGTCGCTTTAAAACCAGTGACATTTCAATTGGAGATCTCCCTGGAAAATTTCTCCAGAATCTGTCAAAATATTTTTCTTTGATATGACACTATGTTCCTTTTCTTATTTTTGCTATTACTGCATATAGAACACTAAATTCTTCATCTATGAGTTTTCAGACTTACTTCCTCTCTTTGCTTAGCCATCATTTGCCAAATATGTCCCTGTACTAATGGCTCTGGAGCAATATTTTATTTCTGTGGGGCCAGACGTGGACTATTAGATCAGCCCTGACATTCAAAGAGAATGTTTATGACAGTCTGCCATGCCAGATACAGATCTGTATTGGGTGGGCATGCAGTAAGCAGTCTCCCATCCCAAAAATATGAAGGATCAAATGGCATATTGTGCTAGGAATGCCTCTTATTGACAGTCAGTTTAAATGAAAACACTTGGTATTTTAAATGCAGAAATTTCAACTGGAAATGTTCTTGGCTATCTTATACACAAAACTGTTATACCTCATACTGGGTCCAGTGACAGAGGTGGTTCTAGTTCTGCTTTTTAGTCTCACACACAGTCTTAGCATTTTTCTACCCTTTTGCTCCTTTTTCTGGTGTTTGCTAAAAGGCATATGCTAATGATGTCCAGGAGCGGTGCTTATGCAGGATGGCTTCATCATCCTTGTACATTGTGTTTTGTGATATTTATGTTTAAAAAATTAATCTCGTTTCATGGAGTTGGACTTAGAAAAGACCCAGAAGGATCATCAAAGTCAGGATATTCTGATTTAGTTGATTAAAATGGGGCTCACAGGCAATTCTTTTGCTGTTAAATCTGATCATGTGTTAAAGCCACAGGGAAGGCCTGAGATTAGCATGAATGGAGAGCGAATGTACAATTCACCTTCGTACATTAGCATCTCATGGCCAGGAATCAAAGATGACTATTCAGTATTTTATTCCAAGTCTTAAGATGAGCTTGCTGATAAATCCAGTTGAAGACAATACCTGGTGCATTATCCTTACCTGAGAATCTGTTCCTAAGTTTCAAGAGACCTAAATACCTTGTGTGAATACTCCAGTAAAGTGTGTCTTGTAAAACTCCACTCTTAGTTATGTTTTGAAAAAGTAAATACAAAAAAGTAATGGCAGTATTAGCATTTTAAGATTTGGATCCACAAGTAGTTGGAAGAAATGCTGAAAAGAACCTGATATCTTGGAGAATAAGAAAAATTTCTCCTGAGTGCTGCCTTGCAAATACAAATCAGGAACTCAAAGCTTTGTCTAAAATTTGAAATGTAAATTAGTCCCTCCTCTCATGTCCAAATTCACATCCAATCAATTACCCATAGCAGACAAACCTCACTTGCAGAATAAGGAACTATTTCTGTTGGAGGGTAGAGTTACCACCTACAAAGCATAACACCTCTGGAATAATCCTAGAAATGGTCTATCACTCTCCTACTTGAAATGAGTCCTGATCCAGAAATTCAGAGGGTCACAGAAAATAATTGTTCCCCTTGAAAGAATAAACCCTTTAGGAAAAGCCCTTCACTACCATGAAAAAGTCTACTGAAAACAGCAGTGCTTCCATAAAAAAAGCCAGAACACGTTTTAAGTCTCCACTGAAATGGGAATGTTCTTTCAAGTGCTGTTGGCTTTGGCGGGGAGGAGAGGCATGAAGTCTTCCAGGGGCATTTGCTTTCCTTCTCTCATATTTTTTGCAATGTTTGAAATGTTCTCTCAGACACTGACAACCTTTCCATTCTGTCTCTGGAAACACATGGTTTTCTTCTCAGTTGTGGGCAGTGCACTTCAGAACGGATCAGGGCAGCATTTGAAAGCACAAGATGTGTAGTGACAAGGCTGAAAGCATTCTGTCTTCCACTGCTCACAGACTGTAAGCAAGCTATTGTTGTTTTAGTCTTGATCTTCATTCTCTCTTTACCATGGGAATTGTTTGAAAACATTGAGTTAAAAAGTGAAATCCAAGAGCCATCTTGTTAACAGCCATAAGTCCCAGGGGACCTGCAGGTCACTTAGACAACAGAAATTAAACAGGTACTATCCTGCAGTGACTGAAAAAGGGTGGGTGGATAATCACAGCTTAATAGCTACAAGAATTGCGTAGCATTTATTTAAGATTCTTCTTGAAATCCTGGAAATAAAAGCTTTATACCTAGTCCTTCAAGGAGTTTCACGTTTTCTTACTCGGTACTGTTATTTTTATTGAACTCAAAACAAGCACCTACAAATAGCCAGCCAACCATTTTCATCATGTTGTGCTGAATCCATTCTGGGTGTGAATGTGAAAACTCATCTGTACAGTATTTTTGAAGAACTGCTGTGGTTTAATATTACCAGCGCGTGAGATTAAACCTGAAGAAGTCTAACAATTTTTGTTAAATCCGTAGCAAAAACCAACCAACCCAAAAAATCCTAACTTCGAAATGGAAAAAGTCATTACGTTTTACTGTAGAACTTTTCCATTGCCCCCTTCTGTTTGAGCTAGGAGGAAGAAATTCCCTGTACAAAAAAGGAATAAAATGAGAGTGGAGTGTGGAGGGAGAGATACAATAGGACTAATTCAGACTTGGAAAATACCTTTTACAGAAAAAATTTAAAATGAGAGGGGAAGAGTCAATATGTTATTGAAATACGTACTTTGTAACAAAATGTGAAATGAGAGCTAAAAGCACTCAGCGTTGTAGATTGGATGCACAGATGTACATGGCCGGGCTACTTTCCCTCATTTTTTCTATATTGATAATAAATACATACAGAAAATAAATACAGTATTTGCTTTGAAATCTGGGACAGGAATCTTTAATTTGTACCTTCTATTTAAGGACACAAAAGGTTCAAAGATGGGTGGCAGGTAAATCCTTGAATTCAATCTGAAGCAACACCCCACAAGCTCATTTTTGAATGGGCTGGTACTTTGTCTAGTGTGTTCCGGTACTCTGGCCCACTGCAGGATTTCATGTCTGCTGAGAGGACATGAGGGGTGCAAAGGAGCTGCCTGAGAACATGAGGTTCTCGCTCCTGGCCTAAACCCACAGCTCGGAGGCGGTGTACTTGTTCAGAGAAAATCCCATTTTCTCCCCACACTGCACCACTTTTGTAACTGCGAGGAATGTCTCCTTACCAGTGTTTTAAGTGTAGCCTGGGTAATTTTATTTATGCAATGCAAGAGTGACTGCTGGGAATGCTCAAGATGCTATGTGCCCTAACAACAGAATACATTTGACCTGAATGTGGACTGCAACGTGAGGCACAGTATTTACGGCAGATGATTTCTTCTGCTTTTGATGTTATGCCCTTTTTTGTAAAATATGTCTTGCACAATCAATGGGGATGCCCAGTGTGACACTGGGGCTTTTTGAAGCTTTTAAAAGCTACAACTCTCCTTCTCAGCATCTTGGGGTACAGGCTGTCAGCATATGTAAATGTCCTGCAGGTATGATTTTAATGCCAAACAGCATGGAAGCTTTCCATTACTTCGGAGGTCACTGGTTATTTTGAGAAATACCAAGTCTGCATGTAGAGGTCTGCATTCCTTCACAAGTTTGATTCTTTCTCAGTAAATGTGCAGGAGCAATTGGTGAGCTAGCTGGGGTTTTTCATGTTAAAACATTAATCTGTTATTTGTCATGTGGACATTTTCTGAAATAATTGTCACTCATTTCTTATGTACGTGTGTTTGTGCATGTTAAGGACATTTACGAGGGCAGATTAATTACAGGGAGAATACAATTTGGCAATATCTACATCTTAATCTTTGCCAACTTTATCAGGGTGTTTGTTAGAGGGGCCAAAGAGGTAGAAGATTAGAAAGCTACACATCTAATGCAAAGAATAACCAGCTGTCTTTCATGTTTATTTCTTCATTGCCAATCTGAACTTGGAAGAGAAACAAGTTACTGTGAATGTAAATGAAAAGCATGTGAGATCCTCTGTTTTTTCAACACATGGCTTATGGTCTGCAGAACACACAAAATTGGGGAAAATATTTGAAAACAACAGTTGGAGTATTAGACCTAAAGTAGAATGCTGCTGTTGTGAGACATGTTGCATATTGTGGTGTTACGTCCACTCAGTGCCAGAGAAGTCAGGTGTTTAAATGAAGTTTGAATTGAACTCTGAAGACTAATGAAGTAATTGTAAGGTGTGAAAATGCCCTCACCTTTATGTTCATCATGAGCACAGTGAACTTCCTTGGGCAGGGCTGGCTAGTCTTGGTATCTTGTAAATGACATCTACATTCAGTAGTCCCTACATTAAAATGGGGGTTACCGTGCTGTGCATGGAATTTAACTGTGGATCTAACTGAACCGTCATTCAGAGTAGGTTCTGGAATGGGCAATTTCAGTCCATTTCCTGAGGCAGAGATGCTTGCTTTTTCTTGACTTTTTAATATTGAGTAAATATATGCATCTGCATATACTTAGCCCACTTTAGAAGTTCTTTTCATGTTTGCTGAACAGTTTTCCTGTCCTGTAGTTCATCTGAAATTTGTTTCTTGACTATTATTTTGAATTCTGAACTGTAATTCATATACTACTTTAATTTATTCTTCTAAATAATGCATTACTGGAGTATTAATACTGCTGAGTTATTTCCACTTCCCAATAAAGGTAACAGAATTAAACTGTTGTTTTGAATATCTGTGAATGTTCCTTTCGTAGTAGCATACCCACATCTTAATTGGGAAAGTTCCAGTAACAACTTGAAATGGCTACGAACTTCGCTCTTGTATCAGTTACACTGGTATTTATCCTGGTCTTTGGTGAACACCTCTGTTCAAAGCTGGAGCTTAAGGACAAATTTGTATGGCCTAATTACAACTGGATCTTAAAGCAAGCTTTTATCTTCTGTTATCTCTGCTCTTCTGTTGCATATACAATGTGCTGTGATATACTCCAGTGCATAATGCAGGATTCTTCTCTTTATGCTAAATTTTCTGTGCTTAAAGTGGTCTTAATTAGCTCAGCACATGTGAAGAAGCTCACAGTGAATTAGACTCCATTATTCTCTCACATAAGCTGTCCCTGTTGTGTTTCTCTTACTCACGTTAAACCCTTCAAAGATGCCTTCCCTGAGCCACAAGCTGTGATGTGAGATTATTAAAGGATCTTCACTTGATCCTGGCGTCTGGTCTTTGTGGGGGAGAAACAGCCAGTGGATCAAAGAGAGGTGTTAAACCTTAATATGTTCTGGTAGAAAGATCTATAGCTAAGTGGAGACAAGCTGTACTGATATCGATACAACATGCAGCTATTTCAATAATCCATTCAGGATAGCTCCTGTTACTGCAACATGGAGCTGGGACCAAGTTTTCTTCTCGTCTCCAAGTTAGTTATATAATTTCTGTAAGCACTGTGGGAGAGGGTGTAGAATTGATCAGAGCAGCAGATAAATTGGACAAAGGGAAAAGTTCAAGCAGATAATTAAGGTCTTACCAAAACCTAGTAGCAAAGCTAATCAAATTCAGTGCGTGTGTGCAGCTAGGAATGAGTTTAAGTAGCTGGATCCTAAGGCAGTTAAGGTGTTGGTGCAAAACAATAACTATTTAGTAGAATGAAAACTGAGACTTACTGAAGTTAAGTGATTTCCTTGAGGCTGTGCAGTGAAGTCAGTAGTTTTTAAGCAAACCAGGAACACTAGCTTTTAAAACCTTCTTCTGTCTACTAGGCCACCAGAGTGTAGAAATGTTGCTTCTAAGAAGAGCAGGATTTGATTTAAATATAGCTCAACTAATAGTGAAAATTGGTTGAAGAGTGGCAGATGTGAACGGATTTGCTCTTTGTGCCTTTGCTCTAAAGCTAAGCAATATTATACATTTATTGTAATTTAGTGGCATAGAAAATTCCCCAAATACCCTCAAGTATTTTGGGAACTGTAGCTCTAAAACATAGGTGGTCTTTTTTTGTGCCCTGCATTGTGTATTATTGAGCCATGCACAGAATGAAACCCTGCCAAATGGTGATCCATAGCCCAAACTAATCTCTCTAGAGCAGATGGGAGTTTGACAGGGGAAGAGACAAGCTGACAGCTTTTCCTCAAATAAGTCATACACTGTGTTTCCAGTGCCAAGCTGGATTTGACATTTAATTAAAAATTTACCTCAGGAAAAAAAAGAGACCAAAAAAACTCCACCTCCACAGCCCCCCAAAAACAACCTTTCGCATGCATGCCCTGGTACAGGTAGAGAATCTCTTTGGTTTTATTTAAACCAGAAACCTCAGTGCTCAGAAGGCCATCACTGGGGAGAGGGCAAGCACTGAGATACCACAGGGAATAGAGTCAGCATTAAAAATGTATTTTGGCTGGTCTGTGACCAAACTTGGCTTGAGGATATAGTGGTGCTTAATAAGAAAAATTAATTACTGCAAATATTCAGCCTGAGCTACTATAGTTGGAATATAATATGGATGGTATATATTCTGATAGGTTTGAGTACAATTTTGTGTCTCTTTTTTAGTGGGTTTGTGAAGTCAAAAATATTGAAGATATAAAAAGCTTAGTACTGTTGCAGGAAATACTTGTAGTCATAAGGATGTTTCTGCATTTCATTTTTCTGTTCAGGATCACCCCATGATGCAAACCAAAGGCACCCATAGCTGGCTCTAGTATCCTTTTGGTTCCCCACAGATTTTTAGGGTATATTCCTGTCCATGAGCTGGTCCTGTGTTGCTCTCAGCTCTCCTGTGTTGCTGTTCTCTTCCTTGGCAGCAGCAGTTACTGGCACTTGGTTCCTTTCAGAAAACTTCTCACACTCCGGGGGGAAGAAAGAAACACAGGAATGGGTGCTAGAAAAGACATGAGATTGTAGGGAGGGTGCCCTGAATTCTCCCCGACAAAACACACTGATTTTCCTCAGCTTCCTTTTTGTTGCTTGCTCATGTGGAGAACCTGAAGGTGATGAACCCAGTGATGGCTATATGAAAAAGGAACGCAAATTAAGAAGCCTGATTTGTTCCCTCTGCAGTTTGGCCTGGCTTATTATAATAATGTGGAGACTTTGTGCTATTTTCTGAGGGTCAGATTCTGTGTCAAAAAACCTGATGATTGGGGAGGGTGGAAGAAACACATCACAAGGATCCTTGATGTTTCTAGGTGAGCTGGAACATAAATACATTATTAATTTTATTCTTTATATGTGTACTTCATACTTACTGCTCTGGAAAGGAAAGGTGGTTAGTTCATTTTCCAAAGGGTTTTTCCAAGTGGATGAGAGATGCAGAGATAGACAAGACAAACTATCAAGCTCTAACTTGGAGGGGTTTTGTTGTTGATTTTTGGAGTAATTCCATGCAACCTCCTCACCATAGTAAGTTTAATAAAAGATAGGTACATAATTTATTATAACAGTGGTAATGTAAACTGCTGAAGTCCTACACTCATTACTTCAGTTTGGATTGGAATGCAGAACCAGTGGTTATTCCTATTTCATAAAGGGATTTAATAACTTGGAGTAAGATTTTTAAAGATGGTGAGGTAGGTGCTTAATAGTGCTGAGATTTTGTAAAGTGCTCAACAAAAGCTGCATCATTTATTTCCTAATGGAAATATCTGGAGTTATCTGACTGATTTTTGGTGGCTTCTTGAAACCCTAGTAGCTGTTTATTGCTACTTTTAGACATGGTGTTGTTTCAGATTTTGTCTGTATGGCACTTACCTGTCACTCAGGGATACAGCCAAAGTGTGTGAATGTCCGGGTTTGCTACCGACTTGGAAAGTGTGAGCAATTCAGCCCTCAGGCATCTCTGAGCACGAAGTAGGTGTTCCTCCGGCTGGAGCCCAGCGGGGTTTGCTGGAGGGATGACTGAGTACTGCAGGGCAGGGCTAGGCTCTGTATGGAGCACAGAGGGATCGTGGGCCAGTGATGGGAAGGCAAATTCCTCCCAGCGCTGACTGATCCCAGCGTTCTAGTGGGGGACTCAGGATCACTCCCAGCATCTTCATTCTTCCTCTTGTGTATTGAGCCCAGATCCTGAATTCAGGCCCCTGAGATACTCCCCCTGGGGACAGCAGTCCCAAAATGAGTTCAGCTGGTGTGATGCTCCAAGGAATTAGAATCCTTCCCTGGCATTCTTTCTTTGGCTGCTTTTAATAGTCTTTGGAGTCCTGCTTAACTTAGACTCTTGGAAACAAGTTACCCTTTTATTATTTGAGATATCTATTTCGTACATTAGTACCAGATTTCAGCCATTTTGGTAATTGTCTTAGTAGAAGAAAGTTTTTGAAACTATTGTTTCTACTTTCATTTAATCCAGGATGATACTATTTCATACTAAGGAGGATTACTACTCGTTCTGGCTTTATTGTCTTGAAGCACTGACTGTATTGGCATTTAAAAAACCAACCGGCAGCAATAATAACAACTAAAAATCTGCCGTTTCTCTGGAGAGTCAAGATGAAACATCAATATAATGTGCCCCTGTAGAACATTTAAGTTTCATGGACAATATATCGTGAACTTTTTACAGCACCTTTGACGTCAGCCAGTTAAGGCAGATAATTTTTTACAGATAATTTTTTCATTTTATTGAGTATTGCATTTAATCCCTGTGGAATTTTAATAGTTTTAGCTGCAGCAGGACAAGATACTTGTATCTAAGTAAAGGATATGTTGTCTACAATTCAGTGAGTCTTAGATTTATTAAAAGTTGAAATATTTTATAATGCTAGTAGAATTATATGGAAACATTATTTATTGGTGTAGGGTTGGAGACTGTGAACATATTGCTGAATGTTTGGCAAGCTCGAATATCACAGCCTGTGCCCGAAGTATGTATATACTTACTTATAGACAATAACTTGAATTGCTTTTAAGGAAAGCAATTTTCCCAGAAATCTGAAAATTGCATCAAATGCATTGGTAGGGTCTTTTCTATGAAATAATTCACGCACTTTAGTGTTCACTGATGCCTCTTGGTGTGCTAGCAGTGGTTGAATCAATGCTGGTCTATAGTCAAAGCTCTTCACTGGCCTAGGTGACTGTGTATCACAGCAGGATATCACCAGGAAGGAAATTTCTATAGCTGAAAAAGCACAGCTTCATTATATTTTGTCCAGTGTTTATACTCCCCGTGAATTAGTTGAAATAAGTTCCTTTCATCCAAGCTTGTATGAGACTTTAATTGGTAGCTTTATTTGTATAGCGTTGAGAAGTTTTTGGTTTTTTTAATCTAAGAGACCATACCAAGGAAGAGTTCACAAAGGACCTTGAAAATTCATATCAAAGACAGCAAGTCATTATCACTAGAAATGAAAATGCAAAGCAATACTAAAGTCATAAATAAAATCAGGACTGTCCTAAAATTCAGCAATAACCTCTCTCTCTTTGCACCCGTGCTGTAAAGAATTGAAATTATACAGTTCAGAGCATTTCTCTTATCTAAGCAGTAGGTAGGAAAAGTACATCTTCCCAAAACCAAATGATGCTTGGATAATTGACAGCATTAGTGTAACCTCATGTAAATAGAAGATGAAAGGTGAGAAGGAAGCAAATACCAGAATTTTTATGACTTTATCACTTCTCCTTGAGAACCTGGAGACATAACACTCATAAAACATTAGACACCAAGAGTTCTAATGAACACACAGCATCATAAAGAGATGGTATTTGCGTTAAAGGGGACTTCATCTGTTGCATAATTGCACCTCAGCTAATATAGAAAGCTGAACATTTGAGCTGCCAGCCTGACTCACTAAATCAGAGGGAGGTTATACTGCAGGAACCCGATAATCATGCCATGGTCGTGTTCTAATCGTGCCAGGACGTGGATCTGGCACCAGCAGCTGCTGGGATGGTGCAGCCTGGGGAGCCTGGCTTACAGTAAACTCTAGAGCTGTTCATCACCTTCAAGGAGGAGCAAAACAACTTAATAAGTGACAAGAATCAGTGTCTTCAAGGAAGTAATATAAAAATAATTACCTGTTTACCAGCTAGCTTTACGTGACAGTCACAAATTGAAAAGCAAATGATTAATTCTTCTATGGAGGTGTGATCTGTATTGTGCAGTCCTGTTTTACAGTAATGCTGGAATTGCTGCTCTTGGTTTTTCTGTTGTGGAAGAAAGCGGTTCTTGTTTGTACGTGGAGATGACATCAGTGGGGCGATGGGATTGCGCACCTCAGCAAACTGCTCCGGCAGCCCCGGATTGTGAGACCATGCAGTTGGCTGGAGTCAACAGTGTGCGGGAACTGGGCATTACTCACAACCCTGCCTACAGAAAATGGCAGGGAGCCTCCGATACGGCACCATTTATTGCACTGTAGAGTTTAGAGCAGCTGTGGCATCTGCTGAGCAACAGTGCCCATTCTGTGCACTTAGAACTAACACTTCAATATTAATTCTTAACAAGGCAATAATTTGTGTCTGTCCGTAGCTGCAGCTGACCTAGAGTGTAGCAGCAAATGGACTCCCTGGTGTGAAGGACCACACTTGTGTTCTGCTTGTCTTCTAGGGCTGTCTGCTTGCGTCCAGGTCATTTTTAAGATCTTGTTTTAGTTAATTCAAATCTTTCTCAGACCTTGTCCTTGTCTCTGCTCAAATATGTTGGTGATCTTGCCAGTGCATTTCAGGCTGTTAATCAGATTCCGCCTACTGTGACCTTGCAGTCTGCTTTTCTGAAGGAAAACCACCAAAGATTGTTATTCAGTCACTTCCTTTGCTGCTTACTTTGTCTTTGGGTCCTTCTCCTTTTCTTCTTCTCTTTCCTGTGTGTTTCCCCACCTGTGTGAACTGATCAGTAGCTCTTTTTACATTTAGAGCTTGTGACTTCACTTGGGATTTCAGAAGGGAGAGCATTTTGTTGCCTCCTAAAATTTTTACTGGGGGTAAATTAAAATTTTTCTTTGTATTTATCTACTTTATCATGTGATATTTGCATTATGTCTCCTTGTGTTTACCAGTTTCTCTTTCAAGTACATATTTTGCTTTTCTACGGAGGTCTAGGCTGGACCGCACGAAGTTCAGGTTTAGAATGGGTGAAAACTGAAATGGAGTTGGCACAAAAGCTTTGCTTTACGCTGGAAACATTCCTGGCTTTGTTTGATTTCTCAAAGAAACTTATTTATTTAAATAAGCAATATTCAAATCCTGGCATGCTGTCACGCCATGAGCTGCCTCTTTTCCTTATTTTAATATTTAATGGGCTCCCTCCCTGAATTTCCCTTTTCCATGTTACAGTTTCTTGCCATGTGCTGAGCCTTCTCCCCAAAGGGACAATTCCCTTAATGTTATCAGAGACGTGAAAACCGATAGCGGGCTTCACTGTCAGGGGCTACTACAGGATATTTTGTGGGTATTTAGTTGTTTTCAGCAATTTCTCTTTATGCTTGCCAAACAAAGTTTCTGTGGGAAGAAAAAAGTGGAAGATTCACTGACACTTCATATTTATATGCCTTTATTTTTAATAAACTTTTTAGAATTGAAGCTTACATGTGGGCAGAGAAACCCACCTTTACAAGCTGATGAACACCTGTAAAATTGGAAAAGTAAGAAAATTCCCTTGCGTTTTTGCTGAGTGTTTGGGCTGTGCCCGCTCCCATGTGGTGGCAGCAGCGAGCAGCAGCTGCCCGTTAACCATGGCTACCGGGCCGTAATTCAGATTTTACTCAAGGCTGCAATAAAGCTAACTGAAATCCCGCACACACACATTGGAGTTGGAAGTTATGGCGAAGACATAAGGAGGTAATAATCCAAAAACTTTTTAAGCATTGCCATCTGAACCGCTTTTTCCAATTGAAAGAGAAGCTATATGAATGTAAACTGTGCCAAGAATCCAAGTGCTACAAACAACAGTTCTGATGTTAGTAAGTGTAACTGCACTAACGATACTGATATTTGGGCCCTGACAGGTTTTCTCATTTCAACTCCCTGTCATGATTTTTAAATGGTGGGGGTTTTTCAACTCCTTTTTCCTCCCCTTTTTTATTTAACCCTTTCTATATTCTAGGAAGCATTTCCTGCCTGGAATACGTATAGAATAGCAGGGAAGGGAAGACGAGGTGAAGAGACAATATCTCGGTGCAAGTTCAATAAGTCCTGTAGTTATCGCTTCCTTGGAATACCTCTACGGGTTTCACCGTGCTTGGGATTTTAGTGCTTCAGATTACTGTAGTTAGAAAAAAAGAAGGATCAGAGTTCTTTGTAGTTTTATCAGCAGGTGACCGAGCTGGGATGGGAGCTGGTCCTGTAAGCTCCAGGTGAGATCTGCCTTGTGATATTCTCACAGCAGGAAAAAGAGAGCTTTGGAAGTTTAAAGTTTTGTTCTATTTGTGAAATTCTCTGAGTTGTTTTCAAATAATTTTGAAAGAGATTCTGTACCAAATGCTTAGAAAGCACAAGAACAGCAAGAAGGTATTCTTTCCCTGTGGTCTTGTTCCTTTACAGAAAGAATATATTTGAAGCTTGGTGTTCTTGCATCCTGAAAGGACTTGGTAAGGATCACATTGGTTAGAGAAATGGCAGAATCCAGGCAAAGGATCCACCTCCACTACTGCTGGCTGGCATGTGAGGACCTCTGTCGGTGGGACACCGCTGTCACTGGTTGTATCCCAATAAAGATGGGAAAGGTGATGATAGCAAAGAGGATTTAACATTTTAGTTATCAAGGTGCATATTAAAATTGGGCAGTGGGCAGCTTCACTCTTTCCACTTGTCCCAAAGGACTTCCAGGTCAATCACAGATCTTTTTAAATAATGTTCTTCCTTGAGAAACATTGGAGACCCAAATCTACCTTTGCTTTTACTTGGTTCACACTGATTTGAGGATAAATTGAGTAACCACAGGAAACAGTCCTTCAACTGATTTTTTTTTTCTGTTAGTATTATTATATACCACTGTGGAATAGAGATAAGTGTGAGTAGAAACATGCAAAGCTCACATAGGAAGCTACTCAGGTAAATAACTCCACAGTAAATGTATTTGCTAGATTACATCTCTGTTGGAGTTCAGTTAATCACTGAAGAGCCTCTGACTTGTGTTGTCTTCATAACACACTCACAGAAGCGCTTCTCATTGTTTTGTAGTGCTAAGTTTGTATGACCAGGGGATATTATTTTTTTTAACTTGTCAGAAAAAGCTATCTGCTCTTAGTATAGTTCAAGTACAACAGGACCTGAATTTTTTTTTTTGGTTTTTTCTTTACTTTGGGTTTTTTGCCAGTAGCATAAGAAAGAAGCAATTGAAATTTTGTGCTTCATATTTATGGCTGTATTCTCTCCTAAAATAAAATGAAAATAAGTGTTTTCTGCATCATATCTCATACTGTAATAGTTTACTGCATAACCTCTGAGGTGTTTTAGCTTCAGATGATGTGCTTCTTAAAGAGGAATTTGTTGTTAGGTCTCTAACATTCCAGAGATATTTCCGAGACATTGATTCGGTGTATGATGCATCATCTAATACATAAAACAACCTTGAAAATGCAAATCCAGCTCTGATGGCAAAGTTCTGTGACTGTCATAGGATCACTCTGCATCTCTTAAGAGTTGTTTCCAGACAGCTTGTCTAGGTCTTTGCCCAGGCTTTCCGACCACTGAGGTCTGGGTAAATTGCTAGAAAGAAAGCAATTAAGAAAACATTAAATGGAAAATGATAACTTTGATGTAGCCTTTGTTTTCCTGTTGCAGACATTGTGGGCAGGGCTTGTAGTGTATTTCCTCCTACTGAAAAAAACCCCAAACTAAAACCTAGGGACTTTTCTGCTTAAAAGATAGTTTTAGTTGCTTGTAATTCTACCACACAAGGCAGTTGGTTTTAAATTTTTCCTTTTAAGCTGTAGTTCATACCTTTCTGTCTTACTTTGTCCCTTGCCCGTGTGTACCCGGTGCTGAGGTTAGTTAAGTAATTAACTCCTGCTGGGTGTTTTTTATAGCTGGATATGGCCACTAGGTAACTTCCTCTCCAGTCACCTTCAGCAACATTAATTTTGTACAGCAACATGCAAGAAGTAGACAGTCACCTCCAGGAATCCAAGAGTAGCAGTAGCTCCCTGCTTCAGTGCAGTTACGTAGGGTCTGTTCAGCAACATCCCTGGTGCTATCACAATCACAGGAGACGTGGGAGACATCCTACAGTGGGCAGACATCCTCCACTTGTGACTACCAGGTTTTTAGGAGATATGAAGGAAGACACAGGGTTCTTCATGCATATTCTGTAGCCTGCAAATAGGAGAAATCAAAAGTGCCAAGTTGACAATTTATACTTTGCTAAGTAAAAGATAAAGGATAGTTATGTCACTCTGGGAGGTTCCCTCTTGTCTTCTGAGAGTGCCAGCATGGCATTAGGAAAATGTTTTTAATACAATGCATGTATGGTGTTACAAACATGAGGAGATGCTTTGCTTAACTACCCTTCTTGACACCAGCTGTATAACAGGAATTAGTCCTCAAATCTTTCAGAGAGCAGAGTCGCTGAGATGCTTGCTGAGCCAACCCATTCTTGTTGGAGGAGAGTAGAATAAGGAAAGATTTCAAATTCTGCTCGGTTTTGGGGACAAACTGCAGTGCCGGTTGATGTCAGAAATTGTGCTGTGCACTGTCTGTTTTCTCAATTAAAACATACTAAACAAACTGAGTCATGGTCATGAAAATACACAACTAGACTGTTCTCTTCCCCCCCCGCCTTTCTCCCTCGACATGATTTAAAATGAAAATCATGAGGCTGGAGTCTAATCTTTACTGTGTTGTGACTCTGAAGTAACTGCATTTGTATCAATGCAGTTACTCAATACTGAACACGGGTAATAAGGAAGAGTAAAGTCTGACTCTAGGCCCATTATGGGGGGTTGATTCTTGTTTTCATTTCTTGTTCAGGAACGTTGGGAAAGAAATGGAAGTTTGCATTCAAGGAATGTAACCTCCCAAAGCCCTTCATTAGCACTACAAAAAGCTCCCATCTCTGTAGCTGACCTGCACCAGTCTGTAAGGGTTTGCAGCTATGATTGTTGGGGCTTATTAGTGCAAGTTTGATTTTGCCCAGAGAAAAAGCAGGGAACATAAGCAAGGAATGCTGGCATCTCAGTAGGGAGACTGGTAGAGAGAGAGACTGCAAAACTGCTTCGATCCTTCCTTCTTTCCTTAGGTGAAAATATGCTTCTCTAAGAAATCAAACTGACAGCACTGAGCGAAGTCACACATATGGCTGTTTTTGTACAATGGGTAATGGTTTCTAGAGGTCAGATGCATTTGTGAGTAGAAAAGAATAGCTTTGTTCTTAGCTCTACCAGTGAAAAAATATGGGCTCGATCTATCAAATTCAAATGGATTTCATTTATATCACTGTAGCTCAGGTGCTCTGTCAAGCTGGAAAATTCACTAGGATTGTCAGCCTGCTTTTGCTTAACTGTAAGCATTTATGTCTGCTAACCTGGCTGTTTAACTAGCGGTAAAAGCTGTTCAGTTCAAGTTCTTTTTACAGTCAGAGGGTTTGAACTGCCCCACGACCATCTCTAGCCACTGCAGACCTAAGGAGGCAAACATAAGTGGCTTAGGTAGGCACAGGTGGCTAAATGCAGATGAGATGGCTCCTGTATGCTTTAATGTGCCGGTGAATGAATCAGCCAGACACAAAAATATTTGTGTGTGAGAGATCTGATGAGGCTTTGTTTAGATGAAGAAAAGAGCTGCACATGACTGCAGTTCTTGCTTTTGTTCCCACTTCTGCCCAGTGATGGGTTGGGCAACTTCAGAGTCCTGGACTGTGTCTTCAAGATCCCAGTGCTTAAATGGCCAAACACTGGGCTTCCTTGTCCTTGTCTGTAACTTACTGACAAACTGGTACCATGGTTCCAGTTTTTTCTTTGGTGGCTTTTTTTCTTTGACAAAAGTCACCTGTGTTTTACCTGTGACACTTGGTGCTAGTATAGTCAGTCATGATTTCACATTGTGTTTTGTGAACTGAATTACAGAGGACAGCCTCAAATCTCTGTTGATGAGCAAATTAGTTCTGAGGTACACCACTGGCAAGGCCAGATTTTTTTCAGATACTGCACTGCTTAGTTATTCAGAGTGGAGAAAAAGTTTTGCATGTTGCCTAAGGCAGCCTACAGACCAAGTGTGTGATGTAACCCATCCATGAGAGCCAACAGCTCTAAATTCTGTAGCTTTGACTAATTATTCAATCTGTGTCATTGTGAATAGACTATTTCTGTTGAGGTGAGAAATAAAAACAGCTTTCAGGGTAGGATTTCTGTTGGCTTCACAGGGAGTTGCATGACTAAACCCTAATTGAGGTTCTGAGGTTTAGTGCTCATTTCCCAACAAAGTCTTTTGAAATTTCAGCTTTGGAATTTAAAGCTTCTGTGCTGATTTGAAAAGCTCATCTGCATTTGTAATACAGAAAAGTATGGGTTTTTTTACTTTCAAATTAATACTTTTCAGTTTCTGGCTACTCATCATAATTCCCTCTATACAGTCTTGTGCTCTCACTGGAAAAGTGATATTTGACAGAAACTTGGTGTTTGTGTCCAGAATGCTCCCTGAAAAGTAAAAATTAAGTCTGACTTTGCTCTGACCAGCCTCTGGACTGGTCAGTTCACTCACAGGAGGCAACTCGGAGCCAGGCCAGATGAGAGACCTGGGCTGAAGTTTAGGTGTACCCAGATTACAGGACTTTCTTTACCACTTGAAGACCAAAACATTGACAACAGAAGTGGCTATGAACACTCCAGGCTCTGATCCAGGAATTTTCTTAGAAGTTGGCGTTCAGGATTGTTCAAAGTGGCAGCAATGACAACGAAGAATAGACAAATGTAGACCTAAGTCTGTTTGTGCTTTTACCAGCAGATACCTAAGAGACACAAATTAATAATCCATCATTTTATTCAAGATTTTTTTTTTTAATCAACATAAAATTATAGAAAGTGATCTGAACAAACCGGAAGTTCTCAGTACTTTTGCTGTGGAAATGGGATACTGTCCTGCTGTAAAGAGTCAGAAATGGGGGAGATGATTGTGAAGCTATCCAGGTACTGCAAAAAGTGTCCCTTGGTTTCTTGGTGTATAGCATTTGTCTCCACTATTCCTTCTTGATGGGGTAGAGCTGAAGCTTGTAGAAAAACACATTTCTGATGTGACTTGATAGAATTACACCAGATTCATGAAATTCATGTGACTTCATAGAACAGTTTGGTTTGGAAGGGACCTTAAAGCTCATGTCATTCCAGCTCCCTGCCATGGGCAGGCATACCTTGCTCTAGACCAGGTTGCTCAGAGCCCCATCCGGCCTGGCCCTGGCCACTTCCAGGGATGGGGCAGCCACAGCTTCTCTGAGCACCCTGTGCCAGGGCCTCACTCCCTTCACAGGGAACAATTTCTTCCTAGTATCTAATCCAATGCTTGCCTCTGTCAGTTTGAAGCCACTCCCCATTGTCCAGTCACTACATTTAATTTCTGTTGAGTGAGCCATAAACTACAAGAAGAGATATTTTCCATATTCTAATATTCCCTTGTGTTTCTCACATAACCTTTGAAATACTGAGGAAGAGTATAAGCAGGAAAGGAAGTACTGACTGTACTCTGAAGGCAGGAGAAATGAGTATTTTTTTTCTTTCTGAAGTGAAGGCATATAATTTTGTAGAGTAAAAGCTGCTGAACTAGGTTTATTTTTATTATGTATTTATCTTCTGAAATCTTAAAACTTCCTAGGAAAATGTCAGTTTATCAAATTCAATTATGCAACCTTCAGACTTACTAAAACCTTACACTTTTCTACTTCCCACATGCTTTCTATATTTAAGAAGAGCCTTTTTTGCAGTACAAGCCTTGACAGAGATAATTGGGAAAGCAGTTTGCTTTCTTCCTACCTCCCTAGTCTATGTTTTTTTACTTTTTAAACTTGTTCATTACTCCAAGACACAACACCTCCATCGTGAGAATGTTTTACTGGTCACAAGAGTTTCCTGCATGAGCAATTGTTTAGGAGTGTTTTGAGTCTGGACTGTGCAATTCATTACAATTCCAATGCCAGGTTGGTTTTAATGGCTCATTTTAAGACATTCCAACAGCAGTGATAAATAATGAGGAGGCGTCTCAGCAGAGCATGTTTTCATTTGTAAGGATTTTGCACAGCTATTTTATTTTTCAGTGTTTTATACTTGCTTTAGTCAACTTGTCTCGCAGCATGAGGCTGTGTTCATTTTAAGTTATGCAGTAACTCTGTGTGCTGTGAAGTGTTTGGCATTGTGAGAAGCACAATAGATGACTAATTGTGACACGACGTGGCACCTGCTGGAGGTGTTTGGACAGGTTTGAGGACTTGCAGCTTTTAAGCTTTGTGATTCAAATGGGATGGCACTTCTCGAAAGTGTTTGATAGAGAACGTCTGCATGTTGCTGATTTGCTGTGAGGAATGTTTTTCCATCATTATGTCAGTTACAAGGAAAGGTTTTATATACTTAAGTATAGACTTTGGCAACTAATTTTTCCTTTTCCCTTCAGAAGGGGTCATTGCTCTCAGTAGGATTGTAGGATTGGACAGGGCATAAATGTTTGGATTAAGTAGCTCCTCGAGAAAATACTGCTGCAGCTTTTGAAGGGCTTTCCATTTCTATCTTTCCATATTAAAAATATACCTTTGTATTTTATTTTTCACATACTACTTCTAAGTATGCTTGGAGCAGCATACTTGAGCATGGTACCTCCTTAGAGTAGTTGGAGAAGTTTATGATCCCGTTGACGTAAATGGAAATCTTGCTATTGACTTCAGATGGGGACCACTCCCCAGGGAAATTGTTTCTTTTTCTCCTTGGTTTTTTTTTGTTTGCTTTTTGGTTTTGTTTTTTTTTAAGATAAAGGGGAATAGTAAATGCCTTTATCCAATAAAATCCTGTCAGGAAATCTGAACTGTGATTAGCTGGTATTTAGAACTGAACTTTTATAATAGTAGAAAATAACTTAAATAATTCCTTTGTGTATGTAAGTGCATTGAAGAATATTACATATCTGACATTGCCTGTTCCTCCTCTGAACTAACAGGTGGACAAAGGCCTTTCTAAAACATCACAAGGTTGTAAAAAGACCAGATCATGGCAGTGGCAGAGACCAGGGTGGCAGTGGCTGGAAACCCCAAAAGGCATCTTTAACTTTTGGTCCCTTTGGCCCTCCCAGCAGCTGTAATCCTGTGCTGGCGAGGAGGGTCACAGCAGGCCAGCTCAGTGGCTGTGGAGTCTTTCCTTAACATAAAAGGAATGTGGATAAGGAGGACGTATATTAATCCTTTTCTTCTCCAGAGGTTGTTAATAACTCTATGGCGGCAAAAGGAGCTTGTGTCAGACCAGAATTCACAGCTGGGTGCATTTCATACATTAACTGGTGAATCTGAAGTGTGCTGTCAGTTCTTAGGAGCAGGGCCAAGCTGAGCTCTAGTTCAGATCGCCTCTCCATTGGGTTACCTGCCTTAGTCACTGTGCTGCAATGCCAAAGTCACCTGTGTTCTCACATATTGCTTCAGTTAAGGATTCCTTTTAAAAAGAGACCAGAAAAACCTTTCTTGCAGCACAAGTGTGGACAGTGTCTCCCCAAGGCCAAGACAATTTACATTTGGGTGTACGGAGCAATCAGTTAAGGCATCCTAATTCCAATGCTTTTGGATTAAAGAGAGCAGTGTGGCTTTTCTACATCCCCTACAGATGCTTTATGCACTGTGGAAAGGGAGTGCTCAAGGGCTGTGCTTTGTATTTGGGTGTGTGTTCTGCAGGTTTGAAGGGTATCTGCATGTTTGATTGGACTTAGAAGAAGACAAGCAGGTGGGCATCTGTTTTGATGGTCCATTAGACTACTCAGCTCCATGAAGGTGGAACCAATTCTAGGTATGGCACAGAAATTATAAATTTAGTCACACACGCAAGAAAACTTAGGGACTGCTAAAAACATTGACCTGTAGAGGATTGATGATGGTTGGAGATTTACCTGCTGGGGTATTGATACCTTATTCCATTTTAGTTTCCTTTCAGCATTTTAGTCTTTTTGTAGATCTGGGTCTGAGATAGCAAAGTCATTGAATGAATGCCAGAAGGTTGGTTTTTAAAGTCTTAAGTTATTTTTCCATTGGCACATTTTCAGAAATCTATTCAAAGTGAAACACCTGTCTTTGATATAATCACCTGCAACAAAGTAGTAGGTTAAGATATGTTCAGACATTATTAGTCCTTTGACATTCTTTTAAGATGTTTATCCTAAAGAAAACATTGTTAACAGTTTTCATGAGAACGTTGGATTATTACAAGCCTTTATGAAGCAGCATTTTAATAACTTCGTAATTAGTTCTGTAATTATTAGGCAATGAACAGAAGTGTGTTTAGTGAAACTGAGCCCCACACCGGAACTTCCCCTGGAAAAAGAAGCATAGAATCTACAGCAATCAATGGCACGCATTTTCTGTGGCCACTTAGTGAACTGTGTGTTATTGTCATATATGCTGAATTCTTCATATTTGCTCAGTTTTTCTAGAAATCAGCAGGACTTAAAATCAAGCACCTGAGCACTTTGACTGTCCCACGTGAAATATGTCAAGTTTCACTTCCAGCTTTGACGATACCTGGTATTTCAGGGTCTCATTTTCCATCCTGGTTGCTGGGCACAGGGCATGGACACTAGGGCGTTCCAATGGGATGACACTGTGGGTCTGAGTCAGGGTCCACACAGCTTTAGACCAGTCCCATCCAGAGAGAGTTTCCAGCAGCACCTAATGCAGTTGGGCTCCAATTCATAGATGTTAAATTGCTACATCACTGCATGAGTCAGACTAGAATTTGGGATGAATATTAGGTCCCCATCTGTTTCATTATATAGTGGTTCATGTGCTGTACCTCCCACTTTGAAGGCAGTACAGTCTTCTTGTAACCAAATGCAAGTTGGCTCTGGTTTCTGTTAAATTTTAGAAGATGCCCCATCTCTCAACTTTTCTTTCACTGAAAGGCCACATCAAGAGTTGGCTTGTTTGTTTTTTTCTTGAAAGAAGAACAAGCCTTTCAAATGTGGAGCAAAGTGAAACTGTTTTGAAGAGCCAACTGACACTGTAAAAATCTCTGCTCAGATTGTAAACTTCTCTCATTTTGCTAAATACAAAATAGGGAAAAATAGCTCCAAGAGGCATGGAAAAACATATTCTAGGCAGAGTAGTACCATTTTCATTTTTCATTAAACCTAGCCCTTCATTTTATTTTTAATAAATTCTATCTAGAATTATGGTGTATTCAATTATGCATTTCCACTTCCGGCTAATGTAAATCTAACATTTGTGATTGTATCAAATTAGCCCTGAAAAAGTATTTAGTAATCTATGCAGCTTGGCCCATATTAAGTGCTGATTGATTTAATATATGAATACATTTTATAAACTGAATAAAATAGCAAGCGAAAACCTAAAATATATGAATAATATATTGTCATAAGCTTTTATATTATTATTACGGTTTGTGCTTTTATGGAAATGTATGTGGACTCTAAACATTTAGAAATAATCTGGAGTTCTAGCTTTCAGCACCTCTGCCATCCTTTTGTTCATCTCATGATTCAGTTTCCTCCTCCTGTAGTTTGTCAAGTTTCTGTCACATGGAGCATGTTGATGCTATTGGGGCAGCTGCACCCAGAAAACTTCTCTGTGTGAGATTTGTGGTTTTTCTGCTCGCAGGCATTTCTAGTTTGCCTAGTCTTCTGTTTGATACCATGGATTTTATCGTGTGGATAAAACAATAATGAGAAGAGTAATAGAGGACAAAGATGGTGACTTTAAAGTAAGTTTAAAGTATTTTGGGGTACATCAACTCAAGCTGACTTTCAGCTATGTCAGTTTCTCTCTGTTGTTAAGGAGCGTGTCCAAGCTGCCTCTGAACCCCAGAGCATTTACTGAAAAGAATTTGCAGGGAACAGTTTAGGTCCTACCAGGCTGGCAGAGATCAACAATTAAGGATGAGGATCTGAATAGTTAAGTCTGTGTTTGAGTAACTGGATAATTCGGACAAGTACCATGGTAAATTTGGGAACGTTTGGTTTCTGTGCCTCAGCAACAGAATAAGGTTTTGGAGAATCATCAGCACAGATTTGCTGAGCACAAATCACATCAAACAAATCTAGTTTCTTCTTTAGATCAAAAAGGCAGCATATCAGATCAACAGGAAGGAGATGGATTTTGAGTTAGGAAGCTTACTGAAATTTCATAGACAAAAAGTTGAATTTTCTAGTCTTGAGACTAAATTAACCTCTCATTCTCAGTCCAGTTCTATTCACCATTTACTTTGAAAAGGTCAAATGCCATAATGATGGGGAAAACAAAGGGGGGCCCTTCAAAGGGGACAGTTAGATTTTTGGTGCCCCTTGGAGTATGACAAGAAGTATTTGGGACAATTAGGGAAAATGTCTGAATATAACTATAGTGAAGCATATATATTTATATAATTAATCTTGTCTTACAGCTTCCAGCCACACATTTCCGTGATTCTGTCACCAGTATTTAAAGCTCTAACACGCCTGTATTACTGCCTATCTGAAACCTTGCAATATGTAAACTAAAAATAGCGATATATCCTTCTCCATTAGAATTTGTAAGCACAGTTTTCCTAGCCTGCAGCAATGTAGACCAAAGCATTCTTCACAAACAGCACTATTAAACTACTCTATGTAGCACACAAAGATGTATTAAAACAAATACAGCGTATCGTTGTCTGTCTGGATGAGGCATTGAAGGAAAAGGAATGCCCTAAGCAACATAGCCCTTCTTCAATCCCACTCAGTCCAAAAAAAAAACCTCGGAGAAGAGAAACTGCTCTTGCACATAAATACATTTGAAACTTTTCTAAATAGAATCTTTATGCAGAGAGCTGAAATGAAAGCCAGGCCATAAAAAGGCTTTTCCGAGAGCAATCTCCTGAAAGTCACAGCATATTAGAGAAATTTTAAAAGTCACTGAACCTAAGTTCAGGCCCTGGCATCTTGGAGTCTTAAAATTTATGACTTCTTTTTGGTGGGAAAAGGGAGGAGGAAGTATTTCTTGTACTGGGCTCACTTGTCGCAACCCTCTCCTATAATCCATGCTTATAATGCTTCAGTGAGATTTCAGAATGGGATCTGAACTGTCCTTTGGGTTGTAGCTTAAGATAGATCAATATATTCATTTAATAGCATAGCTTGGTAAGGAGAGAACCCCAGAATTCTAGCAGACATGAAATCCGATAGTGGGGAGCAGCTTATACAGACACAAACTCTGTGTGGAAAAGAATCTGGTTTTTTTGCTGCTTTTTTCCCTTGGTTTCAAAAGTGCTGAAATCAGACAATACCCATAAAGCAGTCCTTGCAAAGTGTTTCAGTCTCCCAGCAAAACACAAAGCAGCATCACCTTGTAAAACAGAACAGCAATTCCCTACAAAGTCCTTATTCACTTGGAATTAAACTTTGGCTCCAAGTGAGAATGCCAGCATGAAGCCTGTTTTAATCTTAAAACCAGGCAGAAAGGAGTTCAGTGGAGCCAGAAGATACTCCTGGTGTTGTGCTACTCTTGCTTGTTTGAGAGGGAGTGTCTGGAACAACCTGCTCACAAGTTCCCAGGTGCTAAACCAAAGCCTTACCTCGCTTGTACTCCTAGGCAGTTTTGGTTACAGCAATGCTGTTGCCCCTTTATATTGGATATATGGAAAGAACTTGGCTGTGTAACATTTTTCAGTTATTAGAATTAAGTGTTTAAAACAAAATGCAATTGAGTATTTCATGGACAGAAATGTATGTACAATTTGTAGTGTCTAAATACTGCAGCAGGCAGTTGGAGTATTTGGAAAACTTAGTAGAGCTACTCTAAATTAAGACTAGGACAGTGAACCAAGAGGCAGTCAGCTGATCCAAAGAAGTGAGAGCTCTATGGGTTTTTTGCATGAAAAAGGCAAACAATGTTGGTATACACCACATGGAGTTTGGCTAATCATCATCCTAGATCCAAAACACAGCACTGCACCAGCTACTAGGAAGAAAATTAACTTTATCCCAGCCAAGATCAGGCTAAGTAGTCAAAATTCAAGTACTGCTTATCAAGCCTAAGAAAGCACACAAGTCCTTCAGCACTTGCTTTGCTTTTATCCATTCTTCATGTGGAAAATGTCAAGTGCCACTTGAAATGGAGATGAAGTTTGAAACACCCAAACAATGTTCAGTTTTCTCCTGACTGTAGATCAGCTAGTAGGGAATTACAGTGTTTTGGATTTCAGACAAGACTGTATCCTCTGGACAGAGCATCCACTGAAAAACCTAAATCAAGACTAGGGACTTAGAGAACTTTGAGCAGCTCAAATAAAATGTAGTGCAGAAGGTAGTGTTTGCAGTTTCTGGGAGAAGCACCAGCTTGTATAGATCTCTTCCCTTCACTCTAGAGCACCTTCAAAATATTGGTAGCATTATATTGAGTGTGGTTATTTCTGACTCTCTAGAATAACATGCTAACCTTTTCATTAAGTGTACTGTGGCATCCTGCAGATGGGCAAGAGAGATGTCCTTTCTCTTGCTCTTCCCATTTTAAGAAGTGAAGCAAAATGAAGTGGCATTTCTGCCGTGTATTTCTACAGCCAGTAACGCTGCCTTTCTGTCTCCCCTCTCCTGGTTGTACAGGGTTTGCCACACACCTCACACACCTCCTAGCTTTACCCAGTATGGAAGAGCAGCTGCAATGATGGCACGTGGTGGAGGAGTCCTGTGAGCTGTACTGCTTCCCTCCCAACCCCTGTGCTTTTCCAGGAGGCAAAACATCCAGTCACTGTTGTCTCACTCGGTGCTGCTGTTTGATGATCATGTTAGTTAAGATAATTAAATTATTGGTAACACAATTACACCTATGCCAGTTACAGTTTTACTACTGGGCTTGTCCACAGACCATTTCTTCAGAGTCACTGAAGCATTTACGAGTATCATCTCCATTGACTTGTCATGAGCTTTCAGTTCCTAAGGGTCTTGGTCGCTGTTGGATTGCAGGTTTATGGACAGATGTTGGTAGGGAGGAGGAGCGGGGGAAAAGTAAAATGTGTTGCTCTATGTGTATAGAAAAGGCCAAGGCACTAAAATTCATTGTGACATATTTCTGTGGAGGCCAATGAGTACGTTCAGTGTCTTAAAAAGCTAAGTAAGTAAGTAAACTGAACTGTGTTCTGCTGACTCCTGCAGGGAAAGAAATGGATCTCAGGGATGCACAGTTAGCAGCACCAGTAGGAAAATTCATGCTGCACCTCTAAAGCTGAGTTCTTGAGGGCTGTCTTCATCTCTTGTGTGGCACACATTAGGGAATACTGATGCCCCTGTGTTTGTTAAATGTCCACAGTGTTTTAATTTGTTTGCATTTATAATTAAAACTTCTGTTCCTTAGTACTCATCTGATGCCTGGAAAAATTAGCAGCCTGCCGATGCATTTCTGCTGAAAAAAACATACTGTTGAGGTTTGCTGCACTTTACAGAACTTGGACAGAATCAGATTAATTCATAACTCTTTTCATTTTGGCTTTTGGTTAATGTTTTCTTAATTTTACATGATAATGGGTGCATGCCAGGTCCTGCACCTTCTTGTTCCTTAGAAAGTCTTTGAACTGTTGATCAACAGGTTTTGTTGTATAGAGAACACTTAATTCTGTTACATTAATTTTGGTAGAAAATAGATTTAGTTGTGTGAGAGAGAATAAATTTTTAGGACTTAAAGGTCAAAAATAAATTTTCATGAGATTCCTCTTCAAATCTCATGATTTCGTGAGTGTTTACCTTTTTATATAATTTTGACTCAGTCTGTTTTGTTTAATTCATTGATGAAAGCAGAAATAAACTGACAAGAAATGAAATCAGTGGAAAAGTTAGATCCAGAATGAAACAAATATTCACCAAAAAGCTGCCAAAGGTGAAAACTCTTGGGCTCTAGGCCAGTGGTGCTGTGGTTTCTAGAGAGGCAGAGAAGGTGCTGCTCGCATCCCCTAAGGTAGGAAGTGAGATCAGAGTTAGGCTACCTCAAGGGTGGATTAGAGAGCCCTCATGTGAAAAAGTGTTTGAGGTTTACTGATCTAAGGAAGCTGCTAAGCTTTGGATTTTTCCTGCCTCTGTACATGAAAAATAACCTATGGTGACCTTTCCTGTCAAGTGCTCCCATTCTCTAGTCCATATCCTACTCTGTGCATTCCATTGTGTTACTGAATTGGGCCTCCAGCTTACCAGCACTTCAGAGTAAAGGCTTGTCAGCTGTTTGATCCAGTCCTCCTGCTACCAACTGTGGTAACATTCTATATTACTCACGGTAGTAAACAATAGCTTTGTGGAAATCAGGAACTTAGGAGGAGCAGTCACAGCAAGGAAAGAACTTGATTTCATAAATGAACAACCACTGCACCAAAATAGATCAGACTGGCTCAAAGGTTTGAAACATTTCTTTCCCTTAAGGCAGTAATTCTTAAGTAAGGAAAACAAGCAAAATCAAATAAACTGGGAGCAGAGTGGAAGAGAAACAATGGCGTCCGTGATGCCAGTAACATAGAAAAGTCAGTAACAAAAGGAGGGATGAGCTAATAAAAAGAAGCAGAGGAGAAAGGAGACGAGGGCTCCCAGCTCATTACAGCTGCTCTTGCTGCACTGTCTCCACTTGTCAAATTCACAGTGCTGCGCCGGCTCTGGAGCACCGGGAGCCCTGTTGGTATTCTCAGCACACACACGCTCCTGCAGCCTTGTGGTTTAGGAAACTTTGTGGGCTCAGAAGGAGCGTGTCAGAAGTGGGAAGGACAGCAAAGGAAACAGGAAGTGAGGAGCTGTCCTCCCTGTAGGTGATTTTGGTTCCATTGCTCACAAGGAAGAAGCAGATTGATCTTCCCAAAAACACTCCTGGTGGGTTTGGATAAGTTTATAAGACACGATAGGAGTTTGTCAGCAGCGATGAGATCTTCCAGAGAGACTGGTGATTAGTATAACAAGATTGCTATTATTGAGAGTTAGCTGTCAAAATTACGGAATTACATGGGAAAAATTAATAAGAATTGTTGGTGTTACTTTCACATATGCTAAATCCCTCAACCGAGACAAATAAAACCTCAATATTTCATTGCTGTTTTTCTCTGTGGTTAAAACCATGTGGTACAGAATCACAAGTGATTAAGGAAAATTCACATCGGTGAAGGGAGAAATAGAAACACCTCTTAAGGTAACGGGCAGAAGGAAAAGCCAGTGAGGAACAACTCCCTTATCGCAAGATAAGCTTTAGATTTAGGGCTTTCTCTCAGACTCTCTAACAGTTCTGAGATTTTAGTAACAATTACTGAAATTGTTGGTAAGTTGCATGGTATGAAGAGACCACTGATAGAGGAGGATCCAAACTCCATAGTCACAAATCTGTATTCACAGGGACAAACACTGAAACAAATTATTCTTGTTCTTTCGTTGCCAGTGCCTTATCAGCACTCCACATGACTACATCACTGTTCTCATTCCCTCGCTTGAGTTATTTCCATAGTGATGTTTTCCATGGGATTTTTTCCTCTCTGGTTGATTTCAATCAGATATCCATCATCATGGAAAGGGACATCCCAGCTTTGGAAAAGAGTGTGCCTGAAAGGATGTGGAATTGATTGCTCTTGGCAGCACTGTAGCCACTTGTAAGTTCTAATTTATACCAGGCAGACACAGAATGCCATCTGGTCGTGCCAGAGCGATTTGAAAGGAAGCACAGAAACGCACGTTTGAGCTGGCCATCTGTCCTCATGTCTGTAACTTCACGGAGGGAGGTATTGGCATGGCGCAGGCTAGGAGCTGAGGCTTTGTTGTTCTTGGAGGGCAAGGAAGTAGGATCTGGCACAGCCCTCTGGTACTAGAGCTCCTTGGATTTTTTCAAGCTTGACTGTGTAAGGTGGACGGGGAAGAACGCCCACTGTAGCCTGCGTCCTGGGTTTCTCACTCACATTTCCTGGCAAGAGCATGAGTTTGGGGCTGTGTGTTGGGGGCATGTGGGTGTATAGGTATATCCAGTTCAGAAATCACAGTCTTAGAAGTAGTTGCCTTCTCACTTCAGGCAAGGGGTAACGCAGAGCTAACAGTTTCAAGTGGTGAAGATAAGATATTTTTGAGGTTTTGTTTGTTTATTTAGGGGGTTTGGGGTTTTTTTGGGGGGGAGGGCACTGGTTTGGGATTTTTTGGGGGGGGTCTTAGAGGCTGGTAACTTTCTTTGAATCCACTCTAAGTAAATAAATAAAAAACAACTTTGGCTGCCTACTTCAGAGCTCTGGTGCTCACACTGACTTCTTAGGAGCAATTAGGAATTTAACGGATGAGCCCCTCCATTTGTTATATTTACTACTCATAAACCAGCGCTAATCTTGTAGTTCATTTATGTAGAAACCACAACGTGCATATTTTGTATGAAATCTTTACATGGCCTTCACAGTTCAGGAAAAATAACTATAATTCTAGGACATCTCCCCTACCAATAGGTGGTTCTGCCTGCTAGGGTAGAGGTTTTGGTTCCCTTTTATTTCAGATCCTCAGTTGTCTGGTGGCCAGACAGCCACAGAAACAACTGCCCAAAATCCACCAGCAGCAAAGGGTTCTCCAGAGAACCAGAGGCTGAGAACTTCCCAAAGGCCCTCCTGCTGCTTGTGGTGTGGAGATCCCATCTCCCACATCCCGCATAGTGCACTGGACCGGGGGTTGGTACCTGAGCTGAGCTCAATTTGCTCCTGTTGTCTTTCAGCCCCAAACTCCAGCACATCAAGCATGTTATCCTTGCCAGGAGCACACCTGGCAGACTGAGCAGGGCTATGGGTGCTTCAGTTTGGGTTCAGCCAGCTGCTGGCAGTGGATCCGTACCTGGGCAGTTCTGTGCCTGCAGATGCTGCCTGGTAAACCCTTTGCGTGCATGTTGCATCTAGACAGGCTCGAGTGGGGCTTCTCTCAACGCTCCTCCCAAGCCTGGTGTTCTAAAAGCTGAAGGCTTGCTTTGATCTTCTGTTTGACGCTGCATCAGCAAAGCAAATGTGAGTTCTTTCAGTGACTTAGGTGCTGAATCAAACTTCAAGAAATTTAATCCTGGTAATATTGCTGTTGATGCACGGCTCCAGTAAATACTTTTTTTAGTAAAAGAATGCCTTAAATTCTTACCTGTATCTCTCAGTTACAGTCCTCATTTAGCACGGGAAAGAATGTGGTGTATGTTTTTGTGATGGGGGTGTGGGAAGGGGAAAGGAGGCGGACAGCATATTTGAACTGAGAGTGTTTTTCATTTTTGTTTATATACAGAAAGTAGAAATACATGGGAGGAAAATAAATGATAATATAGCCAATTGTGAATTCTGTACTTGTGGAGAGCAGGAGACTGTCCTGGCCTTTTGGGAGGCAAACTTGGGGAAATACAAAGTGCAGATCACAGCAGTTGTTCCCAGCGTGCTGTTTGGTATTCAACGACTCCAGTGCGCAAGGCCCTAAGCAGCAATCTTTGGAATCTATTACATTTGTTCCACAAAGTCACTCTAAACCCATTTAATCTCCTTCATCAGTGCTGCTGACATCTGCAACTTATGCACCGAGTAGACAACTGAAGGAGGAGATTTATAAGGCAGCTTTCTGCATTGAGTCTTAGAAGGCCAATTTTTACACTTTAGCAAGGGCAGTGCTTCATTTTACTTTATCTTTTACTTGACCATCTTCCATCTTCTCCCATACTGGATAACAGTGTTACTACTGACCTAGCAACACTTTCAGGTTTTATGAATAGCAATTAAATGGTCATTATCAGTGCCACCTTCCCAGGGATTACCTTGCACAGCAACATAGTCCCTCTTCTCCGCATGTAATGTGGAAAGGCTGGGAGCAGAAAAATGGTGAGGGACTGTGGCTTTTGTGTTTACTCAAAGGCTTTTTTGAACCAGGCATTTAATAGCAGATTGGTCTTTTTTCAAAGACCTTTTGAGGGCACAGAGGGCACAGAATCTGTGGCAGAAATCCTGAATGCAGCAGAAGGAGCAGCTTGTTTCACACACTAGTGCTGGCACTAGTAAATGGGTATTGGCAGGGTGACTGAGCGAGGGACTCTGGACTGGGAAGTAAATCAGCAGCTTGCTTTTTCTCTAGTTTATTTTCTCTTTCTTAAAAGGCCCGTGCAAAGGAAAGGAAGGCAGAGAAGATGGTAAACTTGCTGTGGAATTTTTAAAAGCTTTCAGTATTGATCTGACACGCTGAAGTTGTGGAAGCCTCTATCTAAAGTCAAAGAGGGAAGAGTTAAGCCAATGTTTTGTGCTTTAAGAAGCCCTTTAACTGGAGATTATACTTTGGCTGAGTAAGGCAGACTCTTAAGGCAGTTAAATTCCCAGGAGCAGTAGCAATTTGTCCCCATATGAAGGTGTGAGCTGAATTTGCAGGAAAGATCATTATCGTGTCACAGCACAAATCCGCTGTCGCAGCAGCAGCATCAAAGGTCTGTCTGTCCGTGGCAGTGTCACAGCCCCATCGCTTCACGCCTGCTTTCTCAGGGAATGGCTTGTTCTCTGGAGGCACATGGGAGCTGGGAGTCCTACTGGTAAAGAACTACATATCTCTTTCCTCAAGACTTTCCGCAGTACAGAGGTCAAATGTACAGGAAACATCTAAAAATGCTATTGGAAGGCTAAGCAAAATTATCCCAGAGCATAAGGGGCCTTGGAAGACATTTTCTAGACAACAACAAAATTGGGCTGAGCTCCTAGTACTGAGTAAGTACTGCTAATGAAATAGTTCAAGCCACTTAGACTAAGTTCTCTCGCTTAATTGTATATTGTTGTGAAAAGCGGTATTTCATCAGTTTAAGAATGACCATAAATTACCAAGTTGCTCTAAAAGTGTTTGTTGTTTCCAAGGTAAGTGATATTTGGGCTTCTTCAGCTAAAACTGCATGCTAATCAGAGTAAGGAGTTCAGTAGGTAGATCCTGTTAAATTAATCAGTAATTCCCACTTGGCTTTCCTTGGTTAACATCTTGACTTTTAACACGCATCCTTCACAATTCAGAAATAGAAATGTGTCTCTGAGAGAGCTGGGAGAGGTCAAATAGAATCTTAGTCACAGGCTTTGTGGGCCTATAATTAAATACATTTCTGAAACATGGCATAATGTGCAAAAACTTGCCTGGTTGCTGTTCTATGGAATTCCTTCTCAACAGAGAGCTATTACTATCTTGGAGGTTTCTGACTGCAGCAAATTAAATACCATCTGCTAAAAGAACTGTGGCAGTACTTTCATCCCCAGTACTTCTCTTTTGGTTATTGTGGGCAAAATAGAGGGAATATTCAGAGAAGACAATGGCAAGAACCAGTGTCATCCTTATTTTATTGTATGTGGCCACAAACGTAGCCTCCATAAAGGCCTGGGAACCCACTGTTTTAAGTAAAGTGTAAACATGGTGAGGCTGGGTTGAGGTGAATTTGTAGCTGAGAGAAGTTACGTGACCTCATTGAGGGAATCAGGGTTGTGAGAGTGGCATTTCTGCTTTTCAAATACTTTCACTTTTATTTTTATCATACAAAAAAATGAAGAGAGGGGTGGGAAATGTAGAAGGGGATGAATGACAGCTGAGAATTTGTGAAAAAAAGGAAGGATGGGAAAGTGGGTTACTGTCACAGCAGAGATGATGCTGTGAGGGAAGGAGCCAGAGAGCAGCTGAGGTGCTGCAGCACGAATGGTGTTAAAGGGTTTGGAGGAGATGAAGTGACACTGTCACCTCTGCTGGTGAGCTCTGGGTAGTACCTATCACGCTGGCCCTGGAGATCCGCTCCAGTTCTGAGATCCCACCACCAGGAGACAAGAGAAAGTTACCAGCAGCTGAGAAAATGCACAAGAACACAAATTGTGAAGGCCAGCCTTTAGCTCCCTCAGAGCAGTGAACATGTGCTAGATGCTTTGCTAGCTCGGGAGCTGCTCTGTCATTTCTTCAGCACTGTTTTCACTTAGGCCAGTCCTGGTCTGTTTACCCTAACTCAGGAGGGAAACATGGCAAATATCTTCAGAGGAATATTCTCTTCAGTGGAATGAAATCTGAAGGCACATGCAAGTCCCAGCTGATCTGTGTTAGTTTTGTTTATTCTGTTGTTCCAGACAGTAAACTAAACAATTTGTTTCTTCCATTAACTGGCTTCTCTTCTATGGAACAGCACACTTAGTGAATTATTTCCATCACAGAAATGTCTTTTAATGAAAAGTTTTGAAAGCCTTTCTTTCTTTCACTCCCCCAGTAAGAGAATCAAAAGGCTTCACAGAATTACAACAAATTACAAAGGTAGATACATAAAATACTGCTTTCATTTTTCGTAGTTCTCTAAAATTAATGGGTATAAGGCTAAAATAAACGTTTTACCCTTCAGCACCATCACTATATTGAAGATGCTGAGAGTCAGCTTTCTCTTTTCCTGCTCAGAGAATGAATGCTTTGACTCTATCCTCAGCTTTCTCAGGAAGTAGCTGAATCTTACACTGTTTTTCCAGTTGAAGAACCTCCTGAGGTGTGCGTGGTAGAGCTCCAGAGGTGTGGTTTTTTGTATGTGCTGCGATGCTCTTCCTCAAAGGCAAATGGATTTTATTCTCTTACGTTAGCATGTCTGGTTGATAGCTGAAAAAAACTACCTCAGAAGTTTGTAATCAAATCAACGGATGTTTATATAAAGAAAGGAAACGTAAGTTTGGAGAAGCATTGGCTCATATCTACTTGTACTGCTGAAGGAGTTCAATTTGGGCAAAAATAGAAAACCTTTACAATTGAATTTCTTCTGTTTGGCTGGACTTGCGTCTCAGCACAAAATAAAAATGAAATAAGCCAACACAGATACAGGTATGAATAAAAACATTGGGAGGCATCCAAGATAAAAGTATTTAAACTATTTTTTTTTTAATACATGAATATATGAATGTAATCACTTCACCTGGTTTAATCATTCCCTTTTGGCTGCCAAGGAAAATAAATTTTTAGTGTACAATAGGTCAAGGACCTAGTAGGGAGCAGAATGTACAGCCCGTAAATCTGTACAAACACGCAGGAAGCTCAGCTACAGCTGTAAGTGCAGTAGTGGCCCCAGCCTTTCCTTGAGGATGACATTTTAAGAAATTGTGACTTTCAAAGGATGGCTGTTAGACTGAATTACATTGATTTCTATGTGCTACCTGTATGAAAAAAAAATTGACTGTATTCAACCAGTTGGCACACTGTATTGGCAGGCTGCTGTTCTGGTCCCATCAGGTGCTGTAATGACACTGCTCTGCCAGAGAGAGGAAAAAACCCTGTGGTTTAATAATGCTCAGGCTGGCAATGAGCTGGCAAAGGCAAACCCTCAAAAGTTGAAGTGCAGAGTTACAGTTTCGAATCTCTGAATTTAATCTGGCACTTCTGTGTATAAGATTTACCAAACCCTTATTTCTGGCTCCTATATCAGTATATACACATCTTCTTTCCATGGTACTCCTTTTAGGCAGCCCACAGATACCTGCCAGTGACCATGGCAAAATTCAGTCATTTTTTAGTGTTCAGTGTGAGGTGCACAGTTCTATTTACTACACGGTGTCCTAATATCACACTTGATTACAGATTTATTCCTGGTCTCAGGAGCTTTCCATGCAGTTCATTATCGCAGCATCGGAGTGTTTCACAAATGTTAGCGGGTTTATCTTCACAACTCATTCTGAGTGCTGGTATCATTACAGGCTCCTCTGAGAATTTCCTTGCCAGTCTTTAATTATTTTTCACTGAATATTTTCAAATGGCAGCTTAAGACACTGCAATTCAGTGAAAATTGGGCAGATATTTGTTGGACGCCAATAAGCATCCATAATTCCTGAATCTTTGCCAGTAATCTGGCAGTAATCAGTAATCCAGTGCATACTCCAGAAGTATGAATGCTGGAAAGCTCATTAACTAAGCACTTCTAAGTTTGTTTGCTTGCTTTTAATTGTTAAACTTGGGGATTTTCTCTGGTTTGTTTTTTGGAAAAAGCTGAGCCTTTTTATTTTTCAAACTTCCTAAAACAGTTTTTATGGACTGTTGCCCAAGCTATTCAAAGCCTGCAAAATGTTAAGCAATTGATAATGAAATGTAAAAAAAAGGCATGCCAGAAAAAACAACTATAAATGATAATGCTTACGAACATCATGCAGCTCAGTAGCTGCAATTTGTTATAACCCAATTATTAAAATAAATCATGGTGTTTTAATATGATGCAAAGTACGTAGAGATGCTATTAGGACATATATATAACTTCTAATAAATATTTATAACTGCCTGGTGTTAAGTCAGATTTAAATGAGGCGAAGAGTTTCTCCAGGGTGTTGGTGGGAGCCCATTGTGTCTCCACAAGCCCTCCCATTGCTCTCATCGGCCGTGCTGACACCTGGTCTCCAAGGGCCACCTCCTTTCTTTCTCTTCTGCAAGTAGGTCACCGCTGCGGCAATATGGGAAGTGGAAGGTAGAAAAAACAGAAAAGAAAGAAAAGCAGCCGAGAAACTGGAAAAGGTCTGTTCAGATTCATAGAACTGGCATCATTTGTCAATGGGAAATCCAAAAGTTACTTGTCTTGGAGAACCACATTTTAACCCACATTTTGAAAAACTGCACACTGCACAGCCACAGCATAATCTTTGCAAGAACAACTTAGTCCTTCATGCATAATTTCCTACTTTATTTCCATGCTGGTGAGTTTTTTCCTTTTTCCTTTCTATGGAGTAGAGAACCTTAGTTAAAAAGATATAAATTACTAGTGTATTAAGGGGATGAAGAGCAAGGAGCAGATTTAAAGGACTTCAAAGGGATCCCGTGATAGAGAATTTTTAGCACATATCCACACGTGTTTTCCTGTGCCTTTACACTTAGTTACTGATGTGAAATGTAATTCCCCTTAGGTGTCACCTTGGAGGTGCTGAAATGGCTGTGAAAATCCCTTGGCACCAGTTAGCAGAATTAATGTGTGTAAAAGATAACATATCATGACATGACATGAAGGCAGTCAGCTAGGCTGAGCTTTCTGTGTTGTAAAGCTCTCTACAGGTCCTTCCCTTCTAAGCATGTTCTATTTTGCCTCTCTTTAAGTGAGTTTTGCTTTTATGACCTAATATAATTGTGAGTTGGATGTTTCAGGACAGCTTCTGAAATTAAAAATCCTGTATCTTCTCTATATGTATGGCCTTTGGAAATGCTGATGACTTCCGGGGGCAGAGCTCCAGTGTAATTTTTACCTGAGCATGCAACAGTTTTATGGGATTTTAATTGGGTATAAAGAGGTGAGATGGATAGACACAGTTTTAGAAAAGATGATTGCACTTCTGATCTGTGCTTGAAAGGGCTTTGAGGTGTGTCAGGAAAAGGATTCCTCTGCCAAAGCACCAGATGTGGGGAAGGGCGGCAGGCATGAAGGCTTCCCTTGCACTGCATGCCCAGCCCTGGAGCACTGGGAGAGAAATGCTCTCACTGCCCTCTACAAAGACCCCTCACGAGTTTAGAACAGGGAATTTAACATCACAAAGAATGATGCTCATAAAACTGGGAGCACCACAATCGTGTTACCTCTAAAGCTGCTCTTTCTGCGTGTACCTGTTTCCTTCTCTTTCTCTGTAGGTTTTGCTGATGCTCTCCTGTTCCACTTCCTGGGACTATTCTATTCAAGAAACATTGCCAGATACCATCACATTTACTGAGGAAATTCCTGTGTTCTCTGTTGAATCCTCACTGTTTCCTCATTGCTATGTTCACTGGGATACTATGATCTTAAATGAGCCTGAATGGTTGTTAAATCTAATTTCTAATCCTTACATATATAGTCTTACATATACAAAAATATCACAGTGGCAACTTTGGCCTGATTTACGCATTCTTAGAAATTAAAAATTCTTTATGCAACAAGAAGATTCAAATGAACCTTGTGCAAAAAGGTTTGTCTCCTTGAAACAGAGGGGAGACAATTTACGGGTGGTATTACTCCTACCCATCATTGTCCCAAATAGTGGAATTAAACTAAGTTAGATAAGGGTGTACGGGATGAGCTGAACATGACAAAGATAAGTCTTTTAATGTTTCTGCAGAGGTGTATGATAAATGTAAAAATGATTTAGTTACTGAATGACTGAGAGAGAAGGAAATTCAGTTGAAAGAAAAATTAATGTACTTTATACTTGAGTACGTGTATGTTTTGGCTGTGTGTTCATCATCTGTGGGACAAGAACACTTAAAAGCAATGTGATGGGTAACTGGTAGCATAGTGCAGGCAGATACAGAGGAATAGATCTTCTACTCTTGAAGTTAGTAAAAGTTTGGTCCCTCACATCAGCTTGACTTTGTCCAGAACACTTGGAAATACTCAGTGCTTAATTTCCATCCATTTATGTTAAAAATCAGACAGTGCTCCCTCATTTCACTACAAGGAGGTAGTAGATAAGGATGCTATTGAGGCAGCAGCAGGAATATTTCAGAAACTAAGTGACTCTCATGCTTAAGAACCCCCTGTGCTCTATTGAGTGTAAACGTAGCTGGTACTCTCTGAATGGGTCTTTATAGCCTGGTTAGAGGTCTGTGGACATGGGGATGTTGGACAACTATCGATGCATCCCAATGATAAGGATAAAACAGCCAGAAGTGGCAGAAAATAGCCTGGAAAAACGAACATAAGTTTGATTGCAAGTTATTGAGCAATTATAGCATTGTCATCTACTTATGTAAAACCGTGGATATTTTAATCTATACTGCAATTACAAAAATCATGTTAATTAGCTCAGAGCTCCAGGTTACTGTTACTTTAACAGAATGGTAATGTCACGGATTGGGACCAGAAATTATATTCATTTGTGGGGACTGAGAAGAAAATCCGTAGTTGTGAACTGTCTTGGAGGCCAGGGCAGTACACTGACTTCTTCAGTGTCAGCAAAATCGGACGTGCAGATGCCGTTACTAATTAGGCATTCTGCTTATTGAGTTCTTATTGAGCTGTGGTGCAAAGGAGGTTCTTTTAACCTCTTCTCTGAGGTTTGTGCAACACACTTCTCTTGAAGCATCTTAAATTTTTCTGACTTAATTTTTCTTTTGATTTAGTTACCAGCCAGTGTCGACAGAGGTAGAAGATCTCAGGTTTTGGAACAAGGCAGCTTGAGTTGATACAAATCTTCTCTAGCTCTTTTCCTTCGTCAGATATTTTTTCTTTTGAACATTACTGTGAGAATCTGCTAGCTTTAATTCCCCCACAAAGCCAAATACGCGCTCATTATTTAATTCTGAAAAAGTCCCATTGACATGTAAATAATACTTGTGCCAGAGTAACATTCAAATTAGAAGTTATTTTAAAATGCTTTAAAAAGATACTTAGGTGACTCTTAGGTGGCTTGTGATCTTGACAAGTTCCTGTTTTCTGAGATCTCTTCAGATCTTGGATCAGTAACTGCCAATACCATTTTATTCACTAGGAGAATTGTCTGAATGTACCAGAAATTCCAGCTTTCTCTAACCAGCTGCCAACACATCAAGCCCAACCCCTGACAAGATCTAATAGTACATAAACAGTGTAAAGAGAAAAATCACAATCCAGCATCTGCAGTCCCTGGACATTAGGAAGCAGAGTAAAGTTGTTTATTCAGAATATCAAGTTAAGGGATATCGCACAGAATACGTAACAGTTGTTTTGAAAGGAAATGTAGAGAATTTATTTTAAATGAGAGGGGAAATGCATGAATCTTGGGGCCTGGATTCTGACTGGGGCTGCCCAGAGCTAGTGCAGTTGCAAGTAAATTACAGCTCCCAAATACCTGAACTGCTTTTGTTTTCTGTTTTTCTGCTCTGCTTTTTTTTTTTTTTTTTTTGCAGAACTCAGAGCTAAAACATGCAATTCGGTATGGAGTTTCAGTTATAATAAGCCAAAGAGATTTTCAGGTTCTTCAGGGAAGTAGCTTTTATATCTTTAATGGCAATTACTATGTAAAAAGGAGTAGTTTTGCAACCTCAGCTTTTGTGCAGTTTAATAAAACGCTTCCCTTCTCCTTTAGTTTGGTTTGTAGGTTTCTTGCAGTTTTCATGCCCCCTCTTAGAACTACTTGCAAAGCTGAGTTATTAAACTTCACAGCACTAGAGGAGGTAAGCAAGTTTTTGTGGTGTACTGGTTCATTCTCTTGTGGCTGGAGCAGCTGACGCCCATATGGGTTTGTGTTTCATCTTAGCTTTATTGCTCCTTTCTCACTGTAGCGTTCAGTTCCGACTCAGCGCTCAATTGGCACTTGTTGTTTCTAGAGCCATCAGCAAATCCGTGGGCCACGTTAGGCCTGAGATGCTTAAAAATACAGATGGCTTTGGTAATCTTTAGCTTGGAATTTCTCCTGTAAGTGAATTAACTATTTCAGTGTTTGATTTCATTTGAGATTTCCAAAGCTTTGCTGATGGAAAAAAATGATGTCCTAATTCAAACTAGTTTTAACAACTTCATTAGTGCAGAACTCCTGCTAAGCAGGCCCGTGGAGCATTTATCTCAAATGGCGTATTTTGAGATTTTTAATACTGTTCTGTTGTCACGGAGTTGATGGCATAAATAGCCCATCTTAGCTTCTTTGTATGCAACCAACATTTTGAAAACATTCTTCTGTGGTCTGTATTGAGTACTTTCTACTTTAAAAATGTTGGTTAAATTTTAGCAAGCCAAACCCGTACCAGTTCAAGTACATAAATTATGAATGAAAGGTGAGTTTTAATTTTTTGAGTTTTTCAAAGTTGAGCTCTGAAGTTGTGTTTCTCAGTTTTGGCACAAGGGCAATTTGGAAGTGATTTTATGTATTTATGATTTTAGTGTTTGGCTGAAAAAGAAAATCAAGAAGAGGAGTTACTGACTTCTATTACTGAAAAGCAAAGGAGCATTTTTAAAAGCAAAACTTTGCTGTAATTTCTTGATTTCACATTTACCATCTCCTTGACCTTGCTTAAAAAAAAAAAAAACAAAACCCCAACAAAGAGATCTAAAAACCAGCAGAATGGGAACAGCTCCAAACAACCACTTTATGAACCACAGTCTTTTCTGATTGAAATTGTTGATGTGAATGTATTCATGTGAATGTTTTGTTTTATCAAGGAGAATAAACTGGATCATTATCTGAAGTAAATAATTTTTCGTCCACTTCCCTCCCATGGGGTTTCAGTGATCTAAATCAGAGAAATTCTTTCAGTGACAGACCAGTAGTAAATATAACTGTATGGAACATAGTCTTAAGTGTAGAATATGGTAGAATAAAGGGTAAGGTGACCTAGCAACTCTGCCATCTCTCATTTTTATGATTCCTTGGGGTAGGAAAAAAAAAAATCTTTTGAGCTGACTATGTTCATTGTAGCAAAATTACTATGAAAGATTCCCGTGGGACACTTGCCTAACTGACCATTAGGAAAAAAACTGGCAGTCAGGAGAATAGAGCAGATACATTTTCTGTTCTTGTCATTATCTTTGTCCCAAGTGTAGGACAGGGTTATATAATCACAGAGTCTGTCTTGCATTCTAATGCACTCATCAGGCACTGAGAATCTCTGCGAGATGGGAAGATGCCATTTAAATAACTCCTTCTTGGGGCAAATTGGAAACGCTGCCTGAACAGAAAACAGCTACAGTTATGTTAAACTTCTTACAGATGTTGCAGACTACACAAAACTCTCAGCTGCTTCGTAGCTGTTGTTATGAAAGCATGAGATGGACAGTGGTAAAGCTGGTTTGGGCTATGGCATTTCCTCATGTCATTTCCTACATGATCAGATGTACTGTAGTGTAGGTTCCTTACTGTACTACTGCATTAGGCATTAGGAAGTTTCATCTCAAAAAACAAGTATGTCTGTGTCAAATTGAGGATTATTGCTTGTGATGTGTCTCAAAAGTAAAAACTTTTTCTCGGGGAGTAAAAACTTGAGTATTGGAAAGCAATGTGAAGATTATGCTTAATTCTATCTGTGTAATTCGTGATGAGGCTCTGTCTGGGTGGACCCAGTCTCTAGGTTGTTTGGACAGTCATGCTCAAGCTTCAGCTAAAGGGAGCGAAAACATCTGGACTGACACTAATTGTGTGTGACCCAAAAGCTCACTGAAATCAGTGGAAAGGCTTCCATAATTATAGCAAGTGCTGGAGCAGAAGGTCCTCGGCCTGGTCTTTTGAAGGCCTGTGTACTCTGGTTCCCCTGTCTCCCTCAGTGTTTTCTCCAGAATTGTTCACCAGTGTGGATAACTGAGTTGCTTTCTAGAAAGGCCTTTTATTGACACTGATTTAAAAAATCATTTAAGCTGTGCTGGAGTTGTGTGAAATGATAAATTGAATGCGTGCCATGGGGCAGTGCAGTAAAAGGAGCTGCAGCTCAGCTTGCTGCAGTAGCTCCCCAAGCCACCAGACTGTTTTGTGTATTATTTTTTTATTATTTTTTCTGTTCCTTGTTAATAGTCAATCTATATTTTACAGCGAGAGACTGGTGAAATAAATGATCTGCCAACTCTTCCCTGTATGTGTGTCTAAATGAGCTCTGAAATAACACTTGGAACAGGTCAAAATAATTGTCAAAAGCATTTTTAAAGATGTCAGTATTTTCTTTTCTAATATGGCACCGCAGAATGCCGTATCTCGAACTGTTAAGAGTTCAGTTACTGATCTGCCTACAGCAAGTGATTCCCATAACTGACTGCAAGTGAAATAATTCCTTAGGATCTTCTCTGTTTTGATGGACACACACGTACAAACACACTGTGTGGCTACAGGTGCACAGGTTTTCTATAACTGCTTAAAAAGTGCTGTATCTAAATTACCAAAGACTCCTGAACAAGCAGGTTTCTTCTTTGTTTAAAATAAAACAGGCTAAAATTAGAAGCATCAGTTGGGAACGATAAATATTCGTTAACCTGGGTATTGCTGCAGTCAAACAGTATTGATTTCTGCTGTTGAGGATTGCATTCTGTACCTGTCTGTCTGTCTGTCTGTGACACTCAGATCTGGGTGTTGTTTGCCTTGGGATGCCCTGTGCTTTGTGTTTGCTGAGGCACAGCGAGGCCATGACGTCAGGGATTTTCAAACCTCAGAGAATTCAAGCCATAAGTAATACGAAACCAGTGTAACACTGGCATTTCCAGGCTGCTTTGGTCTGTCTTCTATCCTGTTTGTCATTCAGAGAGCCTGGATGTTACTATGTGTGACAGCAGGTCCTATTCAACAGCAGGAAGTGACAGAGGATGTGGTGTTTGCAGCCCAGCTGTGCTTCCCTGGGCTGTTGTAATAGGAGAGACTGCATCCAGGCCTTTGTTTGTCACTCTCCAGCTGCACAAAGTTCATCTTCACATTGGGAAATTCCATATTTATTCCTCTTGCACCTGGGCAAGACATGCCACGCATAGGTGCAGCAGCAGTGCTGTGGTCAGTGACTGACAGAACATGCAGCAGCCAAAAACAAATACTAGGGACAGTTTTGTCTTCCAGGGAGTTCTTTGTGATCAAGTTTTGTCATTCATTTACTTGTTCTACTGCTCACAATTGAATCTCAGCTCTGTGCTATAGGTTTTATCCTCAGAGATCTCTGTACAAATTCACAGAAAGTACATTTGTGCACCTTTTAAACTGTAATGCTGAGGTATTCTTAGCTGTCAGTAAGTATTTATGATTCATCTTTAAAATGCCTATGTCAAAGTTATCCTTTTTTCTTTAAAAGAATGAATCTGTTCATATGCTTGGAATTATGTATGGTCCTAGACTTGTCTGCATTAATAGCCTGTTCAAAGTGTTGGGAGTTGAAATGTGACACTGGAGAAAGAAAAGGATAATTGTAGATTTGTTTTTAAATCTTAAAATGCTGTATTTCCAGAAGATATGCCTGGGCTTTAAATTGCAGAAATGCTGAAAACAAATGTGTTTATAAACTTCAGTGATAGGTAATTATCACTTTTGTCAGTTTCTGATAAACTTCTGTATTAATTTCACTACTTTTAACATCAGTACCTACCATTCATATTCACCGAGTTCATGCTGATACAAGACTTATTTGAGGGTTACTTTTCCAGGCTTTTGCTTTTTGTGGTGACTTATATTTCTTTAAGCTCTAGTACAAAGAATGTACAATATTTAGGCACATGTAACACAAAAGCTAAATCATACTTGCATGTCAGCAAACCCAACATAATTTAGTATTACAATAACTGCTAGTAAGTGTCCATACAGTACAGTGAGTTATGTATGAGCAAACATGTACCTGCTTCATTTTGCAAGTGTCATCTTTTCCTAGTCTCCTTTCCGATTACATTGCTAGGCTAACAATAAAAATTTGGTATTTGAGTTGTGTTATTAAAATATGATGGTGGAAGAAGGTGTGTCAATTAATGTCAAATTCAGCTGAGAAATGTGATGATTAAATGGTCAGCAGCAGGCGAGGATTATGAAAAGTGGTAAAGCCTGATACGGGAGCCACATTCAATAGCAGCTTTCTGGCACAGGAATGAACATGAACATGTTGCTGAGGTTTCCAAGTACAATTTAGTTTGACCTTTAATTAAGCACCAGTCTCTACGAGGTAACTTAATTACCTTATTCCTAGGGTGGTCATGTAAGGTAGGTGGCATTGTTTGTGTGAGGTATTTGTATACTATAGAGGCTTAAGAAAAATATGCAAAGAATAACTCTTTCCTCCTTTCTTTTCATCAGCTGCCAAGCCATGACTTCCCTGAAGTAGTTACGCTTCTTTTGTGCTGATACCCAACAGTGTCTGTGTATTTTTAAAATCCAGAAATGTCTTGTGCTTTTGTTGCACTGAAGTCAATTAGAGCTCATAGTAAATGATTATGTGGAACATCTTGGGAGCTCAAATACAGCAGAGCCTTTCCATGCTCTGTGTGCCCATTTGCCGTTCTGTTGTTTGCACTCCCCTCTTTTATGTAATTACTTTATCCTTTTTATGTCACTCATTCCTTAAAATCACTCCCAGATTGAACCCCTCTTGCTGCGTTTGTCAGTCAGTTCCACTGACTGGTTTCCTGCTGTACACAGAGAAGTTTCTCCTCAGTTCCCTTAGTGAATAATCTTTTGTATATCCAGGCCATAATGTCTTGTTTCAGGACAAGCCCTCTTAGCCAGAAGACTGCCTAGGAAATGTAAGTTTGTGTATATTTACTTTCACAGCTATGCTGGGGTGTAAAATACAGCAGCAACCCTGAAGTTTTCTGTGCATCTCAGGCTCTGTATGCATCTCACCTGATGCGTTGGAGGATGGGGTATGTTCAGGTAGAGAAGCAATGGAGTAAAAAAAATAAGCACGAAGGAGATAGCAGTTTCTTCTCTGAGAGATGAGGCAGGAGAAAGCTATTAGAAGTACATAAAAAATGCTGATGCATAGGTGGAAAGAATCTACAAACTGAAGTCTGTCTCATGCAACAGAGCTTTGTTTGTGAGGGTGCCATTGAAAAATGAAGACTGAGAAGAGATGAAATGAGACTTGGGAGGAGCAGGGGGTGCCTGGCCTAGCCTTTCGTTTCAGTCATTTGCAGTTTACCTTTGCATGCTAAGACCATGGAACTGGGGCCCATATTTAGGTCTCTGTGTCCTGTGTCCAGGTGTGAAGAAGAGAGATTGAAGTAAGCTAGTGGGTTTCTGTTGTTTTCCTGAATGTGTTTGGTGTGCTGGACTTTTCTGATAATTCAAATGTTCTATATCTGCATCTGTTTCACCTCAGCTGTTAAATTGACAAAAAGACTCTCAGCCTGGTTTAGACCTGACTAATACCTTCCCAGACAATTTTGAAGTATGGTTTGGGCATGCATCAGCATTATTTTCAATGCTAACGCACGATAATAAACGGAAAGGATTTATTACTTAGGCTGTCACATGTTTTTCTTTTGAGCTGAGGTTTTCCTTTCATATCAGAGAGCAAAAAGAACAACCTTGCTTCTACTTGCACTGTGTTGTGTGTATTGTGAGTATGTATGTGAATAAAAAGTGTGGAAATACTGAAAGGCAGAGGTGAAGAGCATCCTGGTAGTGTGAGGATGATGGAAGTCAACAGTTAGAGCCATGATAGTACTGGAAAAATGATTTTTAAGGAAGACATAACCTGTTTAGCTGAGCTTTTGGCCAGGTTATTGCCACACACAGTGAAAGCTGTGCCAACCACTGTCCTGGCTAAGATGGGACTGGGTGAAGGGTTCAGATAGTGGGGGGAAAAAAAAGGGTAGTGTGTGTTGTTGATCGATGCTTGTGGAATTTTATGTTAACTTGCAGGTGATGAATAGGACCAGGTCAGAAAGGGAAGCTGCGACAGCAGCCCAGATCTCCTGCAAGGACTGCTCCCCATGTCAGGGGAAGGATAGGCGAAGCAGAAAGCCACTTTTTGAATTGGCAAATCTGGATGTTTTAATTTCCTACATACCTTGTAAGAAACAGTCTCCATTCCACTCAACAAACAGCAAATTCCTTCCATAAAATAAAAACAAAGAGAACTTTCTCCTGAAACACTCCTATGAAGCATCTGTTTTCAGTTAGACTCAAAATTTTGCTTGGAAACATCCTGCTGGAGATGAACACCAAACTTGTTTAATAAATCATTGCCAAAAACAATCTGAAGAGATCTCACTCGATAATTGGCTCGACAAGATTTCCGTGCGGCGTATTTGCCAAGCATTAGGGGCTTTGATTCCCTTGCCTGGAGCAGCAGGGCCCTTTGCAGCTCAGTTAGCAGCAGTGCTGGCAGGCGCAGCCGTGTCCGGGTGCGGATCCGGGTGTGGAGAGCTGGGCATGCCTGACTGACACCTGCATGCTGATGAGCCTGGCGCTGCCTCTGCCCGGGCTCCAGGGGTAGTCGGCATTCCGGGGCTGTGCCGTGCTTGTGCAGCCACCCCAGCCGTATTCTGCATATGGAAATGGGGCCCTTCTGCCTTGTCTCAGCTGCTTTTGGGAAGCAGCAACAAAAGGGCTCTTGATCGAGTGTGTTTATTTATTTAACCAGATAAAATGAACCAACATGCTTGAGACCAAGAGAAAGCCTTAGTGGTCTGGAAAATAGTTTTCTTTTTTTCAAACATGCTTATACAGAGTGACTGACTAGTGTGCTGTAATCTGCAATGTCAGGTAATCAGGATGGGAATACTTGGGGGTTTTTGCCCTTTTTATGTTACTGTTTTCCTTCTCAGGAAAGCTTGCCAGCCAGGACAGCACAGGATAAAAACCTAGAGAAACAGCTCTTGGCTAGTATTCACCTACAGCAATACCAGCATAGGCTGCTTTATGCCGTCATGTTTCATCACTTCTGAATTTTCATGTTTTCATCTGAATCACTTCATGGCACAAAAACGTTAAATTGAAAGATTTTAGCAATTTTGAAATAGAAGAGTCTTTCAAACAATGATGGGGATGAACAGGAGCCCTGACTGTTGAATTCTGTTGATAAAATACCTTGAAATATCCACGATCTGGAGTTAGCTGACAAAATGCGTCTTCTGAATACTGAAGGAGACCTCTTCTTAGCTTCTACTGGAGTTTTTTAAAGGCAGAAAAGTAAGGAAAAAAACCCCAAACCCTACTGATTCTTCTCCTCAAAATATGAAGGAAGGAAAGTAAATTTGATTAAATGGATTTACTTTACTTACGGTCTTCTTCACTAAATATCATCCCTTACATTTTGTGCAATTTGCCAGCTCAGTTTCCTCAAATAAATGCAATGTTAAGAACAACATGTTCATTAGAGCTGATATATCCTGGGCAGGAAGTGGGTTTAGGTTTTCTTTCTCATCAGCAGTGTATGTTTTAGTGTCACTGATAGCATTAACCTTTTAAAAGGCAGATGAGATTTTAGCTGGTAGGTTACGTTCACTGGAGCTGTGATGCTCTGTGGGACATGAAGTTGTGTCTGTGAGGCGATGGTACAGGAGAAGGTTTGTGCTGGCCACACAGTGGGCAGTGTTGTGGTGAGTACAGGGCTGCTGGGCTGGTGTAGCTGGGAGCATTTACTGCTTCATCTCTTGCTCCTAGTGTAGTGTAATAATACCCTGCTTCGATGGAAGTAACAGGGATAAAAAAATCCTCGTTTCACTTTATGTCAGCGTTGGCTTATCTCACAAATCATCTGCGGATTTTGCAATTTCTTTTGAGCTTGATTGTGTGGCACATTCATTTTTCATGGAACAATCCTTTGCTGAAATGGCTTTCTGATGACACATGGGCAAGCTACAGAAAATACGAGTTTTGGTGCCATTTTCTCAGCAAGACTCACTCACAGTAGCAGAACACTTCTGCACATAGTTCTTCCAGACACATCATCTTCAGTAAAACTGAATGTTGGGCTGTATTTATAGAACTCCTCTTAAGCTAGAAAATTACAATCATCTACTTTTCAAATGTGTGTGGGTAGAGGCTGCAGATCCAAACTGAAGCTTCCTTTCTGTAGAGAGAAAAATCAATGACATGTCGAAATTTACAGCCAGCCTAGCTCCAGGGATTCAAATTCTGGCAAACAAGCACCCTGATCTTAGGAACTTGGCAAGTCTCACTTCAAATTATTTTGAAAGATAGTTTCAAATTTTATTATTTAGTTCCCAAAGGATAATAGCAATTTCCAAAATTCCCGGTGATATGAGCCCGGGCTTGAAGTACTGACTACAGTGGTTGGATTGCTAGCAGAGGTAGAGCAATGAGGAAATAATAACACAGTGGGCTCTGCTTAACCAATATGTTAATAGATCGAATGCCAGCATACTTTAAAAAAAACACTGAAATTTGTAACTGAGCCTACTGGTCAGTCAGCAGTTTCCCAGCTGTGCGTGACCAGTACCTAACCTGTGTCTTCAGAAGGGGAGATGATGTAGGGTTTAGAATTCTTTGCCTTATGGAGCTGTTAATTGGCAAAGTTTGAATTAGGCCTGGAAAACTTTCAAAATAGACTAAAATCAGATGGAAAACATGGTTAGTCATTATGGATCATGTAGTCATTCTGTTTTATCTAGTGTGTAGCTTATTAAAGTTGACAAAATTCTCATAAAACTGCTTGAGAAATGTCATCTGAACCTAGTTGTTAAAAAACATTGAGATTAAGTGTCAGAATTTGCTCTTCTAAATCATAGTAACAACTTCCTTAGAACCCGAGGCAATGTGTCAGGTGTAGTCAGGCTGTGGAGAGGAGACTATTAGTTCTTTGTGGTTTTTATAATGTGTATGTCTCTGCAACACAAAATTGCATTAACCTTTCAGACTTACACACTGCATGGCGAATAGAGGCCTAATTATCTTTCCGCTATCACCCCTAGGTTTATTTCAAAATTACTGATTTCCAAGTTTTCACATCTCTTGAATTATCCTTACTTTGAGTTTTCATTCTCCAGCTATTAGCTTGCATGTATTCCAGTCTGAATCTTATTTTCCTGGGGGAACTCTTGCCTATTTTCTTTCATTTCCCTAATAATGTTTTCTTTAATCTACATTAGGCTTTCAGTTTCATTGAAACTTAATATTATGACCAGATTGGTTGAAATAGTATTGCTGCTTATTTCCAGCTGCCTAGTGACAAAATTAATCACAACCAGGTATGTGGGCTGTTCCAAATTCCTTGTCCCTTCTTGCTCCACGCCTGCTGTTCAGCCACAGTCTTCAGTGATGGCCTTCAACCTGTTTTTAATCCAAACCCATGCTAAAAATTTTTTTATAATTGAAATTCTTAACTTTGAATGTATGAAAGCTCTCCCTTCAACAACCAATTCTGATTTTATATCAAAGCAAACCATGAAATCTCAAAGTGGTACAAACGTTAAAGCAAAAAATCTTGATTATACACTCTCTTTCCAAAACTTTTTACAACATTAAGACAGGATTCAGCTGCCCAAGTGTAGGCATGTATTATATCTATATCTGAGCTTGTCATCTACACTCCTTTTATAGTAAATGAAGCAAAAGAAGCATTTTTAGGCTGTAGTTAACAGCATCCTATAGAGAACTCTCAGTCTGTGAAGCAGAATCATGCCAGTGTCTGTTTCTTCACTAGCTGGATAAAGCTCACGTAGACACTTTACAGACAACTCACATTACGTGAGGTGGATTCTGTCCTTAATACCCCAGGTGTGTATTTCTTTATTAGTTTAGGCTTCTGACCTCTTGCATTAACGTCAGTAACCTTTTCCATAGGAATTTAAGGAATTACAATCCCTTATTGTAATACGTCAGCTAAAGGAATCATATTCGTATAACATTTGCTAACACTGAAATAGAGATGGAGGCTTTTCTGTGTGCATCAATTATAAGGGTTTAAAAAAGCTATCAGAAGATTTGCAACTGCATTTTTACATCACAATCTTAATTTTAAGCTACCAAAGTTCATATACACAACAGGTGTTTTTTCAATGGCAGCAGCTTCTGGACTTCATGTTAGTCATTTGGGGTCAAATTCTGTGGCTTTTCATTAAGCCTTGTTAGCAAGTTGTTCCACCCCCACACTGGGGTCAAAACGGAGTAAGTAACGTGATTTTTAAAAGTGTTGTTTTCTTCCAAATGCACTTGAATCTCTTTCTTAGACCAGATGGAATAAACAACTCATCAGTGTGTTGTTTATCCCAGCAGCATAGCCTCAGCAATCCAGCAAGGCTTTCTGCAGACACGGCTTTCAACAATAAGCTCCAGGACGGGATGCTGGAGAAATCTATAAAAGTGTGTTAGGGCACTAAATTCCCACAGAAAATACCTTACATAATAAGGGGTAGGATGACAGATCTGCGTGCTATCTCTGAGGATGAGTATGCTGATAGCCACATAAACCCAATACATTGGTAGAGCATAGAAAGCTGGAAATAAAGAGTCTGATATTAATGTTAAAACTTAATTTCTTTGTCCCAGTCACACTCTTTAGGGGTTAGTGTAAAAAGAGAAGTTTTTTCAGTGGTATTGAACCTCTCTACATATCTTTCTTTTCCTTTTTGCAACCTTTGGGGCACAGCAGGGAGCAGTCCCATAGGGTTTGTGCTATGCTGCCTGTGCTACTCCGAGTGACAGACTTTGTTAGCACAGGGGTTTTTGGTCAGAGCTTGTGGGAGCTGTGACCAGCTCTCCCAGAGGTCCCTGACCTGATTTGCAGCATGTACATTCAGCAGATTGGAATCTTGTCCTGGAAGATTGCTGTGTCTAAATATCACTTGTGCATATCTAACTGCAAATAGAAAAGAGAATTACACCTTTTCGTTGATTAGAAAGTCTGTCCATGTATTTTATGCAGAATGATAAAATATCCCAACAAACCTAGACAGAAGGGGTTGAATACTTACTCATTCCAGCTTCCCTTTCGTTGATTTGAAAATAGATGGTAGATAGAGAATTTTAAAAACCTATGATCGTTAAGGAGGGCTGCAGCAGATAACTGTAAGTAAAAGGAAAAAAACCTACCAAACCAAAAACAAGAGAAACAGAAAAAATAAGCTGGAAAAGAACCTGGAATTTTCACTTTTCAATTGTGTAAAACTGATGAGGTTCTTCAGGTGATTCTGCAGTACGATCTGTCTGCACCCTGGCTCAGGATGTGTGGTGGAACTCCAGGGATATTGGTGGGATTTCCCCCACTGACACTGTCATCAGAGCCCATGACTGTGAGTGCATCAGAGGGTTCAGATCTGGACTGCAGTGAGGATAGACCCTGGCAGCTTTAGGGCTAGAAGTGTCTTCTGCAATACCGTCTTGTCACGTCATATCCAGTTGCTCAATCCAAGGCAGGATAGCAGGTCAGAGCTGCAGGGAGCCATTCATTCAGCTTGTCCATGTAGGAGGTGCTGGAAATGTGGGAGGACAAATGTACAGCTGAGGCAGCCACACAGGAGAGCAGAATACAAGGGGCAGCAAAGTCAGAGTGCTCTTGCAGCCACTGAACATTGTAAAAAGCCATGCAGAGAGCCTGCCTGCTTGAAGCTGCTCGGGAAATGGGAGGTGAAGGGTTCTCTCTGCTTTCTCATTTTTAACACTATGTTATCTGCTGCTTCTGTGCATCCTTGAAGAGTCGTTTTGGAACGCACTATGTTGAAACCAATAAAATATGTGCTTTGATTTTTATCTCCTTCCTAATGTTTACTGGAGTCATTACACTGGCCTTAAGTCCAGTGAGTGCTGTTTGGTACCTTTTATTGGAAGAAAGCCCTGTGTTGAAAGTGCAGAAAGCGTTCATTGTTCCCTTTTCCTCATTCAGGATGGACACGTGTGTCCTTGTCTTTTGGTTACATGGTAAAGAGGTGGTGTAGCACATGGAATTCTTAGGCAGAAATGCCTTTCTATGGTTTAAATACAAAACTTAGCAGCCAAGGCCAAACGATTAATGTCTGGCTCTGCTGTAGAGTGGTCCAAACAGTATTCCAAGTTTCTGCTGGCCTCAAAGTACAGATTATGCTTCCGAGCCCATTTATACCTCACTTTGCCAAAGGGAGCATTCCCAGCACAGCATTTGCTGTTTCCACACACGCACTCCACCCTCAAATACTGCCCACGTGCTCTGGGCACTTCATTGCACAAGTTTTGCCATTTAGCACACCCCTTTGGGAGCCTGTGCAACTCACTGACCTGGTAGGAAAATAAAACGATGTGTGTGTGTAAATAATTTTCCTGGGAGTTTTTTTCCTGCAGATTTAGGAAATTGAAACAAGTCAGTGAAGAATGTGACAAGCTCCAAAGCTGGTGCAAGGGGAAGGAGGTTGGATATAAGGAGCAGGATGGGATCATATAGCATAGGGTTAAGAAGCAAGAGACGGAGGCAGAATAGCAGAGCAGGGAGGGGAATGGAGGTACTTTCTTGAAGGGAAGCTTTTCCACCGGCCTTTCAGAATGGTTTGATTATTGAAAAGGACCTGTAGCTGTTGACGAAAGCTGTTGTTGAGCAAAGGCCCATGACTTCTTTGATGAATAAGAGACACCTCTTCCTGTCATAATATGTGCCCTTGAGTTGTATGTTCTTAGAAGTACGAATTTCTGAAGCTAAGTCCCCAGCCAGTATAAATGCATGTGACTCCTGTGAGTTCAGACAAAGCTGACTTGGGATGTTTTATCCTTGGGTAAAACTATGTGCTGTGGCTGAGCCAGTGGCATCGTTCCCTGCCACTGAAAGGAGCATTTCTGTTGCCAGTCCGCAGGCCCGCTCCCTTCCTTGTGCTGGTTCCAGGGGCTGTTGAGCTCTGCCGAGCCCCTTTGGCTGGCTACAGCTGGAAAAACCAGATTCCAGCATTACTCAGTCTAAAGCCAACTTAGTGCTCCGTCAGAGATGTGGAACTGGTATCGAAGGGAACGTGTCACTTAATAGCAGTCTGGTTCAGTTCTGTAACATTAGGGCAGAACCACTTTCAAGACACAGCTGCTTTTTTATTTTATTAGACATCTGAGAATTTAGTTTCCTAACAGATTTCTGGTGATGTTGAGTTCTGGGGTAGAAATAATCTCATTTATTATGTAAGTATTCTTGCACAGACAGTTTCTTTACAATCAAAGCTCTCTGTGCCTGTAACATGAAGACTTCCGATAAGAAGATCTAAACTTAAAATGGTTCACTCAAGGTCTTAGTCGTATTTAGTAAGGATTAAATAAGATTTTTCTAGTTATGTATGATAGAACTGCATAATGAGAGCTAATGAAACAGTCAACAGAAAGTAATTTCGTTCCTGCTACATAATGCTGTACGATAAAATTTGAAATTCATGGAGCTTCTATCAGTTTGATTAAAGCTCATTTCATTCTCTAAATAAAGCTTCTTAGATGCTGGAAATTGAAACTGAGAACTGGAATCTCTGGAGTATTTCCTAATGATTGTTTAAAACCATTACCTGAATCAGTTATTGTTATTAATCAGCATTGAATTTAAAAAGCAAAAGAAACAAAAACCAAGCAAACAAAAACAACAACAAAACCCTCAAAGCATCCAAAACAACCCAGGGGAAATGAGGAGAATTTGACCTCATATAAACTTGAAATTCTATAAAATTCTAGGACGACTGGATGTTGTGCTACAACTGTGACACGATGACTCTCTCACTGCATATAGGCAAACTCTGCAGAACGTGTCTAGCTTTGCCATCCAGCTGGGGATTTCTTTTGTTCGAAATGAAAGTTTCCTTCACCTAAAGAAATGTGTAAGTAGCTCCTGCTGGTGCAGAGTGTTAATCCAGACCTGTGCCTCTTCCTGCTTGACTGCTCAGCCAGTCTGCTGCTGCTTGGCCTCAGTTTTCTAGAGGCAGTTTAGTTGTAACCGTGGGACTTACTATGTAAAATAACTCATTTAGTGGAATTAACAATGTATTTCTGAGTTAATAAGTGGACTGAACTCAAGGTGTACGGTCTGCTCTCTATTTAGGGACTGAGAAAGGCAATTGAAAGGTCAGCTGCTGTGGGCAGCCAACTTAGAATGCATGACACTTCAAGGGTGGGCATGCAGGTTAGTAGCACAAATATTTGTTTAATGCATTTCTTTAAAATAATACTGTAATTCTCTGATACCCCTGTTGTAAATCTAGGAACTGCAGGTGACGGTACAGAATAATCAATATCATTCTCTTGGATTACTTATGCGTCCTTGAGAGGGTAGATCATCCACTGCGTGGGGTTTTTTCACCTACTGATAATCAGACTTCGGAAAAATCGATACAGGCTTGGTGGAGAAAGAATTCGGGGATTGCAGCAAAGCACTGCAGGCTGTATTTCTTCCTGTAATGAAGGTATCCGTAAGGGGCAGTGCTGTCTCTTTTGATTCACTAATATTCTTTCTAGCTGTTGTAACCATTATGTTAGTGACAGTTATTCTGTGTAAAAAAGATTCGATAATGCTTTTATCTTTCAGCCCTAAAAAAATAGTCTTTACGTCTACAAAAGGGTGTTGTCCTCTGTGCTCTGTGCACATGTGTGCACATACCCGTCACTTGAAGCTGTGTGTAGTCAGACTTTTAAGTGCATTCATTTACATTCATCTTGTGAATGTGTGAAGTAGGCATTATCTTTTCCTGACCAAACCTCACTTCATCCCAATTTGGCTTTCTTTCCTTGATAAAAATGCCACTGCCATTCACACCGCAAAATACGTTTTCTTAGACTCTACAGCAGATAATGGGAGAAACGAAGCTCCTGCAGTCCCATAGTCTCAGCCATATGTGTGAAAAGTTTAATTAATAAAGGCTTTAGGTGTAAAGTGTTGGCTGCTGGAATGAGCCTCCAGGCACTGAGTTAGAGTTTGATCTGATGACTAAATGGTCCCAGTTTCAAGTGTTTTTTCTTCATCGTGTTGCAGACTTCTTCAGTATCCGCTGAAGCCCGGTGTCATGGTCCAGGCTGTCCTGCTGCTCTGAGGACTAACATTCAGAGGTGGTTGGGCTGGAAGCTTTGCATGCTTCCTGCTCTTGCACATTAGCTCAGATGCCAGCCCTTGTTCGCTGGTCAAGAATCTTTTGCTGCCCATCATCATGAAAGAATTAATCCAGAATTTACTGGAGGTACTAATAAATTGGTTTTACCAAGAGTTCCCTCTGTCAGCAGATATCCAGAGCGCCACTGTTCTTTGGCTTGCACTAACTGTGCAAGCACCAGTTGCTTCAAAATTGTTTCCAGTCTTGAGCCCAAGGTTCTAGCTCAGGTTGTGTCCCTGAACCCCAGCCTTCTCAGAAACCTTCCCAGAAAAATCTAATCCTCCTCTCCAGCAAGGACTCCAGTTTCCTGCAAACTCACTGGATTGTCAGGGCTCAGAGGGCGAATGGCTGAGGGGTTTTTACACTGTCAATTATGCAAATTAGGATCCACAAAACTTTCCTTGGACTCTGCTCGTTCATAAAAACCTCAAATTATCTCATTTATTTTAAGTGCTGAAAAGCCACTCTACGCTGCGGGGGTTTCAGCGTTGCTTTCATGGCCTCTTGGCTGGCCTCAGCGAAAGGAATGGAATGAGAAGAATCTCTGGCAGCACACTGCCACTGAGCAGCCTGGTAACGCTGGTAAAACATGTGCGTTGTGGTGCCTGGTGCCAGGGCCTGGGCTTCGGGAACTGTTCTGTGCCATGAGGAGTGCCCTGGCTGTCCCCAGGCCACAGCTCTGCCCCTGCCCTGGGAAAAGGGCAGGGAGGAAGTACTGGAACAAGTTGAAAAAAATTGAGATTTAACTATTTTTGGCGAAGAAATCAATCATTACTGATTTACACTCAACATGTTAGGTTAGTACTGGACAAATACATTGTAGTGCTCTTGCTTATCTTTTTTATTGTTTCAGTCATTTCTAAAATTTCTGTTAGGCCAGAAATAGACCTGGAGTTTACTGATGTTGGCTGTCGGGATTTCATGACAGTACAAGCCACTGTTCTTATTACATTTAATGCCTTTGTAAATTAACTGATTAAATGGTTCAGTAGATTTAGATTTGGTGTATAAAATAGCCCATTCTAATCTGAAATCTAATTGAATATGTATCAGTTGCCCTTCATATCTTTCATATAAGAACCTAATGTTATTTGTTACCCATTATTTTCCAAGTAAAATGAGCATAATTAAGTTCTTAATTAGCTGAAGCATATTTTTTATTTAATTTTGTTTTAATTCCTCACAGAATTCCATATTATCTGTTGGGGAATTGCTCCCAAAACCATTAGCATTTGTCATACTGGAAAACCCATCTTAATTGATTATTCAAGTGGCTAGTGGCCAGTTTATACTTTTAGTGCTATTACAAATACTAATGCCTGCATGCTAGAGGAGTATCTAAGGAAGGTGGATTTGGGTGACAGAAATCCAAACGTTTTCATTTTTTTCAGTTTAAAGTTTTGTTATTGGTGGCAGTATTTAAATGGGGTTTTTTTAACACATAGGAATTGCTTATTTCTGAAAACAAATAAAAATGTTATGTAGGTAAGAACGTTAGCATGAAATCTTGTAGATGTAAAGATAAATAAAGAAAAATGTATTCATGTCCCCTTAGGTTATATGAATCATTACTAATTATTTTAATTAACGACTTAGTTAACCAATTCCAGTTGGAAGGTGCTGGTGAAATAGGAGCTGTTATCACTGGTTGTTTTGGTACATAAGTACCAATTAATATTTCCTACATCCAAGGCTAATTACTTGAAAAGATATATTTAATTAAAGGAAACAACCCTGCAATTTGTCTGTATAGATGCTTTTCACTTCCAATAGGCTTCTGCTCCTACTGAACACAATGGGGGAGTGTAATGTGCCAGGTGCAGGCCAAAAATGGTGTTCTGTGCTTTCTTCATTTCATTTGTGTATTTTTAATTTCTGGTTGGACAATGCTCACCTAAATGGCATCTAGCATTCCCTCTTCTTCTTCCAGAGCAGTAGTATAACCAAAAACCCTCAATAAGTTTCTTTTTTTAGGATGTTTGTAATAATATTTCATCAGGAGAAAGCTCTAATGGGGAGTAAAGAACTATTAAAACCTAAATCCATGACTCAATTTCCATGATTATGCTAAAGGAAATGAAATTGTCAAGTGTAATTACCTTTAAATTTTGAATATAAGGATTTTGCATGAGCAGAACATTGTAATGTCTTTTCTTTGTCTATAATTACTACAATTAACCGAAGTAGGGAGGAAGAGGTACATGGAGTTTAAGAGATGAGGACAGAGAAAAAAGCAAAATGAGATGTATCGGGGAATCCTGGAAAAACTTCCTTATCTCAGAGTAACTGTTTTGGATATTGTGAAGATGAGAGGATTTCTCACATGGCTTTAAGGGAAGGAACATATCCAGGACAGCATTTCAGGAAAGCATAAATCATCATCTCTGAAGATTTACTGTTGTCTGAAGAACCTTGGAATAGCAGTTCTGTGACCTCTGACACAACTCTTACCCTTTCATGAAGCTGAGATGGAGCTGGCTCATATGGGACTGTCATTATGGGTGAGGTCACAAATTACTCATTGTTCTCACAGGGGGTTATCATTCAAGAGTTGTTGAAATCTTGGTTACTCCTTAAACTCCGTGATAATTGCAGCCAAAAGTGAGTAAGGGAATAAGTAATAAATAAGTAATTGAAGGTAAATTCCTTGCTTCAAGTTGGATTTTTCTAGAGAATCTTACACTTCACTGTGAACTTTAGTTTTTCTTTCTGCCCCTCAAACACCTCATTCACTGTTAGTTGGGCGAGCATGAGAACGGTTCTTTCTCTAGGCCAGCCACTCTTTCATATTTCAATTTTTTTTCAGTGTGTTCTGCCTTATCATTGCTTTTTATGTCTGGTTGTATATAGATTACAGTAATTATAGAGAAATACCAAACCAGATCTCCCACAGACTGGAGATGCAAGGTCTTGAAAACATCTCCTTGTGATGTTTCTCAGCAGGATCCATTTCACCATTATGAAATTATTGCAGGAAACCACAGCTTTTTGCCCATGACTCCAGACAATAATATGTGGTGAACACTCTGGTAAAAAGAACAGAGAGTTAAGGCTGGTAAAGCAAAGTCTACAGCTATGAAAAACAAAAGTTGTGGCTTTCAGTATTTTGGTTAGAATAATAACTTGCTCTGTGCCAAATACAGGACAAAGCAAAGAATCAGATTAAACCCAAGAACATCAGAGTGTTTGCGATGCCAAAAGGTGCACAAGGAGATAATTCATTTCTGAATTGCTTGATTTGAAAGATACTTCGTATCAAAACCTTTGCTTTATGTAGTGAAAAATCACACCATTTTCAAAGCAGACAAAATAGGAAGGAGACACAGGTGCTGTTTATTTTGAGATATGAAAGATATGGAAGGGACATTTAGACTGATGGGAAAGCAAAACAAGCTGTTATACAAGAAGAGGTATTTTTCCTTGTCAGACATGAAGGGTCTGATTTGATTTCTCCATTAAAACCAAAAAGACGGGAAGTGTAGTGGTAGAACAAAATAAGTGATATAGAGGAGAATTTGTGATCTCGCTTTGTGTGAGTTTTCATTGTGTAGAAGTTCAGGCAATGACAATACTTGTTCAAATTTCTTCAAAATTCATGTTTCATGTTTGCCTTTGAACTGATGTCAGTAGCGTGCTTTCATTTGCTCTTTATCCGTGTAATAGGCTATTTAATAATTAAGCATTCACTTGTTGCTTTTTCCCTATAAAAAGCTCCAGATCCGAATCTGATTCCAAATCACTGTCTTGATTTTTGACACAACAAAGAGCAGATTTTTAAAAGAACAAATGAGCCTTCAGGAATGTAAGAGTTTGGATGGTCAGAGAGGTGGGGTTTCCTTTTCCCATCTAATAAGATATGTGACCTGTTTCTTACCCTGACATTTTAGACTTTACCTGGTAAACCAGAGTGAATTCTCCCAATTTCCCTTTGTAGGTACTTTGCAGTTCACATCTGGAATGTTTCCATCGTTCTTTTATCCCTGCTACTGTATTTTTATATAAGTCTGCCAGGGTTTTGGTGTACGCTTTGGGCAAAGTCTGCATTTGATAAAAGGTGGCCTTTTGTTTTGGTTGTCTGGCAGACTTGAGTGCTAATAAGCTGAAGGATGAGGTGTTTAATGAGTCTTGTGTATAGAAATAATGATAGATGACTTATTTGGAATTCTACAGACACAGCATGGCCAGGCATGCTGAGGAGTGCCTGGAACTGCACCAATCTTACAGTGGGAAGCTTATTGATTACACAGAGACAGGGCACATTTTAATAATTTTTGGAACACTGTGCTGCCTAAGGTACTAAAATCCGTTAAAGGAGGATTATAAACTTTGCATTAACCTGGATCTTAAATTGTTTCTTGGTGTACAGTCAACAGCAGCTCTGTGAGATCAATCACAGTTACTAAGGCATATTAAAATCAACTTGTTTAATTTTAATTGCTCGTATGCCTGACTCTGTGAGGCAGCTGTTCATAAAGCTAAATTGCTTTTCTGCCAGACAGGAGTTTCATTTCACTTCATGGTACATTTTTGCCTTGTACACTTAACCAGCATTTTGCTTTCCTTTCCCCTTCCTTCCCCCTTGCCCATGATTTTCATTTCTCTCCAGATAATTTTCTCTGTTTTGCCTTCTATCCTCATTAGCAGAAGCTGTAGCCTCGCCAATGAGTCAACTTTAATAAAGTAGGTGGATTGTTTGAATTATTAGTTGATGTAAAGGTACAGACCTGGAGCTCTTTTTGGTAGTCCCTGTTAACCTGTGCTGTGTGAGCAGTTTTGCCTGCAGACTCCTAATCAGCTCATAAAAACTGCTGCCTCTGTTGACGGATGTATTATGAACAGATAAATTTATTTTAAACTCGCATTCTATTTTCTGTTCGGCTGCATGCGATTTAGTTTTCTGTGCTCTGTTTTTTCTTAGGGGAATTCTATAAAGCCAGTTAGTAATTTCATTCCTGGGCTTGCATCTCGTCATCCTGTGTTTTGATAGGGAAATATCCATGTTCAGTTTTTAACAAGTTATTTTCTTGCTCCAGTATCTGAGGTTAATCATAGACTTTAGTATCAGAAAAGGAGTAACACGCCTGAGTCTTGACTTCCCACATAATGTAGTAAACGTTGCTGATGCCCTCATCTTCTTCTAGTAGAATGGGCTTATAAATACCTGCTTGCTGCCCAGCATGGACACAAGATGCTGCTTTGTTCTGAAGAGTATTGGATGCTTTCACATTTCCAGTCAATTTGAGGATTTTCTGTGTTCTTCAAGAGGCAATTGAAGCTTCTCTATCAGGTCAGTACTTTCAGGCTCATAGTAAATGCAGGGAGATAAGAATAAGATTACTGGTTTTCATTTATTGAAAGGCAGCACTTTTTGGAAAGAGAACAGGTGGATGCAAGAGACAGGTGAACAAAACCAGAAGACTGAATTTTGGGAAAAGAGCAGTGGTTCCAGCACAGCAGTTGTACAAGTGCTGAATTTGTGTATGGTGTAACAGCAATGGCCTATTAGGAAGTAAGTGGCAGCAATTAGGGTGATTTGGACATGATGTCTGTGGCGCTGGAGGCAAAGGGAGTCAGTGGCATTGGAAAAAAGATGCACGGCTTTGGAAATTGAACACAACATAAAAAGTAATGTAATATTATCAAGGACAATTCCAGGAGTACACAGCACTGAGTAATTCTGTATTTATATATTTTACTAAAAGTTTTACCCTCATGATAGCCTTGACCCTGTAGATTTTAGATTTTAGCATGCTCTGTGGATTTTCCAATAGTTTCACTCTTACGAAGTAATGAAGGGGATTTTTTTCATGTGGATGTTTCCCATAATTTCATGAGTTAAGTTCAGATGTTACTTGTCTGTTTCTGCTTTATTTCTCATTTTTTATTCATGTGCATTCTGTGCCCCTTCTTTAGAAGATTTTAAAATGCAGGTTGCAGGTGGAGGGGGGCAGAGGGACAGCATACACTGCTGTCTCGCCTTGGAGGTGGGAAGCTTGATAAAGAGGGAGCTCTTCAGAACTCCCTTTTCATTTTCTCCTGTCTGCATATAATAATTTGCACAGACTTTGGATTTTTGGGGTTTTCTAAGCCAGTAAAAAATGTTGGAAATGAGAAAAAGCATTCTGTAAATAGAGTGATATTGCAGATCTCTTGAGATCTTCTGGAGGCCGCAGTCCACTTTAGTGGGCCTCAGTGATTCACATAAAGCCCATCCCTTGCAGCTGCCCCGCTTCTCCTTACGCTCCTCTTGTCAAGGCTTCTATGAGAGCAAAGCCCAAAGTCGTCTCCTGTGGCCTCCTGTGTCTTCAGAAGGTTGGTAAAGCCACACTTGCGTGTTTCCATGCTGAATTTTTGGAGATCTCATCACTCAGCAATGAGGAGCGTGCCTTAGCTCATCCTCTTCTCACTTGTGTGCCTGCTGAACGCCACCTTCTGCTGGGTCTGCCTTCAAAGGCAAAGAGGGTTTGCAAAACTCAGCCAGAGTTTAAAGGAGAACCTGCTGTTCGCAGACATTGTTCTCTGAGGGTTCCTTGGCTGTGGAATGCACTCCCTCGTTGATCTCAAATAGCTTGAATTTGTTTACAATTGTTTTTGGAATAAATAAATGGCTATCTCAGTGCAACTTTGCTCTTAATTACCTGGAAGGACAGAATTTTAAACTAGAGGTCTATTGAGGTGAACTTATCCTCTAAATAAAGCACCAGTCCTCTTCCTTTAAAAAGGCCTGACATGTCACTAGTGGTGTTTAGGTAGATTTCTCCACCAAACTGCCAGTTAGTAAAACAAAGATGAGATTTAACTGTTTTTCTCTGACTGGGCCAAACTCTGGAAAAGATGTTTTGCTGTAAGAAGGGCAAGCTTTCCTTCTCCGTGCATGTAATCTGGGAGTCATTATTATGAATAATGAGCCATCTGAATTGGAAGAGCCCCGTGGCTCACATATATCTACCAGCTACCATGGTGATGGACGTTGTGTAAAAATCTCGGTAAAACAGAACCTTAGAATATTCTCCCTAGTCTTTATTATAAGTCCCAGGCAAACACTCCCAGAAATGAAAATCCTCTAGACAATGTTAAATGTAACTCAACCTTGACTTGCAGAAATTCGTCTTCGGACTGGAAAAATTGTTTGTCTTTGTGTCCAATTAATTCTTGGCTTTCATTTGAAACTGCCAGAGAGTTTGCCAAACCAGTTTTGATGGGTTTTATTTATGTAATATAAATCCTTGTCAGCTGAGAATTAGTCTCATACATATATATATATTGGAAAGGGATTTTTTTATTCATCAGCAACCTGGACGTTGTACACAGGAGACCTGAAAATGCAAGAATCTGTCTCACCTTAATGAGTCAGAGCTAAACACTCCGTTTGAAGAGCTGTCCATTCAGCATGCCCCATACAGGCAGCTGGTAAACCAATGAAACACTGATTATTAATAGAAAACAGATACAGTATCATCTTCCTGCCTAAAACCTCTGCTAGAAAATAAGTTTCCTGAATTCCTCAATCTTATTTATATGAGGGAAAGTTTTCAACTTTTCCTGCTTGCAAGGTCTCTCAATTTTTTCTCCAAATGAGAAACGGTAATGACTGTAATGCTTTTGATCAAACACTTAAGACATATTGATGAGTGTTTTGAGAGTTACAGCAAGTTTCCTCTGCAGATTTTTCTTGGATTCATTCCAACATTTGGATTAGACCTGTGGTTTCTTGCTGTTGTCAATTTTGCTGTTATGCTCCAATACAGATTTCCCACTCCTAATCTTTCCTTAGCACGGAGGAAGACGGCAGCACTGCCGTTCCCACTCTCAGCATGTGGACATCAATCCTACCTGGATTGTTTTGCCCTCGCCTGAACCTCATGCTGAGCTCCCAATTCTCCAGTGACTTGGTCAAGCCTATAAGAAACAGTTCTCAGGAGCTGGAACCTCTTGGTTCCCCTGGCGCTTTGGCAAGATGTTGATCTTCCACAGCAGCCTCGGGTATTTGCTTTGACAAAGTGCCTGGGAAAGGTTATGTGTGTCCAGCAGGAATAAACACTGGCTCGAGCAGTTACCTTTTCATAGAGACATTCTTATAAGTGTGTGACCTGCACTCTTCAAAATCACTGATACATGCCCTTGAAACTAAACAGAGTTGTGTGCATTCCAGCTCAGGATTTTCACTGATGTCATGTGCCAGTGTCCTCCAGGAGGAACCTCTTAACTCTGTGGAAAAAATCAGGACCAAATCCACAGAAGTCCATAGAAATCAGTATTGTTAGGAATCCATCTTGGTCATGTTTAAGGAGATATTTGAGTCAAAACCTCGTTTCATGCTTTGCTTACTTACACAAGATCCTCCATGAACAGTTTGCCTACCTGTATAATAGCTTCCAAATAATTCTTACCAAAAAAGTTGTAGAGTAGGAAGTGTACATCAAAAAAGTGTGAACTGATAAAAAAGTTATGCTGACCTTACAGTCTTTCCTGAACATAATTTGTATTTCTGTATTCTCTTGTTCTTACCTGTGCTTAAGAGAAAGTGAATTGAAGTGGAAGAAAGAGAATTATAATTTAGTATACAGAAAACTTTAAATTCATATATACGAATTAGATATCTGAAGGATATTATATATCTGAAGGATAAATATGGGCAAGCACAGCTAGCTGCCTTTTTCTGCAAATGCACAAGTGTCTGAATTTATATAATCGTATAATATAATACATAATTTTCCCATAATGCGTAAAATACCTTAGAAGTATAAGATTGTTTGCAGTTTTAGTCCAAACTAATATCAGCAATTGTAGCATGAAAGTAATGGAAATTCTAAAATAAAGCTCTTGTAATCTACAAATTATAAAAACAAAAATAAAAGGCAATCAAAATACTAAGATTAGGATTTTTAATTCTAAATCATCAATTTATGATTTTAGCCATAGCAGATATGAAGTCTGCCCTGAAATAATGGAACTGAATTTCCAAGAATCTCTTCATTAGAATAGGATGTGGGAGTTAGAGCCCTCCCAAGGGGCCAGGGCAGGCTTTTATGAAGAAAGAAGTTGTTGCGGTGGGAATTACCTGGTAGGCAGCGCCCCTCAGGAAAGATGTGCACTAATCCCTTTGCTCTGCTCAGTGTGGGCAGGATCTCACCCCGAGTCCCTGAGCAGAGTCAGGATGCTGCACTGCAAGGCAAAGTCTGTGCAGAATGAAGGGAAGCCATAGGAGACCAGAAAGAACAGAGAGCTCCAAAATCAGCCCTCTGGGGAAAGACTTCTGGAGCTGCTTCACAGAGAGAAGAGAAGATAAAGGGATGGTACATGAAAGGTAGTTTCAGCATCGCAAGGGAGAAATTATGATGTACATCTATGGATAGAAAAAGAATACACTTAAAATACAATTAAATTTATCTTGTACGTTAGGAAAACTTCCTAATGGAGAGGTTAATTAAACGCTGGAATAAGACTGAGTTTAAATGAAAACAAGTCATTCTAAATAATTAAAACCAAGCAGCAGTAAAATCATAGAAACAGCAAATCAGCTTCTTTTTGGTGTCCACATGAGGCAAATTCTTCGGCCAGAAAAACAGGGGCCTGTACCTGGCTCACCTGGCCCCTCTTCATGACTTCCCCTTCTCCAGCCCTTGCTTTGAGCAATGTTTTTGTGAGCAGGAGATTGCTTAGGCAATGGAAAGGGTGGTGGGGAAGCCCTAGAGCTCCTCGTCTGGCTCCCTGCTCTTGGCTTGCAGCACCTTGTTCAGTCCAAACTGCTGTCACAGACCAGGCACCGTGGCTGAAGTCAAGAGCAGACCACGCTTGTCCCCCCAGGCAGGTTCTTATGGCCACGTTGTTGGTGTAATCCTAATGGATTGAATAGACTCACACCACTGGAGAATTTGTGGTTACACAGATAGTACCGAGTGTGTGAGACACTGGCTTGTTTATTGAGATGCTCCCAAGCAGCTGATACCAGGCTGATAAGATTTGTTTTACACAGCTAGCTGTATGGGTCATTAGCAAAGAACTGAAACACATGATTACTGAAAATAATTGATTTTCAAACTACAGTTCTTTCTCAATTAAAATTATCCTGAGGCACTCAAAAGCTATAATTTGAAGTTGTGATAGAAATACAAGCAAGTCCTCACTTGCAGTGGTATTTTAGATACAATAACCATTTTGAGTCATGTGAGCTGTAAAAAACTATCCTTTTTATAATAAATTGTCTAACTTTGGGGTTTTTATTGGATTAAAACTGATTTTGATTTGGTTTTGAAATGTGTTCCAATCAGGAAATTGGAGGCTATTTTTCGTATTGGGGAAATAATGGGTAAAAAGCCCCACGCTGGTGTAATCAGCTGAAACTTTACCATTGGCTTGGATGACACCAAATCTTACCCAGTGCCCTAAACTGAGAATAAGGGAAACAAAATGAGCCCTGGCTCTCATGAACTTACTGTGGGCAACTAGGCTGGTCAGTTTAGTTCCAGAGTGCTTTGTGCAGACCTGCTTTGTCGGTAGCGCTAAGTCAGTATCTCTAAGGAAGAATTTTAATGCTTAGGGCAAGGGAATTCTCTCTTAAAACGAAGCTGTTACACAGCAGCAGTATCCACAATACACGTGTGCTGGGAGACATTTCACCCAGGCTCTCTTACCCTCCGTAGCCCTCCTGCTTTTGATCCATGTAGGATCATTCCAACCCAGCTGCAAGACTCCCCCTTTTGTTCACTCTGTAGCCCCTTCTTTTTCCAGCTTCGCATCTGACTTGGTGCAAAATTTTGTGTAGGCTTAATTTTGTGAAATGGAATTTGTAAAGGGTTGTGGTTATTTGACATGAGAACTTGCAAGAGAAAATTCACATTTGTGACAGAAATACATTCTTACGAAGTTCCCCCCCAGTCCTTGCTGTGGGCTCTATTAATAGAGTAACTGTGGTATCCTTTTATCTCCTCAGTGCTTTGACTTGGACAGAAAATATTGATCTGTAGCATGATCTGTCCAAGGGCAACAGCATCATTAATTGCTAAGTGATCTGCAAAACAATTAGAGACCTCCTGGCTGGTGTACAGAGAGACGAATGGAGCTGTCTGCCTAATCAGATACAGTTGTATCTATCTGTGGACCCAGTTGTGTTGTTCCGAAATGCCGTCAACATCTGTCACTTCCCCCCTTCTCACAGTAGCATATGCTGTGCTCTACTCTGCAGGGTCTTTGAGGAGAATTTATTGGGCTGGGACAGAATGGGTAGTGTTTTCAAGCAAGTTTTTATCCCGTTTACCTGTTCAGATGTGCTTCGTGAGAGACAAGTAGAATTAAGCTAGAAGTTCTAAGCATACAAGGAGCTGTAATTCCCACTTGCATTAACAGCATGAAGGCAGGACAAATGTATTAGAAATTAACTCTGAGCCTGAAAGCAGGGAATTTAGCATTTAAGGAAACAAATAGGATCGATGGTTTTTGAGGCTGTGTTCTTCAGCACCTGATGTTTCAAAAGTGAACATAAGCATTGCATGCCACACATGGATGCTGCTAGTGTGAGATACTTAGTTTAGTGCCTCAATACTAATATCTGATTTTACTTGCATTCTTTGTTTACATATGTTACTGGGTTGTTTTAGTCTGGTGATGAGATTTGTTAGAAAAGTTCCTTTGGCAGTCACGCCATCATTGCAGCCCAAATTTGAAGTTGGTTTTGGTTTAAATTATATACAAATTTTAAGAAATTTTCCTCTCTACAGCATTGGTTTAACACAAAGCTAATGAGAAATATACCCAGTGGGTAGCTTCCAGTATTTTTATTGCTGTATCTGGCCTAATTTTAGTCAGTAGAATTCTGCAGAGAAGCTGTTATTTCTTTCAGTACAGGCCTTGCTGTGTTCAGCACAAAGGCCAGAAGATGAGCACAAGCAGGAAAGCTCATACTGGAGAGTGTGTAAGCTGCTGCTTTATGTGGGATTTAGCACCTGCTTCTTTTAAGGAGTGGTTAATCTTTCTAAATTAGCAGCAGATCCACTGACCATCCTTCCAGTCCCTCAGAAGGAAAAGGGATGAGGGAGTCCCTGCAGTGAGTGATTGAGTGCAATCCCCATTATCCTGTCTCTGGGCAGGGCACTGTGAAAGAGCCAAGAGGATTTATCTGGTAGATGGAAAGGTTGGAGGTAGAAAGTGATCCTTCTAAAACCACCTGAAATGCATCCTGCTTTTTGTTCCTTTAAGAAGCAGTTCCTAAAAACTTGAGCTTTTCTGTAAAAGCAGCTGGATGTTTCCTGTTCTTATTTTGTCTTTTAAGCATCAGTATTCCACACATGGAATACAACCAATGCTATTTTTACAAAAACGTTCCCAATTCTGGTAGAATGGTTTTGTGATGCTTTCATTGACATCACATCAGGGGTTAGGTGGTGTGACAGAATAATAAACTGGCTTTCCACTTGTGCAGACAGGTGTTCACTTACACCATAGATCCCATGTAAAAATGAGTCTGGCAGTCCTGTCCCTCCTGCTCTGTTTTATAGCCCAAAACGGGGAGGAAGAACATGAACTCATGGCAAACTCCCAATTTAATTTTCATCTATATGTTCTGCTGCCTTCCATTCAAATAAAAAAAACCACAGTTCATAATGCAGGTCACAAGAAAGGTACCAGAAAGTCGGACACAGCAGCCTGAACAGCGACAATGAAGTTTTCTACCAGCACTGTGCTGCAAAGTGGAGGTATTTGTAGCAGGAGAGATTTGGTCTTTATTCATGCATGATTTTAGTTTCCACAGTTACTGGGATGCTTGGAGGAGTTGGTGCTTGAGGAGACTCCCACAACTCAGCTGTGCTTTTCCTAGCACTGCTCTTGTGTTACTGGCAGGTGGGTTTTGGAGCTGCAGCTCCAAAAGCAGTATTATAGGGACTTAGACATGATACAAGAATTTTTCTAGAGTATAAGGTGTAGGAATGGAGGGTTTATAGCCAGTATTTTGTAGTCAGAATTGAGCAGTGCCATTATAATCTGTGTAAGGATTCTCTGTAGGTCAGGCTCTGGGTGCAGCCTGTACCTCGTGCAGTGCACTGGAAATAATCTCTCTCCTGGTGTCTATCCCAACAGTCCAGAGTAATCTTTGCTGTTGAGATACCAACCCAGAAATGCAAGAAGTTTTCTGTAACATTCTGAAAGTGAATATCTTACTATAAAAAGCATCAAAACCCAGAAAACTCCACTCCCAGAAAACTCACTGAAGTGGCCTGAATGCTCTTCCCATGGCACATTCTTCCCGGCAAGACCCCCTGGAAAGTCACAGCCCTTGAGCTTTTCCTCTGGACCTTGCAGTGATCTGTCTGATGCTGGCACAGTGAGACAGGGCTGGGTCCTGCCACCCTTAGTGATGCTCAGTAGACTTTTCCTGTGGCAGTGAGCTGGGCTGTCTGTAGATCACAGTGGTACTTATTCAGAAGCCAGGAATTCAAAACTCAGTGGAGGATGTACAGTTTTAGCTTAAACTGAACATGAAGCCTCTGAAGCTGCCTGGGCTGTCTGGAGTTGTGCAGCAATGTTTACTAAACAAAATGAATTGTAAACTTCCTTTGTGTGTTACTAGCCATGAAAGCGGAAAGAAAAACTTCAATAAAAGCAGAATTGCTTAATTAGTTCAAATAAATACTTTGTATCTGTGGATAGCTGTGTCTGGACCAAGGGCACAGGAAGAGGAGAAGAAGAGTTCCAACTTTGAACAGGAGTTTTAACTTTAAATGTACATCCTGTTCTCAGATGCAGAAGTCCAAAAAATGTACATAATTGTAACGATTTTTCAGGATGGGTCCTTTTAATTCAGTTGTGTTTTGCTCTGCTTAAGGTAGAACTTGATTTGTTTGAAAAGAGGAACATCTCTTCCCATCCCTTTACCCTGTTTACCAGCTTCTTGCTGCAAATAAATCCTGTGATCAGACATTGTCATCCTCCTCTCCATTAATATTTGCTAAACTGAATTAATAGCAGCTAAAAGTAAATTTTTCTCAAAGAAAACATTGTTAACTCTTTTACTGCTCTCACCTTAGACATTTACCTAATCAGACAAACACACAGATTGCAAGCTGTTCCTTGTATTTTTTGAGTGCCTAATCCCCAGCTGTTCCATGTCTGCCAGCTGCTAAAACAAGAAGCATTCATCCTGAAGATATCTGTAATTCCCTCATACAGTATCAGTAAAATATCAATACACTAGATACGAGAAGTTCCAGCAATTTAGAGAGAATACTAAGATTAAATCACTTCAGAGATAAAGTAAATAATGCTGGCTGTTGCAGCAATTATTAATTTCCATGTTAAATGCTGTAGCACCTTTGCTTGGAATGCTGAAGATTTTCCACAGGGAGAGCATATGGCCAAGATAAAATTGTCCTTCAGGTTTGAAGATTACTGTGGGGTATGTGCCAGGGCAAGGGCTGCCATTCCTGCCAGGGCACTTGGGCCACAATGCTCCTGGAGATGGCTGGGGCCTTGCCAGAGTAGCCAAGTGCTTTGGGAGGGAGAAAGGAGCACAGAGTACTGAGGATTGCTTTCTGCATGGTTGTTACTGTTGCCCGCTGGACAATATATAATATATATCTATAAATATCGAGAGAAAAGACAGTATATTCGAGCATCCATTCTGATCGTGACATCAGGCTTCAGTAAAATGTGTGCTGTTTCCAAGGCCTAGTGTAGCTGTTGTTACTGCAGAGGAATTGAGGACTGAATTCTGGGAACGTCAGGTCATGGATGGAAATGTAAGTTCTCCTGCCCCTTGCTAAGAGAAAATCCAGCATGGTTCCAGTGGGATTGTACTTCATTTTTTTCTTTTTTAAATGTGTGTGACAAAGTATCTGGAACGCATTAGACACTGTGTAAAGGCAGATTTACATTTAGAAATGTGAGAGTATTAAAATTTTGTACCCAGTTCTAAGTTCAAGATAGTCTCACCGTAGCTAATTTGCTAAGAGGAAAACAGTTTCTGGAAGTTCTGTGTCACCAAATAACACTGTCATATATTTAGGCAGCATTTCCAGAAATAAAACGTTCAGCAGCATCTTCACAGGCAGGTAAGAAAAGCCTATTCCTGTTTACAAGATCCTGGTAATGAACCATGAAGGATAGCACTTTGAAGCCATCTGTCAAGCACCTTAGTTTTTTCGGTAATTGAAAGTGATTTAATCCATCTCAGAAAAGAAAGGTTGAACGTGTGCTGTAATTCTTACCCTGTGCTGAAGTGGGAGGGAGCAGTTTCTTGGGGACTTGGTAAGGAAGGGTAGATGCTCCCTGTGTATGGCCAGAAAGTGCAAATGGAGCCCTGCCCTGTGGCACTAATGTAGTCTATTAACAAATACAGATCTCTGCTCAAAAAGAACCTAAAGGTTGATTTCTGTACTACATTTCTGTCTCCTTCAAAGATGTTCATTCTCTAATAATTGGAAGGCTTTGATACACATTTTTTATAGAAGTGACTTCCGACCTTTTTCAGTAGGTCCTTTCTGGTTACACTGTGTTATGAAGTTTCCCCCTTTTCCAGCAGTAACCCCTCTGTCGATGAGAACTGTATTCACTGCAAGTGTAGCATTCCCAAACTTGAGTGCATCACACAGAAGTTGGTACCATTTGCCACTACCACATCATTTCATGAGCATTTCATGATCACTGTGTAGAGGTTCTCCCACTCCTTGCAGAGCTCTGGAGATGTTAACTGTGACAGGGAGGTGTGTCCTTGCCTGGGACATGCAGTTACATCAGCTGTCCCAGGAAGATTTAACTGCTAGTAAGGTTGTCAGACAAGTCCAGTGAAATGCAGGGTTTTTACCAAGGAGCTCGGTATCAGACCTGCCCACCATGGGACTAATATCCCTGAGCCACCGCTGTGTGTGAGGTTACCAACAGAGGGAGAAGAAGTATCTCCAAATTGGTTCTAAGACAGGCAAAATAATTATCCGAGGAAAACAAAGTAATCCACGTTTTTAGGAGATTTCCTTCTTCCCTAGCCAGAGTAACAGAGAGTAAGAAGACTGGTAAAATGAACCCGGTGTGGGGTAAGATTCTACGAAGTTTGCTTTTGTCAGGACAAAGGACATTTTGAGGGCTTTCCTCCACTTTCCAACTTTTGAGCTTATAATTGGGACACACCTGCTGGAATATATTTAGCCATCATCTTTAAAAAAGTAGATGGTACTTAGAGTGAAAAATAAACGTCCATTAAAGGTTGTGGGTCTTCTAGACACTGTGGAAGATCAGTGCCATCAAAGTATTACTAATTCTGTGATTAAATTAAACCTGAAGAATTGTCAAGTTTTTCCTTTATAGCTACATTTATAAATTTATCTGTCCCGTTGCATTCTCTTTTCTAGAAGAACAGTACTTGACCTCAGACTGGTGATTTTATCAGTGTTACCCTTTCTTGGGGTAATGAAAAGCTTGAGTGTCTTTCTATGTCCCAGTTCCTCCGAGGAATTTCTTCCCTAGTACCTAATGCAGATTATGCCGCAGTTAACCAGAGTACTTGTAATGAGCATGTATCAAAGTGTAACTGTGCACTAAGTGACTCCCAGCTTTTGTTTTCCTTATCATAGTTTCTACTTCAAATGAAACAGTTTGTTGCGTTTTTATGTAGGACCAAAAAAAGAACAATTTAACCCTCTTTGTTTCTTCCATCTTTATGCAGAAAACAGCTGAACAGTTTAAAACTTAGTTGAAAAATTGTATCTAAGACAACTTACATGCCAGGCTTCAGCCAGAAATACTTTTGGCAGCCAAATTATCAAACCCTCTGAAAGAGCATTTATAATGGAATTGCTGATGCAACCTTTATTATAGGGATATGAATAGCTATAATGAAGGCTTCAGCTGATGTTCTGGCAAGCCTACTGCTAAAAATTATTCTGAATTTATCTGGCATTCAGAAAATGCTTGAAGTGGCCAAAATGTTTACACCATCATTATCATTTTGACAATATCTCCTTTATCCCGAAGGAAGTCAGTGATGAACAAATTGAAGCAGCGTGTGAGACGTGCGTATTTAGCATCTGTTCCTCATTCTCTTGGCAGCATTGTTTGATATGAGGAAACCAGGGCCAAGGGCTCAACCACCAACTTGCAAGCAGTTGTGTTGAGTCAGCCATTACTGCCTATTGTGTCATTAAAGTATATTAGTGGGCAGCATTCTGCTTTTCCTAATGATCTGATTTTGGTTTGTAATCCGGGAATGTTTGCCTTGAACGAGAGTGTTCCGTTCAGTGGAGGAGCACTTCGGAGTTTCATGTCTTTCCTCTGGTTCTTCCACACCAACTTTTTGCACATTTTTGAAACACCATTCCCTCATTTATTTTTAGAGAAGTCATCCAAAGCTTCGTTAATGGTGGGCTAATTACAGATGCAGCATTTTCCTGTGAGTATGTGACTTCAGCCTCCCCGAACAGATCCAGGTAGATATCTGAGGATAGAAATGGAATCTCTTTTATCAGCTTTCTTTTTCCTGCTAGTATATTTTCAGGTGATAAAATAGTCCAGTTCTTCTACTTCTGGTGGTTTGGCTACTTGTGGGATTGCACTGATTAATCAAGTTTGAGTGCTGGACTGATTGTATTAAACTCTTGTTCGGGGAGCTATCAAGTAAATTAAACCTGTCCTGTATTGACTTGCCTTAAACTGAGAAGGGCTTGACATACTAAATCAATATAAACCAAATTTAAAATTATTTAAATGGGTGCACATAAGCGTTTGCACTAGTATAATGAAATAACCTCTAAAGCACAGTTTAGACAAGTTCAATATAATGCAACTTAGGCTTCTGGCTGCGTTTTCTAAGGATTTCATGCTGATGGCAGGAAACTCTATGCAAAAAAGCTTCTACATGAAATTTCTTGGAAGAGACATAACTTTTAAAAAACAATTTTCTGCTATAGAATTTTCATAGAGAAAATGCTGGAATTTCTATTTAAACATTTTAGAAATGTCAAAAGAAAAAAATAACGCGTAGCATCATCTAGGAAGGGTTTTTAAATGAACTACGTGGTTTTGTTAAATTTCAGCTGCACGTGCTGAAATTGTGTCACTTGGATATAATTTTGTAAATTTTATGAAGTCTTCATCTCTCCCTTGTTACTTTGAAAACTATGGAAAAGGAAATTGAGAATGAACCAAAAAATTATGACTTTGGTTGGCAGGCTTTAAATTGGATTTGATTTGAGGAGTTTTGCTACCAACTCAATTTGCTGATACACTGGTTTTAACCAAACTTCTGTTTCAGTGCAGCTGGGGCACTATCCCAGGAAGGGGGAGTCTCTCATTTATTTTCTTTTTGTCATCAAATTCAAAGCAGAAGATTGTGATTTTTTAATACAAAACCATGCTGAATGAGATGGAAAAATATGTGAAGTTTGTCTTGTACAATCCTGTATTGAAGAAGAAATCTTGGTACATCTTTACATGTTCAGGAATTAAAGAGTCTGATGTTTCAATCAGTCAAAAAAATTTCATTAATTCGCTTTCAATAATGTGATTGAAAAGTTTGACTCTAGGAATGAGGAATAAGAGAATATCCTGCAATGAGGGAAGCTGCTGTGAAGTGAGGTTCCTCTGTTGATGTATTCTGCCAGCAAGACCTAGTTGGCTCTGGAGTTTTCTTGAGTTGTTCAGACTGCACTTATTCAGCACCAGTTTCTTGATTTGCCAGGTTACTGTTTTCATTCTTCCCTCCCCAAGCAATTGGGTGTCTTTGCTCTGAACTTTGTGACTATCTATGAGAACACTGGAAGTTGCAAGGTACATTGGGTAACCCCAATATCTTCTTCAGGGGCAAACACGGCTTAGAGAGGGAATCTCTTGTACTGAACAGCAGTAAAACCCCAGAACTGGCTCTTGCTGATTTTACTTGGCACAGTAACAGCTCATTGCGAGCTTAACTGATAGCGGGTCCTTTCTCGGTGTGAGATTTCATTTTCTTCGCACTGGCTGTGCTCGGTGTCAGCACATGTAAACCAGCCTGGCAGCAGTGGGCTCCACACTGAGCTGGGAAAGCACCCCTGGGAAGGGAGGAGAAAACCTCTTGTTAGCATCCCGTTCACTGGAGGACTGTGCAGCACTGTCACCATGTCAAGGCTGAACTCTTACATTATGGATGTTGATCTACAGGATATCTTATAATTCAAAGCAAAGAAGCTGAGGTACACCAGGAGACCAGGAGAGCCATTTGAAATACTGCCAGATTAATAAACCACCCCAATTACATGGGATTAATCAAAACACCTCTGACACAATCCAGCCCATTGAGGCAGCTAGAGGAGCATGTTCACCTGTTTGAGCAAGACCGCCTCTGAAGAAACAGCTACAGCCAGCCACCAAGTACTTCATAGGCTTCCAGGATTCCATTCTTTCTAGGTCAGGTATTAACCTTGTCTTGGAAGCCAAGGAAAAAATCTTCCCCTCCCTCTGCCACCACTAACATATGTGGGAGCTGTGGGAACGCTGATGAAGGTGCAGTCCATAAACATATCCAGGTACAATTCCGTGAAACACCAGCTGACAGCCAAACGGGAGTGAGGATTTAGCAGGTGATAAATGGCAGATGAGCACACGCTGGCTTTGATCAAAGATTACTGTGGGTGTCGCAGAACAGCCGCCAGTCTGACGATGGAAGGGGGAGCAGGAGTTCAGCTTTCCATGGGAAGCTATTCCTGAGTCTGCAGAGCAGCACGAGCAATAAAGCTGTTACATTTGGTGGCTCAGGACATCCATGGAAGGGCTGGGAAGGAGCAGCCAGTCCATGTGAAGGAGGTTGCTTGTTTATCTCACCCTGATGCACCCAGAAGGTTCTGGAGCACTTCCTTAAAAAGTCATAAAGATCCACAATCACACTCGGTGCAAGTGAATTCACGTGGTTACTTCAGAACATCCTGGGGAGGTTTCATTTCAATGGCTGGTCCTGGACCAGCCTCCTCACTGGTGGTTATTAACACTACTGCTTGTGCTATGTGTGTTATTCTGTAAATGAGCTAAGTAATTTAAGTTAATAAGTAAGTTAAGTAACCCCAAATAAAATATTCTTCAAGAGGACAACTAGAAGGAAAAGCGAGGCAATTCTTTGCTTGTTTGAAAAGTGTTCACCAAAATAAATACTTAGTCATGTGAAAAAAACCCAAAACATGGTGATTTTTAATCTGATTGAAAAAAATCTGAAAATACATTTCAAAAGTGGTTTTAGAAATGTTTCACAATTTTAAATTTGGGAAAAAAACTCCACTGACGAAACAAAGCTTTGGTTGGCCACAGAAAACTTTGAGGGTCTTTTTTCTGTGAGAAAATAAAAAAGTTTTGCTTCAAGTGACCTGAAATGATCTTTTTAATGGCAGGAGGTGCAGTTATTTACATGACTCGGGCTGTCACTCAGCTGAATTGACAAAGATCACAAGTTGTGACAATTTCTGGGTCAGCTCTAGCCTTCTATCAATTTTGTAGCTAATACGCATTGACAGCAGGCACACTTGGGTACAGTGGTAATTGGGCATCTTGTGAATACTTAATGCCATTGTTTAATTTGAAATATGTTTTCTCAATTGGTATTCTGATCAGCTCTGCATGGAGGAGGGGAAGCCTGGTTCTGCTCCTAAGCCTGCCCTGGAAAAATAGCACTGGCAGGAGTAAATGGGAGTGTTTTATCTTGTGTCTTAAAATCCAGGGGAACTGTGGTATGGGGTCACCCAGGAATGCCTGTGGGACATGGACTCCCCACAGCCCATACATTGCAAGGCTCAAAACTTCCTCCACCTCTGCAGAACTAAATAAAGACTGTTAATGAGAAATCCTGTGATTGCAGAGGTATTTTCCCCTTGGGTAAAAAAGAGAGTTTTAATACTTAGTTTCTGGTATATCTATTTTGATACAATCTCATTTGAACTAAATCTTTTGCATTTGCAAAAAAAAGTCTTTTATAAAACTCTATTGCACATGACTGTGTAACTGTCTCATCAAACCAGCAGCACTTCTCTCTACAATAGTGCTTCTGCTAATTGATTCTCTTCTAAAAATTGTAAAAATTGTTGGAATTGAATTAATTTTTCAAAAACCTTTAGGAAAATACTTTACAAGGATGAAATATTCCCCTAATGTACCTTCTATCTTATGATTCACTGTGGTGTAATTTAGGCCAAAATTGAGCCCTCAGTGAGCAAGTGGACTTAAGCCTGACTTTAGAAATGATAGATGCATTCAACAGCAATAGCTGTAGCTCATTATATCATCTGAAATGTGTTTTAGTCACATAAAGTATTTAATTTAAACGATTCTAGCACTTGTGATAGACAGAAGCAGGGAGGATGGCCTCAAATATTAACAGTTTCATTATTCTTTAAGCTGCCAGTCATTAGCTAACTTCTCCCTTGTTAATAGTAACACTTGCATGAGTCTGTGCTGAATAATGGATTGAAGGTTTTCCCCACCAGCAGGCAGGCCAGTGGGCAATTGTAATTTAAAAAGCAGGTTAGTAAAATTATATTTGGGGAGCTATAAAAGCAGTTTAAACAGAGATTGAGCTGTCCTGAGATGCTTTATTAGGCAAAGGATGTTGACAGTAGCAGGACTTGATCTTCACTACATGCCTGAAGCTTGGAAATTGTAGACTTTATAAAAATAATATTTAATGTCTGATTTATCTACAGAGCTGTGGGAAGACAAACAAGTAAGAATGTAATACTTCTTTTTGTTTTCTTTTTATCAGCATCTTTCTGCCGAAAGGAAGATTGCCAACATGCCAACTGAGAGAAGGTAAGAGAGGCGGAGAGCCAGTGATGCAAAGTGGGATTGGTATGTAAGTGAAGGCTGGATTTCTTTGCGCACACACACACAAAAACTGCAGAGGCAATCTCCTCTTTCAAGAATTCCTCACGAAAGTCATTGCCTGCCTGCCAGGGGAAAAGTGTCTCTAAAATTGATTGTAATTAGAGAGCTAAGTACAGAGCTAGTTCTCCTGACTCCCTTACATGTGCCCTTTCCCCTGACCCTGATAAACACAACCTCATGTGTTCATCCTCAAAAGGTGGAATCCCGCCAGGATAATGGGCACTTCAGACTGTTTATTGGAAGAACAGGGTTTCTGGGGAATGCACTGCTTTCAGATGGAGTAAGGCAGACCGGAAAGTAAGAATAGATGAAAGCTTTAGTGAATCAAAGTGGAGGAAGACCTGGTTGTGCTGTTTAACATTTGATGTTAGATGTGGCTGAGATGTCAACTGGCTTTTGTTTCTTTGCATAAACTTTCATGCAAATAGGAATGTGTCAGCCACTCTTTGAAGGGCTGGAGCTGTGCTTTGCTGAATTTTGCCCCTTGGTGAAGTGAAATGTACAACTTAGGCAAGGCAGTTGTTTGTTTGTGTTTTTATTTGTCATTGTGAATTCTGCATAAACTCGGTCCTGGGGGAGCTGTTGTAGAAGGTGGTAATAGTCTCAAAACATGACAGCTTTATCATGGTAACAAATACTACCTGAAACTGCTCCTGCAGAGTCCAGAGAAAGATGTGGGGGTTTTTGCTGAAAGACTAATACAGTAACCAAGATCATCAGCAAGGCTCTGTGAGCCCAATAAAATGGAAACATCGTGTAGTATTAGGATAACTTAAATTACTAAGGCTGGTTGGCATTCTTTCCAAAACGAGTGAAGCTTGATCTTTGGACACAAGCTGTGAGCTGTGTAAAATTGCCTCTGCTAAGTATATGCTAATTGGCATATGAATGAGATTTTGTTAATCTTCTGCTTCAGTAAGTAGGTAGAGAAAAGCTGGGAGTGAGTCCTCATTTCTCTCTTATAAGAAAAAGGAGTTGTTATCTTAATAATTTAAATTAGCAAATATAATGCAAATATGCGTTTGTAGATACAGCAGACAATTAGCAACCATTATTTGGGAACAATATACCAAAATATGTGTTCCTGCTTTACTAAAGTACTTCTGAGGATTAAAATTGACAGAAATGCACTCAGATTGTACGTTTAAGCTGTTAAATGCAGTTTTGTGTTCCCCTGGTTTCTTCAACCAGATGGGAAAATTTTCCAAGAAATCCTGTATTCAGTTCGCTGGGGTGTTTTGGTGTCCTACTGAGGCATAAAATTTAAAGAATGGAATAAAATTTGGAGCCAAAAAAAGGCTTCCCTCTGCTTTATTTTAGACTCAATTCAGTCTCACATTTATTAACTGCCATAATATGAATAGTAAATCATTGCATTTTTAAGGGCTTAATGGTGCTTCACACTGAGGACAAATCTTTGTGTCTTTAGGGTGCTGAGCACTGTAGCAGGTCATATTTATTAAATTTCAGAAGGAACACAACGATGCAGAACTTGAAACAAGCAGGATTTCAAAGTGTGTGTGTGTGTGTCTGTGTGTGTGGACATGAACCATAATGAGCCGAGCTTTTGATTTTTCCAGGAAACAACAGGCTGAATTGCAGGGGGTGTTTGAGCCTGGATGATTTCTTTCCCTTTGGGGCACTACTTTGCGTTGGCTGCTGGTGGCCAACAAACCTGTTATTCTCAGGACCCATTCTGGTCTCTGCTTGTGGACCAAGCAGTAAGAGGTCCATCAGCTGTTTTCAAAGAGATCCATCAGCTAAAGCAAAGTCTTCAATATAGGGATCACTGATCTGAGAATTGTAATTCTGTTTCACAGACATATTCTGGGGTTTTTTCACAGTAAATGTATCTTAGTTGCCATGATGAAGGAATGGATAGGGATAGTACTTTACACAACTTATACATTTTTTAGCACACCTAAGGCAAAGTTCATTAATTATGTCACAAATCACCTTTGCGTAGCTTCAAAGCGTACATTGCAAAAAATGTTTAATACATGAACATAATGCTTTGTCTTATCAATACTGTGCTCAGTAAAAGGGAAATAATACATCCTAGAGCGCATATGGATGGATGTATTTACATCCAGTGTTACATTTTTACAATGCTAAGCATCAAACCCGCTCATCCCCTCATGACAAATGCACTTCTCAAAGGAACTTCTTTTTCCTCTTAAAGCAGCCAGAGCTGAGGAATGGCTCATTAAGCATCCAGCACGCACCGTTAGGTAATGCAGGTAGCCCTTCATGCAAGCTTGGGTAAAACTCAGACCCCTCACCTTGGCCTTCACTGCTGCCAAGAGGAAAAACGTTGCCAAGCACGACATTGAGCCTAAGGCAGTAAAATCTCTTTGCTTTCATGTCTTTCTAGTTTATATCAAATAACATTTTCATTTTCACTCAAACAGAATTACATTCTTTGGCTATACCACCGTGTGCCATTATCTGTCTAGTAGAGAAGTTTGTGCCCTAGAGAAAAAACTTTCTTCAATAATACATATTTCATGTCAAAAGTTTCCCACCCTGCAGGGCAGGTGAAGTGCTAAGACTCAAATCACACAAGGGATTGGCAGAGATGCTGAACCCTTCTCTGCATTCCCAGTGTGTGAAAAACAGAGCAGCACCTTTCATTCATGACAGGACGTGCCTGTCCATTTAGCACACCACCTTTTTGTTACTATGTAGGCTCAGTCTTACGAAAATGTAGGTATCTTTTATAAATTACCAGAATTCCTTCCTCTTCTTCCTTCTAAGGAGTACAGCAAGTATCTCTTATGCCTCTTAGCAGTTTGCATTAGAAATAGAATAAATTCTGGTGTCTGTGTTTCGTAATCCATCTGTTAAAATGTAGCTTTTAACAGGGAAAAAGTAATTTTAGTTCTGTCTTACTATAACTTGCAGTTTTTTACTGTTATAAAGTACATCCAATTGTAAGTTGGAATAATGTTTATTTGCAAGTTTGGAGCTGGTCTCTCTAGGAATACTGTGTAGGATCTGCATGCATGGCACCTGCAGGAAGAGCGTTGGTGGATGAAGCTTTGTTACTCAGTGACCCTCAGTATTTGTTAGTTTAGCTTGAGCCAGGAGTGGCTCCTTGGCGGGCAGGTGGGCTGGGAGCGGAGCTAGGGATGGGCAGTGCCACGTGGGAGCATTGGTAGGGCAGTGCGAGGGTCTTCTGTGAGGAGGCAACTCAGTCCCATCTCCTGGGACCCTCCCTGAGCACAGCCTTGGTGTGGAAGTTCTGGTCTGCCTGTCTCTCCCGCATAACGAAAGCGCGGATTTGAAAAAGGCAACAGAAATGAAACCAGGAAGCAGCATAAACAGCACGGGGCAAAAGGCATTTGCACGAAAGAGGAGTCGATGGATATGAAGGCCTCAAAAGGAATGTCACCCCTGTGAGCACAGTGTGCTTCCCAGATTGAACTGCACTGCCTTGAAACAAACTTCACAAACAGAAATTGCAGTGCAATGAAAACAAACAACCAGAAAATGTTCAAGTAGTCAGATGTTCAAGATTTATCAAAGGATAAATGTTTTCCCTAGGAAAAGTAGCTAATGAAATCAAATATTGTGAAAAACACCTTGCAGAATATAGTTCAAAAAGATTATTAGAAAGGACCTATTTTTTTTGTAAGGGTGTTAATAAAACAGTTTCTAAAGAACAGTTTTCTTGGCTCCTATTAAAATGTTCTGCAGCAGACTTGGGAACTGAGGAAATAATAGAAGTAGCAAACTATTCTGTGTTTTCGTGTCCAAGAGAGGTTGTTCAGCCGTTATGTCATAGACTGTTCTTCAGAGCAACTTTAAGTTAGTAAGGCCATGCTGACAAGTGGTTTTGTTGCTCTGTTTTCAGTGTGAAGTGGAATCAGAGGGGTTTTAGACTCAGTTCCCCCAAAGAAATGCATCCCATCCTAAATGGAATTGTGGAATTACACCTATGATGCTTATATCTGCATTTTATTGTCCATCTGCTTACGCTCTGCTCTGGTACTGGGAGAACAGCTCATGTCTGAAGGCATATTCTCCAAGCAATTAATTATCCCCCATATTTGTGTGGTTGTATTGTCCTACTTGTTGTAATTGAGCTACATATATTTGGCACTAGACTGCTCTATATACCTTTCACTCCCACGGGTGAGCTGTGTAACAAATTGGTGCAGCTCATTTGGAAGCCAGGGAAGGAAATGTGCATGGCTAATGGGTTCCATGATGTATGGAACCCCAGCACGGGCTGCCTTACTGACTATCTTGGCTGCACAGAGCTCCTGATAAATGAGCAGCCTGGCCAAGAATGAGGGCAGACAGGAGATGCTAAATAAGTACTAATAGGCTACACAAAGTAGTATGCTCAGCAATGAGGGCTTTTTTCCATAATTCCAGCTAGCAAACTGTGTTAGTCGTGCTAATGTGATACAGTATTCGTGACTGCCTTGACATTGTCCATTTAAATATTCGGGAAGCTGCTTCTTTCACATCTGCATGTCCAAGTACATTGTGCTGGATTAGCTCTAGTCAATTTAACACTGTGTTGTCAACTGTAGTTAAAACAAATGTCATGGGCTACTTCATCACTAAGTGACCTGCACTCATTATACAAAAATTGGCATTTATAAACAGCTCTTCTGTGAAGCTGTCTTCAGTTTGTGAGTGACTGAGAGAAGAGTCACATCCCGGCAGCTGTTGCATTCTGGCTCTGCTGAGGCACCTTCAGCATCTTGTGCTCATTCAGTTCAAATAAACAAACCAACCCTCCTGCATCTGGATACAAGAAACTGCCATTTTACTTTGTGGTGACAGATCCTCAAGGCTGATGTCACTTGTTTATATGGCAAAAGCGAGATCGATAAACTCACAGGGAATTCAGAGCTCACACACTGCATTTCCTAGGGAGGATTAGCTGAAAGGAAATGTCTTGACAGCTCTGTGTCAGCTTTCACATTGCAAGCTGAAATATTCTTTCTTTCCCTTCGCAGTCTGATGGAAATGAGAGTTGTTAAAATGCTATTCACTTAAATCTTGGCCAGTCATTTAGCAAGAAGTGTTGTATCAACTCAGTAATTTTGTCTGCCTGGAATATTCTAGACCTTTAGCAATTACTGACGAACACATCAGCCTTTCCTGCCAATCAAGTCTAATCATTAGTTCTACCATCTTTACCCCACAACCTGCCAATGCCTTTCTTAAGCTGGAACCCTGCTAAGGGTTCACAATGCAGATTGATATGAAAGGGCCAGAAACTTCCAGAAATGTTTTATTCCTCTTTGCAGTTTGAATCTTGTTGATGAAGATTGTCCTTGTCAACCTCACCACATTGCTAGATATTTATCATGCAGTTTTTACTGCGCCAGTGCTTACATGTTCAGGACAGATGTTCCAGGGAATGCAAGGAGAACCGAGGCTTTCCTAGAAGCCATGAGACAATAGAAATACTAAATTTAGCATGAGGTCTTTCTTCTCTCTTTTCAAAATTCAAAACGATGAAAATCTAAAATTAATAAACTGCAGATGCAAAAAAATGGTTTTGCTTATATTTTGTTACATCACATGGAGGAGTTTAGGGTTTTAAGATCTATTTCTAGGCCGTAGCTGACTCTCTTCCACTTGTGAAAGTGTATTCCCAACTTGCCCAGTCAGTGGCCTTGATGTACCAACATGTGTTTTCCTACCAGTTGCTGGCTTGGAATACTGTGTGCTTTGGCAGAAATAGCAGCCGTTCAGTATTTGAAATGGAACAGCGAGCATGAAACTGGATGTAACTTCCTCCCACAATGGGAATGACCCTTCCTTCCTCCAGATGTGCTTTTACAAATATAGAGTTGGAGTAAATTATTCCTTTTCGCTCACAAATTCCAGTTGAAGCTGAGTCTTTCCTCATTGAAGTAACTGGAAGAAGCCCTCATATTAAGATATAATCATTCTCTTTATTTTGATGAATACCTCAATGATGATAATACCTCTTACAGCACAAACACACCAAGCTTTGCTTTCAGGCAGGAGGATTTATTTTACTCATTGTGAAGTGGAAGCTGGTAGGTGGTAGACGGCCCTACCTTTTTCTACAATCTCTGCTGATGCTGTTTTTAAAAACAAAATGAATGACGGTCCCTTAGGAGATGCAGAGTAAGACAACAAATATTTCCTATCGTTTTGCCTTTTTTTATTTAATAACTGCTGATTCTAACGTCTGTCACACTGTGTTTATTTTGATGTGCAAGTTTCCACAGCACCTTGCAGAGAGAACAGGATTCCCTCACTGCAGGCTGGGCTCAATCTTTCTTCTTAAGGCAGAGCGCTTCTGCTCTGTGCTGGGGTCGCAGCAAGTCCCTGCATCTCCATCTGGCTGAAACAAAAGGGACCACTGTAATGCAAAACCAGAGAGGATAATGGCAAAGTGCTCTCCCAGTATTTTCAACCGTGAAAAGGGCATAAAAAAGTACACCAAAAACTCTTACAATTTGGTTTGAGTGGAATTTCAGCCTGTCAAACGTAGGAATCATTTAAGATTGTGAGTTTAAAAGTAATGATAGTAGTGGTACAAAGATAAACTTATTTCTGAAGAACTCCCAAGCTTTCTCTTTTTTTTTTTCTTTAAGGACTTCCTTCATATTTTAGTAGTGAATAAATCTTGAATTAGTTCTATCATCGATGATGGAAAAGCACTTTGGAACATGAAAGAACATTCCACGTTCATTTGAAATTCCTCTTAGAAAATCAGTCGCGCATAATTCATCAGAAATATTAGACTATTTGCATTTTATCCAATTTTGGTGAAGTTTTCCATTATTGTGTTTTCTCTGTTTATCCTGGAGATACCACTAATCTGCCAAAAATATTTTTTTCTGGAAATTAGCCTCTCACCACTTCTTTCTTTTTTTTTTTTTTTCTCCCTCTCTGGTATGTTTATTTCATGTCCTGCTTTCTAAACATCCCCAGACCTTCAGCCTGCTAACTTGGATATCTTTGAGCAAACCATTTGGCCTCTTTTTCAGTCATCTCCATCTGCTGAGGGGGGACAGTGCTTCCCCATCTCCCTGGGGCTGCATTTAAATGGACTGATGTTCATAAAATCTTTTCAATGCCTCCTGCCCAAAAGTCTCCAAGGAAAATCACGGCACAAAGAGCTGTGGATACTGACTACACTTTGAAGAAATTGCAGGCAGTCTCTTTTTGTCTTCCCTGTTTACTTTGTTTTTCTGAAATGTTGATGCACTGAAAAGTCAAGCCAGGAAAAATAGGGGAAAAAAGCTTTTACTCTTATTTGACAGATTTTTGCTGTTGAATTAAAACTTCAAAGAAAATGAAAATAAAAACTTAGATGCTTTAGCTTGACCTTTTATCTTTGACTGAGTTCTCAAAACTTCCTCAAAAATTCCTGAAGTAGAGACATTTCATACATGCTTGTGACGTGAGCCAAGTGTCACATGAAAGGACAGTTCCCATAACATTCGGGTAGGAAGCCTTTACCTAAGTTAAAAGAAACACCTGAACACCCTGTGGCCGTGTTATTCTGTAATTATCCGTTCTAGACAAATCAGCCTTGCTTTGATAAATAAAAGTACATGGGGGATACACGCTTCCCTGGAGGGGATCAAACAGAGAAAGGATTTAGAGATCACAAATGCTTGTGGCACAATGGAAATCGACTGTTAAAAGATCCTCTGATACCAGAACAATCTCAAACTACTGATACCAAAGAAATTTTATGTTAATTAGCGGGGAGCACTTGCAAAGATGGGTTGTGCGCTTCTGAACTGATTCCGACAGGTTCCCGTTTCTTCAGGGGCATAAAATGGAGAAAACCAGTCTGCCCTTGTATGACAAGCAAGTCACTTTTGAATTCCAAACCTTTTACTTTTGTTCTTGGGCTTGAACTCCTTGGGCTCAGTGCTAATTTTCGTCTTTAGTTTCTGTGCTTTCCCCATTTTCAGTAAGTGCAATGTCTGTTACCACACTTCCTCTGATGTGCTCCGGTGTGCAACACTTGTTCTGTGTACCAGTTGCTTACCCTTAATTTCTCTTTCCTCTTAAACACACTTTGACAATAAACTCTCCAACAGTGATGCACTGAGAATGAGTCTGTAACGTGCATAAATAAGTGTATCTGTTAGTGAATGTTTTTCTGCACACTGCAGTTCTAGTACGTAAGTTCCTTCTTTTGTGGTTATTTTTTGCTTTACACATTTTTTTTTGCTGCCTTTGTTTGCACAAATCCCTTTTAACATTATTAACAATGACTTTAATGTACAATTTAAAAAATCTGCTTTTCTGCACCTTGCTGTTCATGATGTTATTATCTGCATTTTTCCAAAACGGCTCTCCATTTGTAGAGCACAAATCGCTCCATGTATATATGACTTCAAAGGAACAAGTTAGTAATTCCTCTTCATCACCTAGTAATGAAGGTGATAGACAGGCTCTCTGTAATGAAAGATGCTGTTGCTGTTTCATGCTGTGGATTTGTAGCTGCCATGGCTGATCACTTGGAATGTGTGGCACTTTCCCAGAAAAAGATTTAAAAAAAAAAAGTGAAAGGTTTTTAGTGCTGTGTTCTGCAATGCTGTAAATCTGGGAAGGTGTGGTGGGCCACATTATATGTGGGATTTCTAAAGCAGTGAAACCAACAGATTGAATTTATCTTGCTATTACTGTTGTATGAATAACAATAATTACCCATTTTTGCTTTCATTAACTTTGTCATTTTGATAGATACGCTGCTTTTAGAAAGGTACAGACTAAATCTCTGAATTCTGTCTTCTAAAAAATCATCCTCTCTGGGAAAAACTCTTCCAGAGGCCAAGGAAATACTTCATCTGGCAGGTTTTTTGAGTTGGTTTCCTTGTGTTCTTTTCTTAAGAAACTGGTCTCTAATGAGCAGATCTGATTTGAAGCTGCTTCAAGCTTGCACTGGGAAGAGAGAAATTTCTAACCTCTGGGTCAAAGTTTGAGGGAATTTCCTTCTGTCTACACAGAACCTTGTGCTTGATGATTTCCTTGCACTCTTTTGGAAGCCTGTTGCAAGCTGATACAGTGTCTAAAATAAGGGCTGTAGGAATAGACTTGGTAAGGATTGAGAAGCTGGATTTTTTGCCAGTCTTGCATCTGAAAATACTTTTTCTTGTTATTTCTTCTCTGTGAAGCAGAGATTTTGAGCTGATGACAGTCTGGGGTTTTCTGTGAGCTTTTCCACGGAGCTTACCTTTTCCTGCAGCTGGCTCTCAGCCATGCATCCTCTGGAGCATAGGAATGAGGCAGTAACAAGCAATGGGCAGTCAAAGTGTCCTCACTGATATAATTTATTTAAACACCAAAATATCAAACTGCTTCATGGATATGCTCATTGAATAGGCTGAGGACTTGGAAACATGGGAAGGCTGAATAAATAGCTAGTCAATTACTGGCTGAAATGGGTATTTAATTTAGGTGTAATAAAATAATTTAAAACCCAGGTGAGGTCTTACTAGCATAGATTTTACTATGCCTAACTCTTTAAAATAATCTGGTGTTTTTTTCAGCAGCTCCCAACCTCTCTGTGCTTCCTCTGGGTTCCCACAACATGTGTGTCATGGCAGAGCGTGGCACTCAGTTGCTGAGCACTTGTGTGGAAATGCTGCTGCTGACTTCCATTTTAGGATAAACCCAAATTTTATTGGTGCCTCCCATCATCCTTAGTTCATTTGTTGAAGTGAGCAATGTAAAGCTCTCCTTCACCACTGACATGAGCTTTCCACTTTGTATTTCTTTCAACTGATTTTGGCGAACTCGTTATGTACAACCCCAGCAACAAAGATTCTTTTGGGCAAAAGTAGTTTATTTTACTTAACTGACAAACAACATCTTTGAAAATAAAAATGGTATCTAGGCCGTTAGGCTTTTTCTTTTTTTTTTTCCTCTATTCTTTGTTTTTCTTTTTTTTCCTATATTTTTCTCCTCTTTCTTTCCCCAGAAGAAGACAGAGTAAGCTTTTAAAAAGTGTATCTGTGAGCACAGTAAGTCACACACTTTTGTTTTATGTTTGCTAAGGAAAAGTTTATCAGACTGTTTTGTTGATCTCTGTAGATTCATTTTGTGGAGAAAGGCTGCCAAAATGTCAGTCAAAGCTTAAGGCAAAGCCTACAGCAATCCTGATGTATTAAAACGGGGAGAAAAAAAAGAGGGTGATGGAAACCCTGATCAACTGAACTACTAGAAAAACTTTCTTTTTGTTCATATTGTTGTGAGATATTGTTGTGCTGGATCTGGCCTAAGAGTGTCACTTGTGGTGTCAGTGCTGAGTGAGGAGTATTTGTAAACTGTGCCTGTACCAGGGTTCATTTGGGATGTTCACTGCTGTTCCCAGTGCTGACATGGCTCCATTGCAAGGGCATCGAAAGGAGCCCCAGTTCCCGTGGCCACGGACATTCCCGACATAGATCAGAGCTGCAGGGAGAAGCTCCATCAGCTGTGGAGCTGCAGTGTCCAACACAGCCCCGGCAAGTGTTGCTCCTCTCTTGGGGCTGATGTTTGAGAAATCTGTGGTGCTCCCTTCTCCTTAAGGGTGGGATGTCACAGTGGTACAGTTAATTTTTGTTGCTGGCATGACTGCACCTACTTTCCTTTAGGAATGACTTTTGGGATGTGTTATTTATCTCAGGCCCTGTTTCAAACCCACGGGCCTCGTCCAGCCCTAGAATTTATGCCGAGTTGTAGGGGAAGAAAGCGTGTATGATGGATGTGCTCGTTCACTCCGCTGCTCTTGCAGCTTCTCTTTTTTTGTGACACTTGGTTCACCAAGACCTCGTTATCTTGTGTTGCTGAGACACGCAGCCAGTCCCTTGTTTAAGATAACTTAGGCTGCCTCAGACAGCTTGGAGGGAGCAGGGAGTGGAGACCATGGCTTTTGGAGCATAATTACAAGTTCATGTCCAATTCACTTTGGTACGGTGTCCACCAGAAGGAACACACTGGCTTCACTGTGATGTGCCTGTGATCTCTTGATTGCTATCTTCTCCCCGAGTCAGAAACAGAATCCCCTGATGTTCAGCTTTAGTTGAAGGGGTGTGAAATATTGATGGCACCAGGAAAATCAAGGCTCTAGTGAAAATCGCTGCTTCTCAGCAAGCATTCGTTAGTGTTTTCTTTTTCACAAATCAAAAACTTTCCCAGGTAGTGAGAACTGAATTTTATATCTTACGAACTTTTCCGTGGCGTATGCTAATTGTTTTCTTACCAACTCTGCAAATAATTAGCATGCCAATAGCCTCCGAATATTTGTGTCAACCAATAGCAGACCATCATGAGCCTATCTCCCTAGACTGGTAAACAAAGACAAAAAGAGTAATTTTCTTACTATTTCTGCCAGTTTTCAAGTGGAAGAGGTTAACTTCTGATTTAGAATTGATTTCAATCCTTTCAACTTCAAGAGAGACCAGGTTACACATGTGTTAAGGCAGAGATTTATCTGATAAAACCTGAATAAGGATCTGCATGGCTAGGTCCCTAATTACCCAACTGATTGCCCTGTCAATTAGCAGTCCCAAGCCTGGATGGCCATTCTGTCTCCGGCCTGCCTGGGCTCCTAATGTTCCTTGCTTGCCTTGCTTTCTACTGCAGTCCAGGCAAAGCCAGAAATCTTTGCTCATGCCTCTTTTCTCAGAGCCCTCATTCACAGGAGGAGGATGCACTTGCTGATATCCAGCAGCTGTCTTTCTGCTGATATATGATTGACCTTATTTTAAAATTCATTTCAATTACTGACATAAAACATCATTTTCCTCCAAATTCTTGGAAATTCCTGTTGGTTAACAAAGAAATGCCTGTCTGCTTTCTAAATCCTCCTTCTTTTTTGTTTTGCAAAAATAAATGTGAGGTGTATGTTTAATTGCATTAAATTACTTGAGATGGAAGAGCTTACTTAATTTAGTAAATTACTCTGTGGATCATAATAAGGAGGATTGACCTGTGCTACTCGTGCTCTGACTTTCTGATGGCATCAGCAATAAAAGGCACGGAGGACCTATTTTAATCATTAAAATTGCAAAGGCATGTCAGAATGCTCAAGTAAAACAGGTCTTCTGAGTGGAGGGCATATTTATGTAAGTGCTTTCAAAGGAAAAAATGCTTCTTATGGTTTTATCATTACAACAGCAAAACATAAGGAATGCAGCAACAAAGTTTTCCATCTTAATTATAAATCAGCTCAATTACAGGTACAATGTAACTTGTATTTCTAGTTTTCTTCCTATAAAATTAAATTATCTTTGTTGATATAGAAGTATAGTACATATCTGTCAAGTAGATGAATTCAAAGCAGTAAGAACTGCAGATTCCTCTCCTTTTTTTTTTTATTTTTAGCTACACATATCTGAACAGTGAACTACCATAGAATTTCTATGATTTTAATTCAGTTTCTCAGGTATTAACTTAGTTCCTCCAGAAGTGAATTACCTAACATTGCCATCTGGGTTGTGGGCCAATTATTTATTTACCAAGTAGAATGAGTGACATGTATGTATTTGTGTAGAGGTATAAGACATTTTGCAGTCCCACATCAGCAATGTAAGCCAAGGGCACGTGCTCAGGTCCTCTCCCTTCCAGACCAGGGCTCAGGTCCTCTCCCTTCCAGGGCAGGGGTCCAGTGCAGCAGAAAGAGTGGGGAACATGCCTGGAGCCACAGCTTTTCAAGCAGGCTGATATCTGGGGTACAAGGCCTTGGCCAGGAAGCAGAAAGAGACCAAAAATTAATAAGTGAGAGATAAAAATCTGCTCAAAATGTACAATTGAGAAAATAGCTGAAAAAAGTATGGCTGCAAATTCCAGAGAAGAGCCAGTTCTACCTGTGGATGCCCTCTCTAATGAAGAGCTCATTGCAAAGTTAATGTGTGCCTGCAGTGCCTTATTTGAAGTGGATCTCTGTAGTTCATACGTGCATTAATGATACTGGAAGTAGTGACAGAGTGGTGTAGGAGCCTGGGAATGTATCTGCCTGGATCTCTGGCACATACCGAACATCTGGAATAGCAGGCGTCTCCTTTAGGTATTGTAGAGCTAAAGCACTCTAACGTTACCCAGTCACTGAGAGAGCTTGCAGCATCGTGGTCTAAAACAGCGTTTCAGAGCAAATAACCAAGTAAGCCAAGTCCTCACTCTGAGGTTGTATTTATTTATTGCTGTATCTAGACAATTTTCAGTGCTCAAGCAGCAGGATGGTAATGCGCTGGTTGTGCTGTGTGTAATTAGTTGGGTGAACAAACAACTGAAATTAGCAGAAAAATCTATTTACGGAAGAAGTCCTTTGTGAATTCCAGCAATCCCGTATTTGATCACAGAACAATGTAATGAAGGTTCCGTAGGAAAACTGGCTCTTTCATTCCAGCAGGGCTCTAGAACATGCTTGACAACATCCATGTGCCAGCAGAAGTACCACAAGAGCACTTGCTCACTGATTTTAGAAAACCAATTAATGCAAATAATGTGAATTAAATGTGCTAGAGAAGGTAACTCATGTGAGAAAAGGTGTGACTGCATGTACAGGTGGGACCTGCAGTGTCCTCAGGGCCTGTCTATGCAGCCCAGGGGCCTGGGCAGAGTCTGACACAGTTCTGTCTCGCTTGCATAATTATCTTCCAAAGTCTTCGCACAGGGAAAGGGAAAGGACACTGCTCATGTATCCTGAGGTGGAGTCAGATTATGGCCAAAGCATGCATAAGGTCTTGGAAGAGTGAGTTTTAGACATATGAGAAAAGGACAGTGCTGAGAGAGATGTTACCGAGCAGAAAGGCTGGTCCCTCTGCAAGGCCTCAGGGACCTGGCATCCCTGTGACTTTGTGTTGCTTAAACCAGACAGCAGGCTGAGAAAGTCACGTTACAGGGTTGTGATGTTTTATTTAGATTGGTTTCCAAAGAGGAGAGAAGCTGTAATATTAGCTCTGGGTAGCAGCGGATAGAAAAACAACTGGACTTTTAACCTGCCTCTGGTGGCTGAGTCTGTTCACTGGCCTCTCACATGTCCCCTCATGGACACAGTACCCAGGCACTGTCACTGTCAGAGAGTGTTGTGTTTCAGCCAAAACAAAGAGAATCATTTGTACTGTTTGTGTGGGTGCTATCCACACACGAGACTTCAAATGAAGGCTGGTGCACTGCTCATGTGTAGCATTTGTAAAACTCTTAGATGCAACGGTGTGTTTTGCTGAATTCCAAAACACAGCTCTCAGATCTAGTCAGCAGAATCACCTGAACAAAACCATCTGTGTCTGGGTACAGCTTAGTTCTATCATCAGTTATGCAGAGAAGCAATACAAGAGCAAGAAGTTGTGGCTATCCTTAGTATTCAATATTGCCAGGGAGCTTTTTTGAGATTTCTTTTTCTACATAACTTTGTTTTCAGAAGTCAGTCCCTGGAACAGCTGTGCTTTTGTGATGAAATTCTCTTACCTTGATTCATGATACAAACCCTTCTCTCGTGCATCTCCATAACCCAGTTATTTGCATAGCACCAAAGAGAATTTTGCATATTAACTAAATGCATTGCTTTCCAAGGTTTAGTTAACTCTAATTATTTTCAGTTAAAACTTTTCTTGGCTTTGTAACTAAAAAGAGAAGTAAAAGCCTTTTTTTGTAGTTGGCAGTAATTCTTAGAAAGAATTCATCTTTGCTGTATTATTTCAACAGTCTCTCCAGTTTGTTTTTTGGTAAATTCTGTTACTGTTTTCAGAACATGGATACCAAAGTGGGATCCTCTGCAGGCACTAAGCCAGGAGAGGGGAGCAGGGGGAAGGTGAGCAGTGGATAAATAGGTAACTATAGGAATAGTTTCTTCCCATTCTCAGCCACTGTGCATCCTGCATTAACATGCAAGAGGAATATTAATCTCAGCAGTGTATTCACTGTCCAGCGTTTCAGGATTTTTTTTCTGTGCAGAAACGTGGGATTCAGTTATTCCAGAGGGCTTTCAGCAGGTTTCTGCAGGATGTTGGTGGTTTCCCCAGCCAGAATTTGTTTCTCTCCTGTAGCAGAATGCTCTGATGCTCAAGTAAAGCATCTCCTCAGGTGCCTTTGCCCAGTGCTGCTCCAGTGCCCACGAGCGGTTTCTAAAGTCTATTCTTCCTTTGGCACTGATCCTTACTCTGAGGTAGGGAATGATGTGATCAGCTTGGCTGTTTTGCTGCCCTTAGGATGTCAAGGAGGCATCCCTTCCTGATACCTTCAGTTTGCACTAGTAATTAGAAATGCTGTAGTCCTAAAATGCTCTAGAAATATAATTAAAATCAAACACAATACTTCCTGGGGCAGAAATTGGCAGTGGTACTTTCTGTTCCCTAGGAAATGTCCAAAGCAATAAAAATGAGCCCTTGTTTGTGGGCAGATGGGAAGCTTCCTGTGTAGGACAGAGGAGTGTGCGTGGCTGTTTCTACCTTCATCTTACCAAAAGGGACCGAAAGGGAAACTCTGTTCCAGTGAAGGAGATGTTCAGTCAGGTTTTATCTTCTGTGTGGAAGATGCAGTTTATCTGTCTGAGGGATAATTGGACGCCAGATGACAAAGTGAGCTCATTTAATAAAAAGGCTGAGGAATAAAATTTTAGTCTGCAGCCATGGCTAATTCTGTTCTGTTTGCAGTAAAAATAATAATGGCTTTCCTGTGATGTTGCCATTTTAGCATCTATGTTGCAAATAAGTAGCATAGCAGCTTGATAGAAAAAGACATAAAGATCCTTCCTGTATTGCAACCGTTTTGATCAGGAGATAAAAGTGACCAAGTTGTGGAAGTAGTAATATCTGGGTCATTTAATCAATTCAACACCAATTTATGACTGTGCAGGGAAATGAAAATGGAAAACAAATAGTCTTTAAGTCCTGTTAACAGAAGACATCCATCACTCACTCTCAGCTTATCATTTTTAGGGATGTGAATACCATAAGCACTGAACTTGACTCTCAGTTTGTAAATCAGTTTTGAAACAAAAAATTTTTGAAGTCTACAGGGAATCTTTACAGAACTGCTATGTAAACCAGTAATACAGATGTGCAAAAAAGCAGAAGGAGATTAAATGTATCTAAAACCTTAGACTTGGTAGAGTTCTAGGAAGGATGTCACCATTCTCATGGGCTGACAGAGGCAGAAGCACTGTGATCTCTCCCTCATTTGTTCTTAAGATTTGTAAAATTAAGTGCTACTAAACTTCATCAAGGGGCTGAAGTGCCAGTCTACCAAAATAATTGAACCTGCTCCTGAGAATCAGTGATGAGTATTTTATGAGTCCATATGTGTGGTGGATAGCAGTTCCAGTATCCCTCTGAGTTGCAGAGGAATTCAGGCTGAGAGAAGCTCCATAGATTCTGCTTACTGCCTCTCGGGTTGTTAAAGGAAAGCACATGTCAAATCAGGCACTGATAGGGTAACGTGTTGCCAACAGCAAGATATTTTGAGTTAGCATTTACTTATATAGTATAGTATAGAAATATCAGGCACAAAGCATGTGACCGAGTTCCCTTATTCATTTGGGGTTTTATTGTTTATTGAGATACTGCTCCACAGCCCCTGTGCATGGTGTTCCTGCTGGAAAGGCAAAGCCAAAGCTTAGTGCTCTGTTTCTTTCTACTGGCTTCAGTTTGTCCATCTGCTCGGTGCCCTGCCTGCTGCTCTCGCTGACCAGTGTCACCCTGGAGTGGGACTGCAGCTGGAGACACTGGGGCTGTTCCGTGGGATGGTGTTGGCAGTTTTAGGAGCTTTGCTCTGTGAACTGTCACCGAACCAAGTGCTGACCAGCACTCAGCTCCAAGCTGCTGCGGGGTTTGTCTTCTTCAAGTGTCCTCAAAACACTCAAGCATTAAGAGTTCTGCTGAACTGGGGGGTTGATTTCTGCCTACTGATGATTTCCTGGGGAACGTGTAGGATTTTTTCCTCATTTCTCATCTCACTTGTTGAGTTAATGCCTTTAGCTCAAGCTGTCTACATTTCTATTTTGGCTGTGGCAGAGGCGATTGCTGATCGTGAACCGGGCAGATGTGGTAACACTGATCCATACACGGATGTTTCACTGTCTGTCTTGAGGGGGATTTTAGGGGGAAAAAAAATTTCTTTCTCAGTTGTTACTCTTTCAACAAATAAAACTATCCTCCAAAACATCAGGCGTGTCCAAAAGAGCAGTATCTGATGGTGTTATGCAAGAGCAGCATACCAGTACATGACTCGTGGCTTCTTCTGAACTCGGCTGGAGATCACTGAGAGTGCAGGGAGTTCTTTTCATCCTGTTGTACTTCCTTAGCATAAACAGAGTCCAGCTATTGCTCCCAGTGTGTCGCTAACTTGCATGTAGAGTCTTCTGCCAGCTTTGTCCATGGGACAAGAGGGATCTGCTGCCCTGAGCACACCTTGCTGTCAGATCAGCGGTGCTTTGGTAAGGTTCCATCTAGCACAGAATTGGTGTGTGGGGGGTGGTAGGTTCAGTGAAATCTAGTCCTGCTTCCCGTGGGATATTCTGAACTTTGCTAAATATACGTGTTTTTAAACCTTCACCGCTTCTTGATTGCTTGCAGAGGAAAAGGGTTGGTTTTACTTCTGTTGCTGGCAGACATTTTTGAAGATTGGAATAGATTTTAAGTATCCCAGCAGATAAAGCCCTTCCTTCCGTGTCACACACAGACATGATTTTATCCTGGTAGAGCATTTGGAAGGGAGCTGATGTGTAATCCAAAAGGGGAGCTGGAGCTAGGGAGCTGTGCCAGGGTGATGGGAGTGGAGGAGATGAAAGATCGCAAGAAAGAGTCAAATGAGGAGGGACTGGCTGGCCGTGGTGTACCAAAGGCAGTGAGGGAGGAGTTGCTGGGGAAATTGCGATACAGTTCTGACAGCACAGCAGTCTCCTGAGAGCTGAAGCCCCTATTTGCTGTTTCAAAGGGCAAAAGGACCTTTTCAGGGAGAACTGGTGAAGGAAATGTGGGAGGGCTGTTCTGTCTGGCAGTGACATCACCTGGCTCATGCATGTACCACACACTGCCAGGGAAGCCGCTCCTTCCTGCTGGTTTTATGCTCTTCAGGGGTCACTGAGCCTGCAGTTGAAGGAAATTAATCAACTGTAGTACCTGTAGGGCCTCAGGCTCTGAGATGGTAATTTCATTCCTGGGACCTCCCAGGGAGTTTGGATGCTTGGGACTCTCCTCCTCACAGGAGCAGGAGTAGCCACCTTCATGCACTCCATGGCTGTGTGTTCAGGATCCTCTTTGCTGCAAAGAGCAAGACATTTTGTAGCATGAGTTTGGAAACTTTAGGACTTCCTTTTCATCTCCTACTGCTTTGAGGTTTCCATTTGCAAACTTGGAGCCTTGTTCTTGGAAAGGTGATGTCTAGTCCAAATGCAGAAAGGAAGCAGCTTGTAGTGTAATGCCCAGTTGTTTTGGTTTCTTGCACATCTGAATTCTCCTAATTTTGTGATTGTAGCTCTCAGATTACCTGTAAATGACAAATGTTGAGTAACTGATCAAAAGGGAGTATAAATTAAACCTATTTACAGTCAGAAAGAGTGAGGTAAAATGTCCTCTTTTCCCCATTTCTCCTTCCAACTCCAATTCCCCACTTTTCACAGAGTCTGCTGCCGTTGCCCCTGTGTGTCTGATCCCCTTTCTGCATCTCTGCCACCAGCTCTGCTTAGGTGTGGGTTACCAAGAAGTGATTCTCAAAGACCTGGTTTAAGAAACCTGATGTATCTGCGTGTGAAAGTGTCACCCAGCTCACAGTGTGTCTGTGACTGGTCTATCCTAAAGCAGGTGTGTTACTCTTGAAAAGCTTAGTCCAGCAGAAACAAGCAGTGCGTTGTTTCACAGTCCAAATGCAATGCCTGGAGAATGGGACTGTCCTGGATAACTCTCAGGTATCTCAGATCTGAATCACTGATGCCTTTCGATACTCAAATCATCACTTAGCATGTCTCGAGGGCAGGCAGGTGGCTTTTTTACTGGTCTCTGAGGATTTTACCAGAAATACTGTCTTCCTGAAGCAGTACCTAAAGGAACAATTGTTAGCATGTCATGGAAATGACTTTACTGTGATACATTGAAGAATAATGTGCTCAAATTATGTGCATGCAAGCTATTAGTGCTTCCTCCCCTCCACACAGCAAGCTGTTTATCTTTCAAAAGGCTGGAAACTCTTCATTTTGCTTTCCAGAGATTTCCTTACGGAACAAACAGTATAAATAACACCTGCAATATGAAGCTTTGGGGATAAAAAGAGATAATGTTTGTGCTTAATTTCTTTCCTCCTTCCCATCCATGTCATGTTCAACATTTGCATATGAAATTCATCTCCCACCCTTTCCCATGAGCCTTGTTAGTGTCCTGCTGTGCTCTCCCACACAACTTGGCCAAGACTAAAAGACCTTTAAATCTATCATTGAAAATGTATTTTGGGAACTGCATTTTAGACAGTATTTCTGTTTAAATGAGTTTCTCCTGATTCCCAAATGTTAAAGAAATACAAGATAGAGAAGCTAGGAGAAGGGCAGACCTTGAAGCTGCCAAAGCATGTTTTTTTCCGTGAGCACACTGCTAGAAATATTCCCTGGACTGAGCTGATGAACCTGAAGCTTTAAGCCATGATGTCTGTATTTATGTATGTATTATGTATGTTTGCACTCAATCCCAAGGAGCAGAGGGCAGGGAAAGAGTGCATGAGGACCACCATGCACTGTCTATTCACAGGAGGAAGAAGCAGCTGCTGCTGAGATTCCTGAACCCTTGCTGTCTGCCATATCTGGAAGCTCAGCTAAGATTACCTGTGACTTGGTATTCTCACAAGGAATTAAATGCAGGGCTTTGGAGTAGCTTTCTTGCTGTTATTTATAGTGAAGTTACACGTACAGCCCCAGTTGAAACTGGGGGCCACTTTTACTGAGCATTGTACAGATTTGTCAACGCGACTCTGTGTCTCAGAATGAAAGTGGGAAGCAGCTCTACAGGTGGTTTTCATAGTTGCCCCAAAAGCCACTGCAGAAAGCCACAAATAGATCCTGTCTCATCCTTCTCAGCCGAATGCTCTCCCCACTAGAACAGGATGTATTTCGGGCATATTTTAACGTTCTAGCACAGTGATGCCAAACCCTGTGATTAGAACTCACATTTTTTGTAATTTGTGATTACTGCAGTATTTGACATTTTTCTTCAAGTGTCAGTTTCTGTACTCAAGCAGCTGAATAAGGAGTCTCAACTTTCTTTAAAAACAAAAGGTTTAAACCTTTTGTGGTTGCTTGAAAACAGGACTCTTATCAGTTGGTTTTGAGGAGCAGAATGTTTGTATTCTTTCTTTTCATACTTAAATACTTTTAACATCTGTAACTACTAATCACTAAACTAATTATTGCTCAGATTTTTCAACTAGTTCATGACCATGTGGTCATTTGCCATGGCTGCACTACTGAAAAAAAAACCCTGTAGGGAAAGCAAGCACATATTTTTGGCATAGCTGTTGGATGAGCCTCTATTAAAAGGTAGGACTGCTGAGGCACATTTAGTTTGCATCCCTGTTGCAGTGAGACATTTCTGATGGTCCATCACAACCGCCATACCATCTGCTTTTTCCAGGCTATTTATTCCATCCTCGTCTAACCTCTTTCTGCTTTAAAAGCAAGCACATTTTCTCAAACCTGTTACCACTCACTAAATTATTTTTTAAGCATGTTCTGGAAAAATTAATGCAGCCTCCATCTTGTCAAATATTCTGTTGCTGGAGCAGCTATGGCTTCTGAGGGGAGAAAATCTTATTATCAGTTAGGGCTACAGCATGATGTGTCCACACTGGAAGAGTGTCTCTTGCACTTGCATCAGTCAGTCATTGATTTGTGCAGGCTGCTTAAGCCTTTTCCGAATTTTGAGTGTGTGAGTTACCCTCATGCTCTACTTGGCGATATCCACGAGTGAAAATGAGGTTAATCCTTGACTACGTTCTTGAATCAGCACTTGAAGAATGAGGTGCTCCTCCTTCATCCTATCCTGCAGTATTTTATAATTGTGTTATTAGGAAAGTTTTTAATTGTTTCCAGAAGGAGGTGTGGATTTCCTAGCTGTAAAAACAGCCATCTTTTCAAACCTCATTGAGCCCTTGCCTTCGGCAATACTGGCGATGGTTCATAATGCAGCACCTTGTATCAGGTTTACATTTCTGGCTTTCAAACATCCTCCTTGATCGTGTGTTTCTAGAAGGCCTATAAAAATGCAGGGCTTATCTGCACAGTCCTTTGTAGCCTGGTATCACAGCTTCCCTAAGATGTATCCTCTTTAATCAGGGCAGCGCTGATCTCCTCATCCCGCTGCTCATTACTGTTGTGGTTGGCAGTGCATTATAGTGAGCACTGCACAAGCAGAACACAGAGACCAGCCCCAGAACTTGTTAATCGTCCTTCATATGGAAATGTCCTCGTTCCTTTAATCATTTAAATTGATCCTTTTAGAGTCTGCTGTCCCGTCCCCCCAAAAACTTTGTGTGTGTCTGTTACCAAAGACAAGAAATGAACAAAATGTTTTGGGAAAGTGCACTGCGGATTTGCATAACAAAACTGCAGAACTGTGTTCCTACCCCATTTCTTCACCATTCTCGGAGAGTTTGAAAAGGATTTAGAGTCCTACAACACTGACGTGCTACTACCAACCTCACTGTGAGAAATTTGCTTTTAGAAGCTCTGTGGTACAGACACAAGGAGGTTTTCATGGCACTGTCCTTAAGCAGCATTCTCTTCTCTTTTTTGGGTGATTAACTCATTTAAATGCACAGAAAGTGCAAAGAGTTTGAAGTTACGATTACTGGTTATATTTTACTTTGCTTTTACTCACAGCTAATTCCATCTGCTGTCATGCTTCCCTTCTGCCCTGAGCTTTCTTGGGCTTCTCTGTGTCCTCCTAGACATGTTTGTTTTCTACATTTTATAATATCACCACATTTGTGTCCTGCCCGTTTTCCAGATGGCTGTTAAATATATTAAAAGCTTTTATTCTAAGGCCAGTATAAAACCTTATGACTCTCTTTAAACATACATCGTTTATGGCTTACTTCCACTGTGTTTTTTTCTCTTCTGGGCTAGAGCTATGCATCTTGTTCACGCTGCCAGGGATTTCTGAGTGCATTTTATCCTGCTGACTTTGACTTATTAATACAAGGCTGTACAGTTTCTGGCACTCCTTCTCTTTCTACTTAATGTGGTAAAAGTTACTGGAAATGCTAAATTTGTTGCTCATATTTCAGTGAGGAAATAAGAGCAATAGGCCCCTGTGTGAGAACCTTCATTCCTGCAGCTGATCCATCCATTCTTGTTCCGAAGGAGCCCAGTTTCCTGTACACCCGAGGAGACAGTATCTGATGTTTGGGAAGGGGCTTAGGAGGTTAGGCTATCCCTCACAAACTGCAGTGAAGACACTGTTGGAAGGAGAGATCCTTCCCACTGTCCTCGTGCAGCTGCCAGCACACCTGAAAGCCCTGGATGAGCAGTTACCCTGAGGCCTGCCCAGCACATCCTGCACAACTCCATGGCACTGTGGTGTTCGCAGGTCCAGCCCCGGCTGCTGGATTGGAGATGTGGGGCTCTGTGTTTGCTACAGACCTGTGTTTGCTTCAGAAGTATCCCACACGGAAAGCGTAACCTTGCCTCAGTATGTGCATGCTTGCTCTCCCCCCTCCTCCTGCTCTGTAATAGTTTTCCCTAAGATTCCTGAACAACAGAGCAGATGGAAACCTTATTTAAATTTAGAAACCGTGAATACCACATGCTGAGCTCAATGGAGCAATTCAAGTCGTTTTTCCTTAAATGATATTTTTTTTAATGCTGGATTCCAGTTAGAATTTTTAAAACAGCGCAAACTTGTGATAAAAAGCATTTGAAGGTACCTGTATTCCTTGCCACATAATGCCTCACTTGGACACAAGTGTGAAAATGTGTCCTAAACAGACCAAACTTCACAGCTAGTCATCCTAAAAGACATTAACACTCCATTATTTATTAGAGCCATTATAAAAGAAACGCCTGCACCGTCCCCAAAGAGGGAAAATCTGTCATGGTTCCCAGGAAAGAGAAGCAAGGATTATCCTTGAAAGCAGTCAAAGGAGAGAATAGTTTTTACCAACTTGTCAGAGGAGTTGCCATGGGCACCAGCCAGGAGCCGAGGTTTAAATGTCAGATTTCCCTTCCAGTACTGTTTTTTCCTTTCTTTTGCCTTATTTTTGCATTCATTCTATTATTCTCTATCCTTTTTTCCTGCTTTTATAAGAATTTCTCTAACCATATCCCTGTTTTCCCAACACCCGGTTTTGCTTCTTTTTATGCCTGTCCTTGGACATCATGCCAATCCCAGGTAAAGAAATCTGTTTGGGTTTTTTTTTTTCTTTTAAATAAGAGAATATGTTCTTGGATACTGGTTTGAAAATCATTAGCATAGCAATATTTGTCCATCAAAATTTTTAAAAACCAATAAAATTGCATTAAGAGACTGAGGAGGCAGTTAAGGAAGAAACTGCAATGTAGAGCCAGGAGCAGCTCATTTCAGTGTTACTGTGCCTGTGTGTTGGGAGACGTGGTACATTTCATTATTTGCTAAAATATTACAAAGAGAGGGTTGGGGGAAGGAAAAGAGCAGAAGGAAAAAGCTCACATCTGTGGTAATGTCTCTGCAGGGGGAAAAAAGGCAAATCCTACCATTTGTGGAAGGTATTCATGTGTTGTCGGCTGGTTAAACTGCACGTCAATTGAATTAATGTATCCGTTAAGTCTAGATAAAAGCTCCGAAGCAGCAGTTTAGAAAACACTTTTTTCTTTTCTGTTCTTTTTTTTTTTTTCCCCTTTCCCTAATTCCTCTAAGCTGACACAGGACATCTGGGTTGGTTTTGTTTTGTATGCTGGGTTTTGTTTTGCCTTGTGTGTCTTCACTGTCAAAATCCCCAAACAAGCGCAGCTGCCTTAAAAAAACCGACTCCATTCGTGTTTTGCTTACTCGGTAATAGCGTTAGCATGTAAATGAACGCATCCAGGCTCCGAAGTGAGCAACTCGGCAGTGGGCGGGCAGTCACACCTCCTTTGGAGCTATTGTTTCAGCCTGTCTGGCTGCGAGCTCCGCAGGGCCGGAGTGCAGGTACGGCCTTTGGCAGAAACAAGGCAAGCGGTGCAAAAAGAAAACAGAGTTTTTCTAAGGACCGACTAATGCTGTCGTGGACCGGGTGCCTGTAACCTCCGTTTGGTCACTAAGTTTGTTCTGGAGAGCAAAGATGAAATTGAAGCACTGGCAAATGTTCAGATTTGGATCCTGGTTTTGGCCTGAGAGTTTGTTTTCTCTCTGTGGCTCGGGAAAACATGGTAAATTAGTGTTTGTGGTTTTGAAACCTATTTCTGATCTACCTTCCATTGATCTCGCCTTGCATTTAAGGACATGAGTGTGTTTCCATATGAATTATTGACACATAATTAATAGGTCAATACTGACTTGAACACTGGGTTATTAATAGAACTAAGAGGATGCAGATCTTCAGGATGCCTATTCTTAGTGCAAACTGAAGTTCCCCCAGTGATTTTGAATTACATGATTTCATATCCATTCCTGTGAATCATTGCTATGTTCTTGGTGCTTGTAGCAGTGGTGCTGGGTGATAGAGAGGTGCATGGTCATGGGCTTTGGATGACAGTGGTACAAAAACAAATCACTGTTCAGAGGCCAGGACGGCCTTGAGTCTTCTCTGTACAGCCCGAGGCAATTCCTATCACATCCAGTCCCAAGCTCGTTACCTCCAGACCATCCAGCCCTTGAAGCAAATGCTTCAGGAAGCTTCCTGTGCAAGAGGGAGGAAGGTGTGGAAGTTCGGTGCCTGCAACAAATCATCAGGAAGATTAGGAGATGGTATCAGTGATGTTCATTGAAGAGCATGAAAGTTTTGATTTGCTGAAGTCTGTGAGGTGGGAGCACTGATGTAACCAGTTACTTGATTCGGCACAGGAATGTTGTGGGTGTAATTGGCTGAAAAAAAGTGCTAAATGTAACCGTTTTGTCGTGGAAAGGTGGGAAGGACTGGGGCCCTTCAGCCTAAGTTTCCGTGAAGATCCAGAGTTTCAAACAGCTGATGAGAAGTCTGGCTTAATTACAGCAGTAGCCTGTCTATCTTCATTTACAATCAGAAATTATTCATGACCCTGATTCATGAAACCTCCACTCTTAAACAAGCCTAGGAGTCATGTTAAAAACAACTCAGAAACCTCCACTAATTTGTTGGGAAAACTTGATTTTAAGATTTTCTGCAAGCATGCATCACCATAGTAATTTAAAAACTTGTCTGTAAAGTTACGGCAACCCTTTCCTTGACATCTCTGAAATGTCTCTCAGAGTAGATATTCTGGGTATGCCAGAGGTTTGGGTCTAGGTCTTTACCTATTTACTAAAATTTTCTTCCTGAAAAAAAGAAATTAATATATCCAATTGATTGATTGATTCTGGTATTTTATTTGCCATCTAAATCTAAAGTAATCACCTTCCCCTAGTGCAATACAAATAGTCTTGCCTTTTAATTCCTGTCCATTTAAAAAAATCTATTTTCATGACTCACTGAGTAATATCTTAATTTCATTTTCATTCAGGTATAATCTTACTCTGAAATAAAATATATCAAAATATAAACCCAAAGAAAATACAAAGAGATTTTTTGCCCAAGCCTTCCTGTGTCTTTACACATAAATGAAAATCAAACTCTGTATATTACTCACATGTGCAATGCTAGTGAAATCCATGTGAAGTGCATTTTGTTGGGCCATCAGCCTTGTGATGGAGAGATTCCAGCCCTTTGAAGGGAGACACACAAAGTAGAAGAGTGATTGTGACCGCAACTTCTAAGATCTTGAAGCCAGAAACCTCCTTTTGCCTTGTGAGTAAATGAAGGTATATTTGTTAGACTCTGCATCTATGATAAATTCTGATGGTGGTTATATAAATTCAGGTATGCAATTCTCATTTTCAATAAAAAGTGCTGTTTTTCTCTTTGTCTTCCTGCCCCACCACTGTGATTTTGGAAAGGCTTTGCTGTGGAGCAGATGGCAATGCAGGTGTAGCCATACGTTAGTTTTGCAGCCTTGGCCTTCAGCCATGGGGGAGTGTGGAGCAGCGCATCAGATTACCAGATGGAAACCTAAAGTTGACATACGAACACAGATTAATATTTCCAAGATGAGGCTTATTACCCTGTTGTTAGCAGCAGACAAAACCAGGCATTAATATCCTCATCCATAATAATACCCTCCATCATCATCATAATACCCTCAATTTGGGTGGTGAAATAATATGAAAACTAGGGACTTTTCCTGAAACCTCAGTGAAGGTATATGTCTGGTGCGTGGGATTTGTCTTAAACCTTTATTGTGCAACACCACTTGCCTTAGAGAGCGTGGGGGAAATAACTGCTAAAATTGGCTTAAAATCAGAAGCTGCAGCAACAAGTCACCTTTTGGGGTGTTAGAAAGCCGCTGGTTCCAATGGCTGCCATTCACACTGTACTGGCACTGGAAGCCCCGCTTCATATTGAGGCTCTGCAAAATATGATTCCTGAACAGGCAGTAAGCACAGGGGTTAATTACTAGTGAAATGATCCTCACCTGAAGTGCCCAGCTCAGCTGGCTCTTGGGACTGGTGCTTGATGTTGGGAGCGTAAACTTCCCAGTGTTCTTGTACCTTTGTGTGTTGGACAGCACACAAGGAATTCCTTGTTCGTGGCTGAAGACAGGCTTCTAGAAAGCCAGGTTCCAGGAAAAAGGGAGCAGGCTAAGCCATACCAACATGCTGATCAGAAGAAATAGGAATTGGCCTGCTTCAGGGCTCCATACACCTTGGCATTCCCTTTCCATCACTGGACATAAACACGTGTTTGGGAAGAGTAAAAACAGGATGATTTCTTAAAATTGTTTCGGCCCTCACCTGATGCCTACCTCCAAAACTTGCTAAAATGATATCGTTTCTTGTGGTTAGTAATATTTAAAGGTTTCCATGGACTTCTCAAGTTCCCCCTGGAGTCCCATTCAGACTTGAAGAATCACAGTGCCCTTACTGCTCATATGAAAAAATTTCTGTTTAGATGCAGAGCTCTTCCTGCAAAATTAGGCCGTAAACTAACTGTGAAAACACAAGGCTAAATACCAGTCTGTGTGAGAAAGGGAAGCCACCTGAAAATGTAGCCCAAAACTCTCTAATAGGGTCTGTGTGTTAGCATGTAGGATCCTCCCTCAGTGTTTTAAATGTGCTTCATCACACTGGATTCACAATTTCCCCATCAGAGAATGGTGTCATCATGCTCTAGTTAAAACCTTTGTGCATGTGCTAGAGAAATTGCCAGAAAATTTTAACAGACTTCACTTGGCAACAGCTGCCCTTTGTTATGATGCCAGTGTTAGAGAGATGAGAGTGAAGGAAAAAAATGATGCCAGTGTTAGAGAAATGAGAGTGAAGAAAAAAAATCTAAACTAATGGGGGTAGGGGAGCAAGTGGAACCACTGCAAGATTTGTCTTTCTGAAAACTGCCTGATTGCTTTTCAGATCTATCCTTTTTTTCCCTGTTGACAAGCAAAGCTTGGAAATAATAAGTGCTGCATGAATTAAATCCATCACACTTGACTGACTGGATACCCTGTACTGGATGTTCCAACCAATTTGGGTTCTATCAGTGTGCCACTATTGATTTTCGTGCTTCGACAGAAAATAGCGGAGAGACAAATGAAAGGGGGGCAGGAATCCTACAGACATTTTTTGGGATACTGTAGCTGTAGGGGGTAGTTAAGGTAATGCCAGATTTCCTCCACGTAAGGTACCACGGAGCGTGCGAGCATGGCTTTGTACAGCTCAGTCAATAAATGTTAAATATGTCTCTGTTGGTGCTGCACACTGTTCTTTTGTGGCTCTTTAGGAAGGGCTTATTGACAGCAGAGCAGGAGGGTGGTTATTCTTGTCCACCCATACCATGTCTGTTCCAAAGCAGCACCGGCTTTCTCTTGGCAGTACAGCCGTGCTCTGTCAGAGGTACCAGGGATGAGAATGTCAGTCTGTCCCATTGAAATGGAAATGGGCAGAGATGTTGCACAGGTCTATCACCAAGCGCTGTTTATTTCACTGTTTTTATTGCTCAGACAAGGACCAGCTTTGAGAAGTTCCAAAAAGTATTTTATTTTCCTTCCCTCTTCTCTTTTTCCAGATTTTGTCTCTTCCACTTTACTTTGTTTAAGAATCATTCTGTCCTTGGCCGGGCCTAAGGAGAGAACTGGGACCAGAATTGCCCACGAGCTGGCTTGGATGAGGAGTAGCAGGGACTTCTGATGGAGCACTGGGGGGCTACTGTTGTTTTTCTGCTGAAATGTATGATAGAGTAGTGAATGCCGAACATTCCATGGAGTGCACTACGGATTGCTCCTGGGCACGGAGCTGTGGTAAGGCTGGTAAGGGAATGGGGGGTTTGAGCTGAAGTTTTCCTGTTTACCTTGTGCCACACTCACATAGGACACAGTATCTTGCTGCCTTGTCATTGATCTCTTCACGTTGCCAGTCCTCTGGGGCAGGGCTGTTTCTCCTATGCTTGTCTAGGACTTGGAATAAAGTTTTCATGAGGGATCTGTAGAAGCTGCTTTAATGCAAATCAACCTTGCTGAAAAGGGAGTTGTGTAGGAACAGCTGTGCCAGGCAGGTACAGTCATGGAGCTCAGCACCTTCTGCATGCAGGCAGCAGAAAGAATAGGTTTTGCACCATGCTGCCCTCTCCTCTCTGGTTTCTGGTCTTCCTTTTGATATCTTCCTTTTGATTACTTCATTATGATCAAGGCAAAATACAGAGTTAAAGGACTTCTCTGTGAGTAAGTGAAATCCAGTCATGTTCACCCCTCTTAACATCTGTAGCATGTTTCACCTGAGCGAGTACGATCATTTTGGATAAACTGTTTTTCAAGGGTAATACATGTTGCTGAAGGGAATGGATGCCGCAATCACTGTTACCCAAAACATGTGACATTTTCTACAGATGGCTTCCTTAGGGAGCTTTAAGAGTTCCTTAAGAACTCCTTAGGAGTTCATGGCTCCTAAGGGAAGGAGAAGACTTTATCTATCTTCTTTCTACTGTCCAAAGCACTACGAAGTCTAGATAACAGACAACAGTAATGAATGGTTACATTGAATAATGTACTATAATAATCAAGTACAGATCTGATTACTAAACCTCTCAGTATCTGAGGCAGAAGTTCTTATTACCGTAGGAGTCTGCTCTAAACCCTCATTTCTGTAGTATCCATTTACAGTAATTCCTCCCAGTTCCCAAGTGATGTATTTTAGGAGAAGAGCATCCCAGAGCTCCCCAGCAGGTACAGCCTCATTTAGCAGTGGTTCAGGAGTGCACAGTGCTAATGGGGGGAGTTAAAGTCCCTGTGTTTTCTGTGATACAGATAATGTGCCATTGCCACATAAAAGGCCATTTCAGGGCTGTTGCAGCTCCTTTACAACATGCCTGTGGCACAAGGACAGGTTTGGGCTCCTTGGAGGCAGTTAGTTTCCCTCTTAATAGTTGCTGACACCACAAGGCAGAAGTGGCTCTGCCAAGTACTCTTAAGGAACAGCCTGAATTCCCAAATCCCTCCTAGGCTAGCAGCAGCATTCTTCTAGCTTCAGTACTGTGTGGTGGCTGTTGGAGGTGGCGAGCTAATGAGACCCTGTCTGACAGGAATCCTTCCTCGTCTACAAGCCCTGTCCCATACAGTCTGCTCCAGAATCAGGTTCCCAGTCTGTCTAGAAGGCTTTTGGAAAGGTGGGATCTCTTTTGCAGCCTAGCACTGCAAGGCAGCTTACACAGCTTGTGATTAAAAGGTTAAGAATAAAAAAAGGCAAAAAAAGCTGTGGTAAAATATGGAAAAAATTAAAAATATTTTTCCAAGTGGTTTTTACTTTAAAGTTGTCCGTGTATTTGCTTTTAGAATTTTGGGGTGTGCTTCACTGAAAAAAATATTTTTTTTTTAAATTTTACATATTCTCAGAATTAAGAGAAGTTCATTATTTCAGCCTGTGTGAGAGTTGCCATTTGTTTGAGGAGTTGTGGACCCCTGTGTCATCTCAGAAAACTTGATGCACTAACTAGACATTTTTAATTTGAATCCCCTTTTATTTTTTATATTGTCTTTAAAAAAACGGGGATTTCTGTCTCTTTTACGTTGGAGGTGTTTACCTTCACTGAATTAAGAAAATGCTTGCACCTTCAAGAGCAAAGTGACAAAAAGAAGCTCTCAGCATCTTTGGTTCCAGTAAAGAAAACATGCAAATAAAAACAAAGACATTTCCATTTACAGAGCAACTGTTCCTGAGACGTGATTAAAGCTGTTCAGATTTCCAGTAATGTATATATAATATATTTCTGTATCTGCAACATATTGTTAGGAAACCTTAAACAGCAGATGCTCCGTGGGACTCTTAAACTGAAGTCCGATCTATATAGAAGACAGAACTTATAATGAGACATAATGTAGCTGTGAGACAAGACTCACAGGCAATTTCCTGCAAGAAAGAGTGAGATTTAATCACTCTGGGCTACTTCTGCAGCTACTGCTAAGGCACGTTAGTTACTCTGTCAGAGGGGGAGATGCTTGTCAAGATTGTACGCAAACGAAATTGCTGCCAGCCATTTACTCACAGACAACAGATGATCCTCATAGACCATTTGTTTTATTTCTGTGCATTTTGTCTTGTGCTTTGCTGTCTCTGTAAAATCCATGGCCTTTTATGTTAGGACAACAGGACATTAGCAATTATGGCTGTTACAGTGCTCCACACATAAACAAAGCCCCCTCCCTCTCTGCCACCTTAGTCATCAGAGCTCAGTTCAGTTATCATCTTTCTCACTTCTAAAAGTTTTAATTCTAGTGGCTTTATTTACCTCAGGGAAATAACTTTAGAATTTTTGATTGATAGAAGTAATTGTTCAGGTACTTCGAGAAGCTGGACTTGTGTTATATTTAATGGCCTGCAGGTGAGTGACTGCTGCTTCCTAACTGCCAGGCTCAGGGAGCAGGGGGACGAAATCCAGGTTACCTCAAGTTTGTATATTCTGCAGCTCACATAAAATATTAGCCCCAATTAGCATCCATGTTGCCAGCCTCAGCTAACACTCTGTGCAGCAGCGTGAAGGAAGAGCCATACCTGGCAGATAATGAGCCAGGTAATTACTCAGGGAGCTCCTGGGCCCTCATTCCCAGTCCAAAGGCGGGGCACGGACTGTCTAACCAGCAGCTCTTGCACCATCCTGCCAAGCTCCCTGCTGTGCAGCGCCTGCCACTCCTCAACAACATTTATCCAGTCTTCCTCATCCTGTTGGGATTATTTGCAGCCAGCAGTACCATCTTGATTTCCAGGTTGACTGCACAGATTGTAACCCAGGGCAAATTTGGCAGAGGGACTACTGGAGGTAAGGCAAGGAGAGACAGATGGGGGAAAATGTCATTGACCCATTTGTCTGAACTAGATGGAAAATTATATCCTTGTCCCATCACTCTCCACACATCAAACAAATTTAGGATTCCTAGATGAGTTCTGTGGCATCACTTCCACAGCCCAGGGATGAGTGTTCCTGAGGTGAATGCTACCCTGTACAGTCGTTTGAAGCCAGTCTCACTGTCACCACTTTTTCTTTTCCCTCTGAGCACCTCCAGCCAAGCATCTTGCCCAACTGAGACTCTTGCTGTGGGTCGACTGCACCAGTCAAAGGTCCAGCAATGGATTCCACACTTCGCCTGCATCATCTGACATTCATGTACTCCTTTCCCGTAGGGCATAATTCAGGACAACGACCTCACTGGAAGCTTTTTCCAGGATAAACATCACACATACCAGTATACTCCTAAAAAGTGGGTAACGAACCTAAAATGGTTTTTTTAAACACCTAGTTATTGTCAATAGCAGGGCCATATTCCAGGTGATTAGCATCCTGCAGACCACTTAGTCTAAGCTAGGGGCCATGACAGAAAGGAGATTGAAAAAGCAAAAAATTTTAGGTTTCCATGGCAGTGAATCGGGAACAGCGTCACCAGTTTCAGCACAGAACATGTGGGAAGAGGAAAATATGGTCCAAAGGATTATGGCTAGAGAAAGGAGAGAGGGTGGGTGGGCTGGAGACCCCATTTGCCAGAAAACATGAGATAGCACATTTTCCTTTTAAAGCAATAATTTTCATGAGAAACTCACTTCAGCACTCAGAGATTTGTTCTCAGAAATGTAAATGTGCGTTAGGAGTGTGGGGGCAGAATTCAAATGCAGAAACCAAAGTTCTCCGAATCAGAGGGAAATCACTGGTGCCTTCTTGGCCAAGACACCTCTTTCTTGATTTCCAAAAGATTTCCCGGGCTACTGAATTGTCAGGGTATCCATAAATCAGGGTAGGGTTTTGTGATTGATTCTTTCTTTCTTTCTTTCATTTTTAGCAGATAAAAGCAAATACCATTACAATAATTCACACTCAGAAGAACATTTTCCCCATTGCATCTAATGCAATTTCATTAAGTTAGCACAGTCCAAATTAAAATGTGAACAAAATCTGTGTTTAATATATCAAAAGCAAATTAAGTCTGGATTTGAAAAGGTGTTAGAGCTTTTCCTTTCATAAAATAAAATTAGTTCTAATTTGTCTCTGAAGTTTAAACTGAAATGAATTTATTGTTGAAATATAAACCGATAGCTTAATCCAGGCTTAATATGTTTAACACTGAGGAAACTTCTTAAAGGAATATTTTTATTACTCTTACTGAGGCACAAATCAGCAGCACTACTGAAATTACTGGATCTGCAGTGGATAACCCCTTTGAAGTTTATGCCCATGGCAGAGGCCAGGAACAGGGAAATAAATGCACAAATACACAGTTACATTTTTAGTAAACTTAGATAAATTTGTACAGGTATTTAAGGTGGGACATGAATATTTTGAAGACATTATGTTAGGTCCAGTATTGGGTGTAAATATGGACTAGCACTGCAGTGAGGTTTCACTTGAGGGTTACAAATTCTGTCTTCTGTGTTTGCATCCTTTTGCTTCTGTTCTTCATACTGTGTAATGAATGACTTTACTAAGCCTAATGTGCACACAATTGGCAAACACGATATATAAGCATTTGTCTAGATGGCTGAAAACCAATTTTGAGTTTGGAAATGTGACTATTTGTTCAAGGAGGTAATTCAGTTTTAATGGAAAACCAGCATACAGGCCGTCAAACTAAGTGACAAAATCCAAACAGAAACCATCAGATACCTAAACAAGCAGCCTGGTTTAGAAAATGCTGAAATGTGATCATCAGGTGACTGTTGGGCACCTAATTCTGAATTTAATCCTGAATTTTAGGCATTTGATTTTCTGGAAGGTTTTCTCTCTCAGTTTTTCTTCGAGTAAAGTTGTAGTAGTGATACTTCCTCTGCTTACAGAGGTGGTAACAGGATTGCTTCTCTTCACACTGCTTTGCCTATGGACAGTCCTGTTAACGCGTTATCTGAACGTTCCAGAGAGCTTTGGTGTTGTCCTGTTACTCTCTCACAGTGGCAAGTAGTGGATAATTGGGTTCCAGCTTACCTTAGTGGGATAAGAGATTCCTCATTTAACTCTATCAATAGAAAGATTAAGAGTCCTTGTTATTCCAGGAGAATAAAGTTGCACAGGACAGGAGAAGTGAGTAATAGTGAGTATAAAGCCATGGTCGTAAACCAGTAGATCTGTTGCAATAAAGAAGTTTCAGACAATGAAATATCCTCTCTAACTTCTATGGTCTTACTTGTAATTCAGTACATGGAGACACATTACTCTGGATCACGTGAAGCAGAATAAAACAGCCCATTAACTTCATCAGAAGTTTGCAAGCTGACTTCATATATTCACACCTGTCATGAGAAGACAGATGGTGAGACTCGTGTGAGAGCAGAGCCAGTGGAAAGGCACTTGGAGCTCATCTGCACTTCCATGACCTCTCTGGGCTGATAAGCAGTGCTTATTGTACCTGTGCAGCATTTGGTTGGGTTTGTATAGCACGGCTGTGTTGTCTGGCTGTACACGAGACTCCTTCTACTTTAAACTTCTATTCCAATAGAACCTGCTTTTGCTTTACAACTAGCAAAAGCCTTTTGAAAAAATCTGGCCAAAGAGGAAGGATGGAAATTAAGTTTTGTTTTGAGGATGTGCCAAGTTCACAGTCGTGTCCAGGGAGGTGAGGTGCCCTTAACTCCTTTGGTTGTCGTGGCCCATGACACAACTGAAGGGCTTTTCCCACTGGGAACTTTGTGATGTTGCTGGCAGCAGCTCCTACACGTAACTAATAATGTTTCCTGGAGACCCAGAGATGGTTGGTTCTCTACGTCTCTATCAGGCGGAATTTTGTTACAGGAGATCAGTTAGTTCTGCAACTGTCATTGCTTTCTTTGTCACCTTTTCTCCGGGAAGCGTGTGGAAAAGCACTTAGCCGGCTTCCACACAAGGCTGGTGCTTTTCAGCTGCACCATCTCTGTAGAAAACTACAGCTGACAGAGTGTAGGAATGGTTTTTCCACAGCTGCACAACATTTCTAAGCTATTCTCTATATTTATGTGCAGTCACCTTGCAAAAATACTCCCCCTTAACCCCCTTTTGGCGACAAGGCTTAATTACTGTAATTCTGATTTAGTTTGGCTTCCACAGGGGTCTCTGTGCTCTAGAGTAGCATTTATCAGCACATTTATTCCTTGGAATAAACTGATGTTTACGGGATACCGTAGGGTGCTGTCTACCTACAGAGTGTCTGGTAGGCTGTAACTCAGCCCGTTAATTTTTAAAACCTGTAACAGAGAGGCAATATTACATTGCAAGGCCACCTTTCTGCAGCACCTGCCTAAAAGCTCTTTTTGTTTCGATACTTTCCATATTTCTCAGGTTTCCACTGTCCTTTCTGTAGCAACCAGCTCCCTGTTGCTGCAGGGATGTTGAAAAAGTGGATAGTTCTGGATAGTTCTGTCTGTTTTGAAATCACTGGAGGGAAAAATTTCTGGGCATCTCCCCATGGTCCCATCTGGACCTCTCATAAGACCTGAATTTTATCTTCCTTCTTTCTGGGTCTTTACTTTGCAGCCACTCTACTGCATTGTTTACCAATTTAAAAATAATCCTTGTCAGTCTCTGAAGTGCAACCAAAATAGGCTTTTTTTGTGGCATCGTAGCAAACCCTTAAGTAACTGTGACATTGTATTGGTGATGAGAAAAGAAAGCATTTACATAAGGAGCAGCTTGCCAAACCTTAGCAATTTTTTCTGCAATCAAGAGAAAAAGAAAGCCTCTTGATTCTCCTAGCATAGATTTTAATGATTATTCTGTGCTATTGTTCAATATGAACATTTGCAGGAGGATGGTAGGAAAAGCATTGCTTGTAATCATCTCCTAGTGGAAAAACATAGATATGGGTCAGGCACTGTCAAGAATGGGAATGTATCAGTAGGCTGCAAAGATCAGCTAGGTAGAAAATACAAAGTTATGATGTGGCCTGTTTAATATCCATGGTTAGGGAAAAGTAGTCAAATTCAGGCTTTACATTGCCATTGGCATGGGTGTCTGAGCCTTGCTAGGGAAAAATGAGCATATTTTATCCACCGGGTACAAGTGTGGACCCGTTCCTGTTTTCCAGACTTCACAGTATTGAATTATAGTGCTATTTTTCAGTTGTAAGCTTTTCAAATTTATGAACCAGACAAGCTTAAACAACTCTGTAAAGCAAATAAATGAGATATTCTTCCAATTAAACAAAATGACTTCTTTAAGTCATTGTTTTAAGAGATCTTGTTATTCTGTGGACAAGGATGGGTAGGAAAAGATGCTTCCTCATAAATACTGGAAAAAGCTGCATTTTGGAGAAGGCGAAAAAGAACATTAATAAAATTTGTAGGTGGTACTGAGGTGATAGGTACTATAAACACTACAGGAATAGAGACATAAAAGAACAAAATAGTGCCTAGTGAGAAAAGTATATGCACTGGAAATGCAAAATGAGAATCAACCTGAAAAAAAAAATGCAGAGAGATCTCCCCTGGGGAAATTATTCCTGAGCACACAGGCTCAATGAGCAAGAGAAAATTGGAAATGGTGGTGATTAAGGAGGCCCTGAGGTGAGGCTAGTCAGAGAATTAGAGAGCAGCACCAGTATGATATGGATATAGAAAGAGGGAAGTTTAGGATACATTGTGTTCCAAATACAGTCATTCCCTGGCCAGAGAACTGGTGCAGGGTTGAGGTGTTGCAGCTGACTGATGGCAGCAGCAGGTCTGGCTTTCTCTGGTGCCTGGAAATCCTTACTCCGGCTTTCTGCAGCCCTGAGTTTCACTCCTGCTGGGTGAGGAAAATAGAGATTAATTTGTCATGATGTGAAACACAACAGCAACTTTCCTAATTATTATTTTCAATCAAGTCATTGTGATTTTCCTATGAGAAGGGGAATAATTAAGAAAAGCAGAGGCCTGAGCTACTCGCTTTTAAATGCATCCAGTTAGTACTTCAGTCTGGGAGGAGAGTAATCATTTCTCTTTGTCTTCTGATGGAAAACTTCCTCCTTCCTCCCCACTTCACATTTTGTAGTAAAAAACTTCTCCTGTTACAAACTAGAAATCATCTCAATAGTAAAGAATTGCAATCACCAGTATTCTCCTGTAAGACCGAGGCAGACATGCACTGATCCAGTAGAAAGGGCTGAATGTGCAAATGCCAGAGCCATCCTTTCATACCAATAAACTCCCTGGTGGAAAAAAAATCAGGGCACAAATTGAGCTAAAGAACCTCTCGAATGTCATGCCAGCTCTTTATTTGCAACCCTTCCTGTAACTGGGAGGTATGTCCTGAGCCAAAGGCTGTGCAAATGCTTCAGTTGAGGGGGCAATTGGGCATGTCCTGAATGTTGGACTCAGGGGTGATACATCAAAGACTCATTCATGGAGTGGTCACTTGTGGCTTCAGTGGGAAGCACCTTCACATCCAGGCAAAAGCAGACATCAACAACCTGCCCAAATAAAAACTGCCACCCCCAAACATCCAAAATGTATTTCTTTTCCTCAAGGAAAGGTTTGCTTAGACGTCAGCAGTCTCTTTCAGCTGAAGTAAAAAGCAGTTTAAATTTCATCCGTGACGTGTGGTTTCTTAAGTTTATGAAGTGCAGAATAAATGAATGTGTAAACATCTGATTTTTTTTGTTTCTGTACCTGGGGCTGCCACAGCCCAAATTATTCCAAGGAGCCTGTTGTGCTAAGCTTGGCAGAGATGTTACTCCTCAGGAAGTTCAAGGTCAGCGCTCAGACTTTGGAGAGCTGGGTGTCCTTATCTCTAACTTGTGCTTAGTTCTTATCCTGCAGTGAAAAAAGACCTGTCTGCATCTCCAGTTTATGCTTTTTTTGTTTGCTTGTTTTACACTGGGGAAAAAAAAATGAAACCAATCCAAATACTGGTCCCAAGAACTTTGATCTAAATCTCTACCAAAATAAATGGAATTACACTGGAAGAATATTTTTCCATTGCATTGTGCTGTTATGGATTTATGCTTCTCAGCCACTCGTGTCACTCAGCCCACCACATTTCTTGTGATGCCTGTCACTCACAGAAGAGAACAGTAGCTCCCTGTATATCCTGACTGAGCAACATGACCGTCAGTGGATTTTTAATGAGATAATACAGTTCATGGAAGAGCTGAGCCACAGCTGATAAGTGAATGTAAAATACAGCCCTCGCTCTTTTAATCCCTCCTGCTTACTTTACATGAGAACAGAGTCTTTGTAAGTGCCGTACTGGAAGCTCATTATACAAGAGGAACAAAAAATTCAGCTCCTTGTTTTTATGTTACTTTTGTTGGAGACATATCCCATTTAGGGATCTCAACTATAAAGAAGCCTTAATGTAAAAGAAAGAAACGATGGGATCAGTGACAAGCCTAATTGGCTTTTTCACATGTTTAAAACATGAGGCCAGCACATTCATGTATGTGATGTACATGAGATGAGTTGCCGCTAAAGAATTAAGTGAAGGATGTTATAATGGCATACTGAGTATGTGTGGATTTCCAGGGTTTGGTTTGGGCTAAGACATTAAGTGAGGGTAAATAGTCCCCAGCAGTTATTAATTCCAGCAGAACAAGGAGTGTGATGCATCTGCAGTAGCAGTGGTGAGTTTTGCTCAAGTCTAAGAAATCTGGCAAAGGTCTCCTTAGGTGAAGAGGAAAAACCATTTGTTACCTGGGATTCTGGGAGCCTTTCAGAACAACGTCCCCTTGATCTGCAGAGCACAGGACATGCATTTATTTCTGTGGGATGCAGGAGGTGAAGGGCCCTGTCCTGATCTCCTCAGGAGCAGTAACACACGGTCAGACCCTGCTCCCGTGGTGGGGTCAGTCAGCAGGGATGGTTCTGAGCCCAGGTCTGTCCCATGCCCTGCAGGGTGTTCATCAGCACCCCCAGTCTCCCCCTGGAGACACCAGAGAGGTGGATGACAGTGGAGTGTTGTCCCTAATAGAACAATTCATCTGGTACCCGCTTGGTCTCCCAGGAGCTTCCACTATATCTCCAGGTCTCCACAGACTCATCCTGGCACCACAACATTTCTCTTTTCTTGCTGTTTTTTGTCTCCTGAGCTCATTTCTGGAGCTTTGTTGTACCCTGATGGCTTTGTGTGTGCTGGTTTGCAGCTTACCTCGAGGAAGGTTTGTTTACAGTTGCAGAGTAGCCTCCGAATTTAAGCCACCACAGCCCTGACAAACATTAATTTTACTTTCCAGTGTTTACTTTTAATTTTTCTTGCTTTTCTGTATCAGATTCCCTTAATGCAACAGTACCTGAGCAGTGGGGAGTTTGACATTTGCTCACTGACATGCAAAAATTCCAATGAACTCGGGTGGATTTTAGATTACAGCTTCACTAGGGAAAAACTGGAGTTTCAGCAAAGGTGGTTCAAATTGTAAGCAAAGCCAGTTATTTAAAAATATCCCATTATTTATTCTCAAATTATTCTCGCTGCAGCTTGGGTGCAGGAGCATAACATTTGTTAAAATACAGCCATTTGCTATTTGAAAACATTTATTTTGAAGCAGACACATCTTTTCCTTCTTTTATTCATCAGGATAGTTTAATTAGATTCAGGTGTACTTTTTAAGAAGGTTACTTGCTGTGTAATTGGCTAACTCACCACATTTGTGAGTTTGTTTGATTAATGGGGAAAAAAACCTGGTTACTTCCCCCAAGCTGTGGCTTCGGTGCTTCCTGAGCAGTGCCCCAAGTGCTGAGCTGAAACCAGCAATACTGGGAAAGGTCACAAACACATTTCCAGAGCCCTGGTCTGAAGACTGTTAGAAATTCTGCTGCGGTCTGCTTTTATTGCACATTAGTTTTAATAGGATATTATTGGTTTGTGAATACCCTTTTTGCAGATGCTGCTACAATGTAGTTTTTATTGGATAGCAGTTTTAATGTGATTTTACTGCTTTATAAATACACTTTTCACCATTCTTGCCTTGCTGCCGTGGCTGTACCAATATGTTTGCACATTACTGTTACTGCTGTCTTAAAATCAAGGTTAAAGCAATCACAGTAGGGCTGTGCAGAATGAATGGTAATTGAAAATGCACCTAGCAGGATGCTCTTGATATTCTATAAACAAACAAAGCAGAATCTTTATTCATTATTTATCACTTGTTCTTTGTGACATTTCTTTACAGGATGTATCTTTTTCTTTCACAGAGCTGAGCCAAAACATATGTCAGGCCAGATGCATACATTTACCTCTCTCCTTTTCTCCCACACTGAATCACAATCACTTTGATTTTCCCCAAACTGCTTTCCTTATGAATTCACTCTATTTGCAGAGAGTACCTTACAGAAGGTTTTAAATATTGGCACAAGACTTTGGTACCTAAATGTTCTATCAGTGCCCTGGTATTCCAAGATGTATTAAAAAATTTAAATCAGTAAAATTTGCTGACCCAAAATTTTAGGATTCTGGGGAGAAATAATCTAGATCTCTTGACTAAAACTATGTATCCCCCATGGTTGTGGTATAGCGTCCTGTTTGCAGCTGATAGGCTGGGGAGCACCTCTTTTCACAGGACACAGATGCACTGTCCTGTTTTTTCAGTTTTATGAATATTTATGAAGTATTTCCAACTCTTCTGCATCTCTCTTAACAGTTGTAGATATTTGATCATCATGGATTTGAGTCTTTATGTCTTTAGCAAGCCATATGAACCTTCTGTACTCTAACCTGTAATTTCTGCTGTTGCCTATCTCATTTATGCCATCCCTAGATTTAGAAGTAGGCTTTGTTTTCATTGTTGCCTTTACTTCTGTATCAGACCAAAAGTTGTGTGGAGTTCTCTTCCTTCTTCACAGGATGGCTTTGATTTGAAACAAGTTTTAACCATATTTTTCTGCATGAATTTTCTTCCCATTCCATCTCTCTTGTATTTTCTTCTGGTTTGGAAGGTGAACCTCTCTGAACTACCTAATGGATATGTGTTTTGGTTGGAATGCTTTTCTATTCTCTCAGGCTGGGCCTGGCAGGGTCAAGATGCCTGTTACAGCCCGTGTCTGGTCCAGGGACTTCCCCGACCTTCTGCATCATCTCCCAAGGCACAGCTGACTTATTCCAGGTGGGCTGTGGTACCTGCTAGGTTTGAAAGATGCTTGCTTGAATGAAGTCTGTATTGAAAACTATTTTTTGGAACGCCAAACTGTTTTATTTCTACCTTCCTTAAAAAATACTTTTAAAAAAAGATCCTTCAGAACAGAATTGTTTTCATACTCTTTTTTCTCTTGCTTTGATTGATTTTGATTGGGATTTAGCTTTGCAGCTGTGTGAGGAGTGATGTCTCACTGTCCTTTGCTCTTTCTTACGCGCTGGTATAAATCAATGAGGTTCTGCTATGTACATATCTTCTGATCTGTGAAGAAACTAATTTAATTCCAAATTAACTGCTCTCAAAAGTACTTTTTTTTCCTTCTTCGTTTCAACACATTGCAAATCTACAAGTAAGTGTGGACCAATTTTAATGAGAACAGTGGAAGGAGATAAATGTCAGTATATGTCAGAGCATCTTAATTTCTGACTGGTTTAGTGAGCAAAGCGGGCGTTACTGGGATTCCTTTCATATTTATAAATTCTGTCCAGCTTCTCACTGCTCTTCAGAAGCCCACTGATCTTCACCTTAACTTTCTTAAGCCAGGGTCCTCCAGCTTCTCTGATCCTCCTGTTTCATCCCCTTCAGTTATTTTGTCCTTAATTTTGCCTGCACTGCTTGGAAGCATTAGAATGACTTCAGACAGGTTTCTTTGCCTGCCCGTGGTGTGTCTGTGTTTATCTGTCCCTTGATATTTGCATTCTTCAGCAGGCACAGTCGGTTTTGTTCTTTGTTTGTCAAGCAGTTAACAAAGAGAAGAGGTTCAATGTCAAGGGCTTATAGGCAATAATTTTGGCAATAAATATTAGGATAAAATGTTCAAACATTTCTACACCAATATGTTTTGTTAACTCCAACCTTGTTTTGAGTTTAAACACAAGCATTTCATCAGCTTGTTACTTATAGGAGGTTTGCTGTCATAGTCAGTTGGGATAAGACAAAACAAGGCATCCACACAGAGCTTCATTTTCAGTGGTCACATGGTCTGTTGTTCTGTTTCCTGCTAAGTGCCTGTGCCTTGTTCTTGCAGCCTGTAGGAGGTATTCCTAGCTTAGAGGCAACCCTGACCATTCGCTTAAATCACCAGCCTTCCACATTTACCATCATAATGAAGTTTGCAGATGTTATTCCTCTCTCTTTTTTCCTCCGTACACATTCGGAGCAATTTTGACACCATCTCCACTTGCACTTAAAGAGAACCCACCCCAACATTCTGTCAAGCTGCAAAGGTAGAATTCTGTGCAATAAAGGAAATAGCACCATGCACATATTTACCGTATGAAGATAAGAAATTATTTAAATTCTACGCAGGGCAAGAAAGTACATGAGCATACAAAGATGGTATTTCCTAAAGCTTTCTGTACTGACCTGAACTCTGAGTTGTGTATCTCAGATTCAGAGTTAAACCTGTCCTCTGGTTCATATCTTAAGTCAAGTACACATCCCTCTTTCTATATTAAAACTAAAAACAATAGAAATAGCTATTTCTTCACTTAATTATCTCAAACTGGCTTAGAGAAAGCAGGAGTTATTTCACAGCTGCATTCCCATGTGTACTGTTTCCACAGATATTCCCCAAAACAACAACATGAAATAAATTATTTTTAAGGAGATATATAGTTCCATGAATGCGAACAAAAACTCTCTTAAGTATTCATCAAAACAAAACCATGGAACTTTGTAATAATTTCCTTTTTTATAGTGGACTGTTCTTCCAGCTGCTCTTCTTGAGTGTAAGTCAAGTATCAACCAGAAGAAAAGAGTGGTCAGCTTCAAGTTATATGTTACTTACGTATTTATTTTTTATGTGTTTAGAGGTCAAGAGAGAGTAAAAAACCTCTTCATTTTTTACTCTTTCCTTAAAGTCTTAAAAGTTAGGAGAAAATAGGATAGTGGGCTGGTTTTGGTTTTTTGGGTGTGGGTTATTTTTAGTGAGTGTGATTTAGTCTGATTGCTTCTGCATAGAGTGGTTTGAAACTAAGGAAGAGCTTCATTAGCATCACGACATGTACTTGTGCTTAAGTTTCATAATTCTTCCAGGTCTGACAATAGAAAAGACATGCTTTTTGGTCACAGGGAGAGAAAACTAATTAAGTTTTCTTTGAAAATGACGGCAAGTATCTCTGAAAAGAGATTTATTTTCCCAGCTTTTGAATTACTTCCAATTCTGGTATTGTCTAAAAGTTTCAGACCAAGAAGACTGAACCAAGCAGAGCAGAACATTCTTGTAAGAACATCTCCCATGCCTCAGAGATTTGTTTGTATATCTGATGGTAACATATTTTGTACTTATTCTGGTCCCAGCATCACAGACCGCTTTTAAAGCAAAGCAGCTTGTAAAACTCAGAGGCTGCCAAGGTTGGCTAGAGCTGTCAGGCTGGCACAGCAGAGGCCCCTCCAGTCATACCTGAGAGCAGAGAGACTGGATGGCTGCTCACAAAGCACTGGGCTAAATTCAAGTATGAGTTAGGAACACCAGGCCTTGGGTTTCAATCATATCAGCTATCAGCAGGGTGAAGGGCTTTGCAGCCAAAGACCTGCAAGTTGTGTATTCCTGCACTCTGAAGCATAAATAAACTGCAGGAAGCTCCACAGGTAATTTGCCTCTAAAATGGCAATTAGAAAAAAAGAAGAGAAAAGTTTGATGATTTTCTAGGGCACAGTCTTGCAGTAACTATGGCAATATTGTCATTAAAATCACAGTTTTTTTGCCTCATTGAACAGGGTCTACAGGAGCAAGATAATAATGTAAGAAAAGGTAAAGCATATATGAGGAGAATCTAATTTGTCCTCGAGGAAGTCAAGCAAGTCAAAAAATTATCCCACCAGCGGCTTTTGAGAATGTAAAAAAGTTGAGTTTAGGGCATTTGTGACTCAACACTGACACAGCAGCAGAAGTATGGAGTGAAATCCTTTGGTGTCACAGAATCACTGAATGGCTGAGGCTGGAAGGGCCCTCTGGGGGTCATCTCATCCAGCCCCCCTGCTCCAGCTGTGTCACCCCCAGCAGCAGCCTAGGAACGTGTCCAAACGGCTTTCGAACATCTCCAGGGATGGAGTGTCCACAACCGAGCTGGGCAACCTGTGCCAGTGCTCGGTCACACCCACAGTGACAAATGAGGGAACCTCCTGCCTTTCAGTGTGTGCCCATTGCCTCTGGTCCCTTGGACTCTATTTATGTACAGAGGTGTCTCAGATGGGATCATTTTTATGTCAGAGAACTGGAGGAGGCAGCAAAGATTAATGTACCCAACTGGGGGACCAGCTGTGATAGACTAAAAGAGAACCATAGCAACATTTCCGTCCCGCACATTTTTTATCAATCTTCTTGTAGCTCACAAGGCTCATTATGGACTCCCCCTCTTTAAATTTATCCACTTCAATCCATTCACCCAGCCTGTCCCAGCAGTGCAGTCCAGTTTCAGTGAACAGATCCAGTGTCACTGGATCCCTGCTATTCTGGACTTTGCTTACTCTTGTCAGTTTATGACCCTTTACATCTGTGTCCAAGCTTCATATTTTTGAGTCTTACTGCCTTCATTTAAAAGAGGAATAGAAAATGCACTAATATGTTCTGCTATTTGCAATTCCCAGAAAGGAAAACAGTTACTTCTCATAGAAGTAAATGAAATTCAGCAGCAACATGGACATAGGCGCTGCTCATTCTCAAGAGAAGTCTCTTCCTGGATTTCTACTGCTTGAGGAGATACTGAAAATGAGCCTTTAAGACTTGAAATTCAGTCTCATGGACTGACTGGAGTACAGGAGAGGTTTCATTATGTAGGAATATTTGGATAAGGCTTAGTAGATGTTTTTCAGCCACTTGACAGACCAGGTTGTCTTTTTTTGTGTGCCCTACATTGTATAAAAGCTAGAAGAAGAAAAGGATAGAACTTCTGGGAACTTGAGGTAGGGGGAGCTCATTATTTGTCAGGAAGTGTGGGTGACAGCGAAGTGCAAACTTTGTGAAAAACAAGATACTGATGTTTTTATTCACTTTGATTAAGCAAGATGCCAGTAACTCTGATGAATGTTGGAGAAGTGCACATTATGAAGCACACAGAAGGGGCATTTTTGAACAAAGACACTTCATCCCAGTCACGTTGCTGTCTTGTAATAGGATCAAAGAAAGGGTCATGTGGGTTTTGATAAACAAAGTGTAGAAGTCCTGAATCTCATTCATTAGAGGCTAATTGATGAGTCATGGAGACAAAATAGTTGAGGAGGAATCTGAGGGTGTTTTACAGAAAATAGGACTAGTTTCTGAGTAGCAGATGACATAACTGAAAGTTAGCAATGAACACATGCATGCAGATTGCCATAGGGTTGGTTGTGTATGCAATTTGATCGCAGCTCAACAATCGTTTTCAAGGCTCTTGCCAATAGTTTCAGTTTGGAAAGGACAAAACAGTATAGCTGTGACTTCAAAAACTCATCATTGCAAGCACGGAGGCCTTTCTGATTTGTGTTCTTTTCCTTGTGCTTTACATTTTCCCTCATGTCTACACCTGTGAGACTGTGCATAACAGCACAGCTGGAAGAGGGAAGAGAATAAAGCTGAGTTCTTGTATTGACACTGAGCACTGAATGATCTCTGGACACCCACTGGAGAGCTCACACAAAGTTTGAGTATACCCAGAACTCCAGCTGATAGAGCCTTTCTCCCTCTTGTGCACAATAAAGTACGAGTGGCAGTTCAGAAAATGTATAACTACGAGTAGCAGAAGAGGAGAGATGACTCCTGAAATCCCACAGCTCCTGGTCAGCAGTGGAAGAAATGAATTTAACTGAACAGGCACTATAATTTAAATACCTGTTTTGTCCACAGCCATCTGAGCACGAGATGGCAGGAGGGTTAATGTGATTTAGCTTCTCCCAGTTCTCCTATAAGAATAGTGCCCAAGCTGCCAGTTCAGGGCAGGAGTAACTGTGTGTTCAACATGGTGACAATTTCCCAGCTCCTCAGTAAGGATTGGATTTTTCCTTTCTTGGCTTCATAAAATAGTTTTAAACACAAAGCTCTTGGAGATGATCTGATTTCAAAACATAAACCTAATGTACTCTGTTAATGACTAGGGATATAAAAATATTTCATATTCTATCTACCCTACGAAAATTAACATTGCGTTATACTGACTCTTGGCTTGATTTAACAATTTGAATTGCTGGCTGTTATGTAAAGTTGGCTTTCTGTTCTTCTATTCTTTGACCTGGTAGAAGGTGTATTGTAAATGGCACATCTAATTTAAAAAAAAAAAAGAGAGAGAGAAAGGAAAAGCTTATGTGGATGACAACAACACATACAAGCAAACGCTGCAAAATTCAATTAAGGCTGAAAGAAAAAATGTTGCACTAGGGAACGTCTACTGCAGAGCAGAGGGACATTTTCTGTGCAGTAGTCCTTCGAAGCATACAGGAGTTGGTATCACATTTGTTAGATCATGTTGGGAATGCAGCATCACAATTATATGGAAAAGTATTGTTTGAAGGATGGGAAAAGGGATGTGATTCATTGTTTTTAAAGGAAAAACCTATACAACTGGGTGTCATAAGGGCATCATTACACTATAGAGCTTTTTGCTTCTAGAGCTGTTTGAAGCTGGCTCATGTCCACACCAGTTGGAAATCACCACCATCTGAGACCTGGTCCTATAATGCAAAGAATTCTCTAAGGTCAGTGGTAGCTTTGTATGCAGAAGGAATTAATAATAAACCTTTCTTAATTGCTGTTCAGTGGCTTTTGTGAAGTGACAGTTCTCAGTTCAGTGCCCTATGGATGCCTTCAGCAAGGGAAGCAGCCGGCACCACCACAGGTGGTTTTGTCTGGTATCTTGGCTGGGATACAGCCAAAGAGCAGGTACCTGATAGCTGTGGCCCTGAAATCACAGGGTATTGCCTCTTGCAAGTGAAGCTGTACTGAGTAAAATAAGAACATAGACCGTAATTAAAAACCTTCACGGCTAAATTAAACTGTTGAAAAGTGTTTTAATATTCTGGTCTGAGACTAGGAGGTAGGGACATTCGTCATTATTCTGCCAGTTCTAGAAGAGGAGTTCTAGAAATGCTTTTGTAATGACTGATTTATTAAAAACTGCAATGCAGCTTGTCTCACATGAGTGCTGTCACTGTGTTACCTTTGGAAGAAGGAGCTTGAAAATGGATTTTATTCAGTGTTTACATAGGTAGAGAGTAAGATACTGTGGGAGGAGACAAATGAAATTTGAGTTTGATCAGTTCATACTGAAAGCTGAAGAAAATGGAAGGAGAATGGAAAAAATTAACTTATTTGTTATAAATTTACTGCTCGGTTGGTTTGAGCAATGGCTAATGTACCTGTCCAATGACTTAAGGACAAACTGTATTGGGCCTTTTCTGATGGCAAGTGAACATGTATCAACACTTCATGGTTTTTGAAACAGATTTCTCCCTAGAAGAAAGCATCAATTCCATACCATAGCTGTGCATAAAACTTCTCACAAGATGCAGACCCTCGGCTTTCTGTCCAGTGTCAATAAAGTTAAATTCTTGTTCTGTGTATAAATGGACAGACTTGTCTCAGAAGTGGCTACAAGGGCAGACAGTGCAGTGCATACGATGGGATGATGGAAGGAAAGAGAAAAAGGAGTCATTCTTTTGCTTAAATAACATTATCCACATCTGGCAGAAGTTGGGAAATGACACCTGTCCTAGAACACAAGAGCAGAGGCATTTGGAAGTGATAGGCTGGAGCTGTACCTTGCAGCTATGGCAGTTTGCTAGCAAGGGAACCTCCCTCAGCACTCCTCCAGGGCCACTCTGCTATGTGTGGCATCACCAAGTGGAAAATGGCAATAGCATGCTAAAATACATTTGCACAAGGCATGAGATTGAGCACCAGAATCTACAAAGATGGATTTTTCATGAGAATGTGTCCCTGTCCAGCACAGTAATTCATCTTCATCTGATAAGATACAGAGCACAGTCAAGCGTGCATAAATCATTCCTTGTTTGTTCTGTTTGTACTGGACGTGGATGGGATTAGAGTGCTTTGGACACTGTTTACGTCAAAGAGGAGAAACATTGCAGTGTTAAGATGAAGAAGGAGAATGCTCCTTTGCTACAGGCAAAACACACCTCCATCAGACTGCAGTCTGCTTCAAACAGCAAATAGTATTTGGAAGAGCAAAATACTAATTCTAGACAAAGAATTAATTGATAGTCTGATAGAGTCCCTCAGTGAAAAACACCAGGCACAAAAGTGGACTGAGGGGGGAGCTCCTCAGCAGAAATCCCAGCCCCTTAGTTCTTTGCTGGCTGTGGTGCTCGTTCATGGTGAACTTGGGCCTTCTCTTTGAACTCAGTGTGGCTCAGCCTTTCCAGAGCCTCCCGTGTCCAGGCCTCTGATCTAGACTGCCTCAGAGACAACTGCTGTGTGTACAGTCCAGTGTGCACTTGAGTCGTTTGCAGAATTGAGACTTCAAACGCTATCGAGATAGTTACAAATTGTGTTGTAAGACACAGGGTGTTGTTACGGAACCACAGTGGTGTTGTCCTGCCAGAGACACTGGCTGTGCTCCCCCTGCTGCACTGAAGGATGATAGGAGCATCCCTTACTGTTCACACACCCATATCATCACAGATATATGTGATACTTGAGGAGCAGGAAGTGGGCAGGGAGCCGCATCTGGATTTTGTGTGATTCCACTCAGTTCTCCAGCTGCCTGTGTGCCCTGTCCCATGGAGTTCGTGGCCCAGGAGCAGGCACGATGTGCAAGGGCTGTGGCACACAACGGGTAAATGAAATTAAGTGGTAAGGCTGACATGCCAAAGCAGCGTTTTCTAGGCACGGCTCCTAGGAAACTCACAGGGAATTACATACAAAATTTGTGGCATTATAAAGCATTATAATTCACTGCTATTATATGACCACCAGCTGCTAGCTTAGAACTACTACAATTTCTGCTCTAGAACAACCAAGCTGAAAGGTAGAATTAAACTCCTTGTGATGGGAGTCACCTTTTTCATATATTTGCACAATATCTAATGCAGTGGGGCACTAATAACAATAGGAAGTTTTAGCTTTTAATTTTAATCTTCAATCTGACTTGGTTAGCATTTGCCTTTAAGGTGACTTAACATTTTGCATGTAATTACAGTCGCTGGATCTTTGAAAAGAACTGTTTCTCTTGAGTTTTCTGAGAGGAGTAAAATACTCTTATTAGCCTGTAACCTTTTTAAAATCCCTCTCCCATATGGTATTCATGTGGCATCACATATAACAATATAGGATAATACCCTGGATAATATGGGCTATCATGAATATTGATGAACAGGGTAATTAAGATCTCTGTGCATGGTGCATGATTACATATGGGCCACCTATTGATGTGATTTCTTGTGATTAAATCAAAATAATATATGACAAACATAAGAGTTCTACCAGCTTATCTGATACTTCAATCCATTTCATGTTTGGGGAGAACTGAAATATTAATAAGCAGAAAGATCTGGTATTCAAATTAACTCTAGCAGGAAAGAAAACAATTTCCCCCTTTCTTTCTTTACCTGTTGACTTGTGGGACAGATGACAAGCTGATACATTTCCCTGGAGGCTAACATCTTGTGTTCCAGAATACAGGCTTTCATTAAAAAATGATGACTCGTGAGGTGATGTTCATGTGAACAGAGTGCAGGTGCTCATCTTCTCTAGTGCCTACAGACAGCCTGAAACAACCAGCGTGACAAACAAACCCCCACAGCTGAAACAGCCGATAGCAACTTCAACATCAACGATGAGGATTTATTCCGTGTTCTTGTTGGGTTTGATCTCCCAGCACTATTAGAACTCTGGGGTCACTGATCGATAGATGGTCTTAAGCCATCAAGGCCAGTCTACCACTGTGATGAACAATGTCTGATGATCACTCAAGCTCCATCTCAAAGTTAACCACGCTTTTTGCCCTCACTGCTCACAGAACAGGTCTGCTTCACTCTGGTGATTTAAGAACTTCTTCTAATTTCCATCCTAACTTTCTGCACTGCTTTTACCCAATCGTTATTATGCCAAAAATCTAAAATCTTTTCCTTAAATACTTGTTAGCTACCACTGCATATTTATGTCTCCCCCTCGAGTGCTGCAGCTCTGTCACCTCTCAACCTTCACCTCCACTATCGTGGGACAGAGTGTGTATTTACCTGATCATAGGAACAGCTCTTCTCTCCACCTCTTCCACTTGGAATCACTTCCCCTGAACTTTAACCAGCCGTCCAAGTGAGGGTGTACCTCAGCCATATGAAATAGCATCAACACTTCCATATTTCCACCTCTTCTTTTCCTCTCTGAGCACTGCTTGCAGTATTTTCCAGACACATCACTTTGGCAGCTGACAGACATTCCCTAACTTTGACTGGTACCCACGTCCTTTCTCACCTCAGTGATTCCCAGCTGATGAGCTCTCAGTTTGGAGCAGACAGTCATGTCATTGATCCTGCATTACCTTGCATGCTGAGTAACTTCCCACTCCTGTGCAAACTCCTCTGGTTATTGCTCTTTGTTTGCTGCCACAGGGAAGCGGGGCTGTGCTTTGGGTGCTGTGTGTTCCAGGAGCACAGAAGGCAGGAGGGATTTATTTATGTAGAAAAAAGGGAAGGGTGCGAGGAAGTTGAAGGCAGTGCTAAAGCATGCTGCTTTTCTCAAAAAAAAAAAAATCAGCTTAATTACCCATGTTCTCCAGGGTTACTTCAGCTAAGGGAAAGGAAAGATGAAATTATGATGATTTTTCCAGCTGACTGTGAATGACATTGTGCTTTAGGAAGTATTTGGACTATTGCTCAACTGAAGTGCTGGGTACAGCAGTTTAATGTTTTCCCTCTTTGCAAATGAGAAGACTTTTTTAGAACTTTTCCTTTGTTATTGGTGGGGAAAATGAATTGGTTTTAGGGTAATAATACAAGTTCTTCTTAGCCCTATTTTATTATATATTCTAAAATCAATTTTTAACAGAAGTTTTAATTACACATTACTTGCTTTAAAAGGATAAAGCTGCTTTAGATTGTTGATTGTGCTTATAGACACTTGGTTTCTTTTTAATTTTCTTCCATCCCCATTATCCCTTTCCTGTAACCAATTTCAGTAGTATAAGGAGCTTTCACTCAAATTGACATACATTCAAAACAACTCACTAAAAATTAATACATTCTGAATCTACACTGCTATTTTTTTTGCATATTTATTAACTTGGAACCTCTGAACCTGATATAATGGGAAGGAAGAGCCTTTTCTCTTTTTTCATAAGCAAATTTCCTGGTAAGTTGCAACAGAAAATGCTCAGTCCTCCTCATTAATGGATCTGTCTTGCATTTCACATGGCATGACTTGAGCGGTAAAGGGTGGGCTTGCAACTTAGAACAGACGCGCCTAATGAATTCCTGAGCTTCTTGAATTCCAGGGTTGCCCATTTGATCATTGTACAGAGATGACAGTTGTCTCGATACCCTGATTAACGTGGAACAAAACATATTTATAACTAGTTTATTCTAAGCCTGGAGATAAAACTGCCTTTCTGCTGCCAAGCAGCCAGCACCCATGGCATGTAATTAGCAACTTCCTTCCACTGGTTTGAAAGATATTACTACAATGTATGCAGATAGTGGGATTTTTTAGGCTAAGGTATTGAAAATTAAATAGAGAATACTGAAAAGAAACAATAAATGGGTTTTTCATCTGAAAGCTAGTGGCTTTTTACGGAACATCCGTAAGCGTGGCTGGCTTCCTGTATTGTTTTCTACAGAATAGTCATTACACACTTCACAAGTGAAGGGTATTGTAATAACAATAATGGAAAAATGTAGTTCAGTTATAAACTTTAACAGTGTTGAGGTTTTTTCTTCTCTGAGATAGCCTCTTAGCTGATTATATTTTTGACAAGCCACATTTTTCTCCTCATCATATAGATGAAACTTGTAAAGAAAACCTTCCCCAGTTCAACAAGTTTCTGATGAATCCAGAGAGCGTTATAAATCTACAGTTAGTCTGCCTTTTGACTAGTAGCATTTGTAATAGCTTTAAAAAAGTAATCATGAAATGACTAATAACAGGCAATTGCCTTGATGCTCCTTGTTTTCAAATACCTACCTGAATTTAATGGCTTCCTGCAAGAAAATGCCAACAAAAATAATACAAATAAAAATTAGTGTTTGGCTAAAAGATGTCTCTAAACTTTGAAATGGCAGGACTAGACAAAGTATTTCTTTATTAATTGAAAACTGTTGCTATTACAAGTAACTCTCCAAACAATGACCTTGCCCGCATTTACAAAATGCTGTGCAGTGTAATCAATCTGTCCGTTGTATAGAGCAATCTGTGGTGGGAGTTGTAGTAATGATCGTCATACCAAAAATACCTAAACTCTGCGCAGGTTTCAGTAGGACCAAGAGTTCATTTGCAGATGTAGAACCATGCAAGGGTTAGAACTGTTTCTTGCAGCAATAGCCTGAAAATGGTAAGACCCTTAGACAAGGTGGGATTCAGTTCATTTGAGAAAAAGAGGTTGCTGATGGTGCAGAAGGAGGTAGTACAGGTGAAGACTTGAGTTGGAAGAAAAATATGAATGGGAAAGAGCATTCACATATAGAGGCCGGCAGTAAGAAAGGCAGAAAGCTGAGTCCTTAGTTCATGGTGCAGACTAGCAGTTGTCTAAATGTTTCTGTTTTGCCTGCAGTTCAGTTCAGCTCCTCCTCCCTAATTTCTTGTCTGGATTTACTACTCATTTTCCTATTTTTTTTTGTGAGGTATTGTGCGCCAGGCAGAAATCTTGGCCAGAAGCGCAGTCAGCGGTGTCTTAAGATGTATTGCTCAAAGAATGGCTAAGGCATCGCTCCCAGTTCACGCTGCAGTGACAGCTCAAGAGCAAAAAAACCTGAAAAGTAGCACCAAGAAAGATGAAAGCTGTTAATATTCCTGCCAGAAGCGCTCGGTGCTGCAGCTGCTGACGTGCAGTGCTGCAGCCCTCAGCTGTGAGGTGTCTAGCACATCTCTGTGAGCAACCAAGTGCTTCCGAGGACAAGCGCTCTCCAACACGTTTCTGTCCAGGTTGGCCAGCAGCAACTTAAAAACAGCTGCTCAGAGAGAAGGGTAGGAGGGAAACCGTGAGTTTGAACTCACAGCTGAGAATTTCACTCACTTCTGGCTGACTTCCACCCCATACTTCATAGCCTGTTGTAGGAAAAATCCTTCATAATAGAGAGTCCCCAAAACAAGACTGTATCATAGGTACTCACCCAGTCGAGAAGCTTAATCTGGGAGAAAATCCCTTTCTGTAGAATACTTAGAGGGCAACAGGATTTCAGATGGACTCTCTATTCCAGAGATTAATAACCTCGTACCTAGTAAGCCCCTGTGGCAACAAATTCTCTTTTCTACTCTTAAGTCTAGCTCATGGACCTTGCACTGTTTTGTAGCTTAGATGACAGTAAAATTTGGGATATTTAGATTGTGTCATGAGAATAAAAGGGAGAAAAAGAGGAGAAAGTAAATAACAGTATTCCTGAATTAAGAGCTGTAAATTCTCCTTATGTTTAGAAGAGCAACGTTCAGGTGAGTGTAGCTTTTTTCCTTTAAGTTTTTGCCTTGAGTTAGTCATAGAAAGGAGGGTTTGGACAGACAAGCGCCAGTGATGGAGTTAATAAAATGTATTGAACTGTCAACCATTAGGTGAGCTGACAATCACTGGGCAATTCTGAGGTAAATTAGCTAGATCAAGAGGGCACTTGTAAAATTTATTAATTTTATTTCCCATTTGTGAAAGCTAATGCAGTTCAGACAGGGAATCGTAACTCCCTCACCTGCAGTAATGAAGCAGCCCCATCTCCAGAGCGAGGGATGCAGGGTATCAGTGAAAAATGCACTGGGGCTAACTGTGTTTAACATAGGGTTAGAAAATTCAATAAAGAAAAGCAGCGAGGCTACAAACACATTAACTGGCGTTCTCTAAAGATTTTAACCCTACGTCGTCTGGACAAAATGTAATTGACCCCACGGAATTTCCACCCTTGTGCGCTACCTTTAGGTATGGCTCAGAAATCGGCCGTACCTAAAGCTGAACCGACAGCGAGGGATTTGGCGGGAGGGTGTGAGTTAAACTTTCCCTCAGCGCGTCTGCAGCAGGGGCTTGCTAAATTGGTTTCGGAGGAGCGGGGGAAAAAAATTTAAATCATACTTTATTTAAGGCAGGGATTAAGAATCCCACAGCTGAGGGAGTCGCAGCCCTCGTGTGGGAGGGGGCGCCCCAGGTGCCGTGAGGGGCGGACCCCGCGGGTCGCTGAGGGCGGGAGCAGCCTGAGGGCCCAGGGCTGGAGCCACCCCCTGCCCGGCCGAGCCTCGGAGGAGGGCGGGCGATGTGGGAGGCGGTGCGGCGGAGCCCCCGCCCGCCCCTCGCCGGCGAGCCCGGCTCCTCCTCCGGGAGGGCGCGGCGAGGCTGCCGGGCGGTGCTGCACCCCCGGCGGCAGCCCCGCNTGCCCGCGAGCCCGACGGGGCGAAGCCGCACAACTCCGCGCTCGCTGGCCCCGTGCCCCCGGCAAAGTTATGCCCGAGCCGCCCGCAGGCTCCCGCTCCGCTGCGGGCACCGCCCGGGCCGGGAGCGCGGCGGGACGGGGCGGCTGCCCGGCGCTGAGGCTCCCGCTGCGGGGGCAGCGTTTGCGGGGTTGTTCTCTGGTGTTTCTTGGGGTTTGGGTTTGTTTTTCTTGTTTCCCGGCGCACTCAGCATCTTCCTGGCGCGGTCCCCGCACCAGCCCTTCAGTGGCTGGGCTTTTCCCTTTCCCTCTTTTCGCGGAGTTGTTCTGCGCGACGCTGTTGCCCTCTAGTGTTTGCGGGAATTGGGTATGGCTCTGCTGGGGAACAAAATTAGTCAGCCTAGTGCGGTAATTATTCATAACTTCAGGTGGTTATAGCTGCTTGGATTCCCCAAATCCCATCAGAAATTGGTGTGTGTTGCTGCTCGGTTCAGCTGTCATTTGCAACCCTCGGGAATGGCAGAAAACTTTTCTGTTATTCAGTTCGCTACCTGATATGCTGGATAATTGCTTCAGGTTTTGGTGGGGGGCGGGGGGGTTCTCAATAAAATGGTAAGTGGAAGAAAAGGGGTTTCTTTCACTGTCAGCATCCCCAGTCAGGTCTCTCGGAAGAAATGGTGATGAACACTGCCTTATTAACTCTTTACACTTGGCAGTTGTGGGAGAAAAGAGATGGGAAGTAATGGTGTATGGGCATGGACCAGACAGTGTGCTGGACATTTATCTCAGAGACCTTGAGCAAATAATTTACTCTTCAGATAGTGATGTTTTTTGCAATTGCTGGGAAATAACAGGGTTTATCTCAGAAAAATTGTGTGATGTCAAGAGCTTTAAGATCTTTCCATAGAAAGTATTGTATGAAGGTAAAGTAGTAATTTGAAGACTAAACCAAACTTCTTTGTTCTGTTTAAGTCTTCAAAGCCTTCTTTTAAACTATTTTTAAATATTGTGTATTTAATCTTTATAAATACTTTTTATTGACAAACTGCAGTGCATGAATCCTTATCCTGTAAGGGTCTCTAGTACTGCATTAGGCAATGCAGCATGGAGCTAAGGAGATCACAGCTACAACAGAAACTGAGACCTGCTTGCCTCAAGGACTTGAAAAAGAATTTCTATCCACCAGGATTGTTGTTCTGCCTAAGCCATTTCCTTGGGTTTTTTTGACAGCTGTGAGAGCATGTAAGCCCTTTGATATTCACACATTCCAGGGTTTGTTATGTGATACTGAAGGGTCCCAAAGACTTCTCTTGACAGGTCATGTCTCATATCACCATCTTTACAAGTTGAAAATGTCTTTTTAATATGCAATTGTAAGGTCTCATTTTCAGCCTGGATTTACTTGTTTGAGCTGCTACTGCTTGAATACACTAGTCAGTAAAATAATGCTGTAAGTAGGGATACTCAGTGTTCTGAGTCTACTTCGGTATTTTCATAATTGATTTAAAAATCTGAGCACTGCTGTTTCATCCCAGGTTTGGTTGTGTTCAGTTGCACTTTTCTGCTTTCTACCATGTCATTTGTATATCCAAAGATTTCCATTTTAGTAACACTAATGTGACTTCAGAATACTTCCTTTAAAGTCATATTTCATAGTGACTGGCCAGAGCAGACCTTTATGTTCAAAGCAGCTAAGTAGCATTCTAATCAGTGGAGATTTAAATGTCTATAGTGATACGATGAACAGTATGCCTCTTTTTTGTCTGCTCTTCATTTAAAACTCATCCTTCATGTAATATATCATCAGCATGTCACCAGCACTGTGATAGTGTCCGGGTTGGTAAAGAACAGAATGAGAATATAGTGATGGGGATTATTCAAGGAAAGTTATTAAAAATATGTCCCCAGACAAATGTAATAAGCCTGAATAGTATTGATGATTGCTCAATCCAGAACTAGCTCTGTTTCAGTAGTTCTTGATGAAAAGGATTTTTGTTACCCTTTAACAGTATGTTTTTTATCTATAAGTATGACCTAACTTTATTGTTTCTAATCAAGAGTCACAGTAAACAGTTACCCTAGCACAGGCCTGAGGTAAGACTAAACCAGATTTTTCTTAATGGGCTTTGAAAAATTTGATTTGAGAACAATTTCTCACTTATTTATGGATATTTTAGCTCAGGCCATTGCTTTAATCTTGATAGTTTTTAACACAGCAGAACAAAGTTTTTTGTAGTTTAAAAAATTTTGTTGATACTCATGACTCAACTTTAATAGATTTTGTAAAAATTCTGCACAGTTTTATATGCCTGTGCAGGTACCTAGTTTCGTACTTGAGCATCTGTTCTTACTGGGTTGAGAACCCCTGTGAAGAACTTAGTAGGCTGCATTCCCAGCCAGTATTGTCTCCTGGAAGAGTTTCCATTAGGGTTATCATGCTGAAATGATTTACAGAAGCCAAGAATTTGGTCATTTATGCTTACCAATGAAACAACAAACTAAAGAAAGCTGCAAGTGGTAGGAACTCACCAGGCTCCTTATGGTGTGCTTCGGGTCTTTGGAGTTCCTCACAGTATTTGTTCTGTCATCGGTGCTACTTTGTTAGTGAATTAAAAAACCCAAAACAGAACAAGCAGAACAAATTATAAACTCCCAAACCAATCCAAAATCAAGATCTCTATTCAAATGCATCTGTTTTCATGCTGGTTGCCTGCAGATGCCTGTAATTGTGACTGCCCAGCAGTGCTGCTCATAATGGTAAATCTTCTGCTTAATAAGGTGGTATTTCTTTCCTGTACCAACAAGATTTTCATGTGAATTTCTGGGCTGCAGAAATCACTTCTACAGTAGACGAGAAGAACACTGAGTCTTGCTGTCTGTGTTCATAATAAAATACAAAACTTGCTTCCATGACTCAGCTTTCTCTCAGCAAGATCTTCTCCTCCATAGTGAGTCTGTAAGTTGAAAACCAAATTCTGAATATTCAAAGATGCTAATTTTCACCTTAAAGGGAGCATTTTGATACCTCCTGCTTTGAACAGCAGAGGTAAAAGGTTCTGGTCTGAATTTTAAGACAGTGGCATGAAAATGCAAAATAGGAGATCAAATGCAGGTTGTAGGAGATCAAATGCAGGTTCTTCTAAAGCAATAAGGTTCTAGATAAAAAAACAAACAGGCAGGTTTTATTGCTTCAGACCATGGAAAAATACCATACAAATTATTTTATAGGTAAAATTTATTTCAACAGCACCTTTATGGAACTTTGGATTCATATAATATCTGACACCTGTTTTCAGGTGCTTTGAGATACAGGTGGGACCATCCCTGTCACTGAACTCCACACGACTGTTGAAACCAAAGAGCTGAGACTGCTCATGTCATCTCTGGGTCATTTTCATGTTTTTTCACTGAAACAATACTAACAAGCTTGAACTCTTGTGAAAACTTTCTAGAGTCTTTTTTCTTTTCTGTAAGCCTATTCCTTATACTTGGATATTTTTTTATTGATGTTCAAGTATCATGACTTCTCCTTTCTTTGTCATGAAAGTAAGACTCTGCAAGTACTGTCATCTTCTGAAGTGCTGCTTCTCACAGCTTACTCACTGTAGGTGCATTCTGAATTACACCTTTTGTCTGGTTTTACTGTAGGAGCTGATAGCAAGCAAGGATCCTTTTCCCTGAAGCCAGTCTGAAGATGTGCTAAAGGTCACTGTCGTGGTCTCCATAGGTCCCACAGTGTGTGGTGCATCCCAAGGAAGTCACTGTCAAGGGGGATGCACTATGAGTTACTTTAGCATGGTGCTGTAATACAGCACTAGAATATCCAGCAAGTAATGTTTCTCAGGGGGAAATGCTGCTGTCCCTTGGGGAAAGCAACTGCACCTTGTCAAGGCTTTGAGACTGTGTTGATATTATACAATGCATGTTCTCTTTGTGTTTTTTGTTTTCTTCTTTCTGTGTTCCTTTGAACTCCTGCCATGCAAACCAGTCCTTAAGCAGTGAAAATTACATAAAATCAAGCTGATACAAGAGAGCGTGCATTTAAAACTTGTGCCTTGCTCTGTTCCATCCCACTCCTCACTGTCTTCAGCAGGAAGTGTGCCAAGTCTGGCTATGTCCTGCTGTGTCTCGGAGAATTCCTCATTCCTCACAGTCAAACCTCACATCTGTCTTGGCATTTCCAGCCACTCCTTCTTACAGCTGCACTCCACAGCCCCAGGGAGTACCTGCAATTAGGAGCTGAGGATACGATGACAGGGCTTTCCTTGAGGAAAACAGAGGTTCCTGGGCTGGCACCAGGTTTCCGTCTCTGTGGAGTGGCATTAGGAACCCGTGTCCTTGCTGCAAATGTTTCTTGGGTTGCAACCCTTCTGTAACAGCCAGTTCAAACAGCTCTGTCTCATCAGCCCTTCCTTGCTATGAGCTTAGGTCAGTGTCAATTGTCTTTTTTTCCATATCTAGACCAGCCAGGTCTGTGGTTATCAAAGGGAAGTAGCTGTACGTACAGCTTTTCTACAGAATGCAGTCAGTGTTAATTCTAGGCACTAAAATTATGTGTTTCTTGGCATTCAGGCAGCTGAATTGGAAATGCAAAATGAAGAGAACCCTTCGTGTGTGTAATGAAAAATCATCTGTCTGGAAACCTCTCTCTGGTGTTACTCATTCAGGATGGAGCTTCTCTATATCACCTGACTTGTTACCGTATTAAATATGCCATCTAGACTGATGTTCTTGAAGCTAGTGCAGCAAGGATTGGACATTTCAATACTTAGGAATGTTCGTTTAGTTCTTCTAAAGGTACTTTCACAGGTCTTTATGCATTCTTTAGTTTCTTTTCAGATACATGCCTCTAGAAACCGGGAAGTTGGGGTTATGCTGATTAGTGAGCCTGGGGGAAAGGCTCCTGCCTAAAAGCTTTGTGCAGGACTCTGTGCAGCTGCAGGCGAGGTTCAAGGCTGGGTTTAAGTCCTCCCAGAAGAGAAGGGGTTGATAAACAGGTATCTGTGAGTAGAAGGTGAGGAGAGTAAAATCTGTCCAGAATAGAATCTACCCAGACAGCAGGAATCTTGCTATGAATCTTAACTATGAATGAGACAGCTCACGTACACTTGCGCTTCATACTGAATTTTGTAGTTTTGATGAATAGGGTGCCTTGTAGTTTCTTTTTCCCCCTCATCTGATTTTTCTCATTTATTTTTACTTTATGCTCATCGTGGCACTACAAAGGTCTTCTTCGGGATTTAATTAAGTTTGTGGGCGTTACATAGGTGCTGTTAAGTACATGATATTTTTTAGCTCTTTTGAAAACCTGGAGTGAAAGACCAGTTTGCTTACAATGTAGGATTAAAAAAAACCAACCAGGAATGGAAGCTTAAGCTCTCAGTTGGGAAATGACCCTGTTAAATATCACACATGTAGCTTATCCCAGTCCCATTTCCAAATGGGCCTGGGTGCATACTGCACTGAAGTTAAAAGGGCATGTTCTAGATCTTCACACACTTAATATTTTTGAAAATCTGCTTTGAACCTTTGTTTATGACTTATGATCATTATTTTATGTTTGTCACACCATCCAGTTGTTTTACTAGGGAGTTTTGACAGCCGTTGTACTGCTGGCTTGAAAAATTACTCTTTCCTTAAGTACAAGATAGAGCATAAGTATATCCTTAGGTGATCTGCCTGTTAAGTTTAGCTTTTGATTTATTACTTTCTCTGCTCAAATGTAAGACCTTGATTATTCTATGGGGTTTTTTAATGCAAAGAAATGCAAGATGCTTCTAACAATTTGCAAAACTGCACAGTCCAGTAAAATGCTTTGTTATCCTCTAACATTGCAGGAAGGAAGTTTTGCTTTAAAAACACTCCTATAGTAGGTATAATATAGAGTATATACGTTTATACAACAGTTAAGACGTGCATGTTTTGTTAAGAACTCCTTGGTTCTTTGAAAAACTAATACAAGATAGAATTTGTTTAATCATGTTCCCCCAGCTTTTTAGGGGCAGAAGGAAGAAGGTTATAAATTTTCTTCAATATTTGAGTTGTTAGCAGTTGTCTACTTGGAGTTAACTTTTATCTTTGGGTAAAAAGAATTTCTAAAACACCGTAAATTCTTTGCTTTTGTCTTGCTTTTCAGAGCCTCTGGTGTGTACCCTACTTTATTTGATCCACTGAGTTGAGGAGCCTGTGAGATTTAGAGACCTTCAGATGCACGTGGCAACTAGTGGAAGCAGGAAGAAATATAATATTGCAAAATTTTGAGCTGTTGGTCCCCAAACCTCTGGCTGGCAGTGATTTCTTTTCTCTCCATTAGTTTAAGTGGATGATACTTTACAAGGTGATGCCTCAATTAAATCTCTGATTTTCTTTTCTTCTAGACTATACCTTCGATAAAGCTCTGTGGAAGATAGATGTGTGTGCTGCAATGGTGACATAAACATTTCAGAGGACTGGAACAAGTTGTTGAGAATCTGTGTTTGTTTTTCATGCTGCTGTTGAGAGCTCTCTAAGGCAAGTAAACACCATGAGTTTTATCCTGAAACTTCACAGACATTTTCAAAGAACAGTAATTTTGCTGGCCACTTTTTGTATGGTGAGCATAGTTATTTCTGCCTACTACTTGTGTAATGGCTACAAACAGGAAAATGAACTTCCTGAAACCTCTCCAGAAGTGGAATGTGGTGATCCTCAACTGTTGCCGTACAAGCTGATGGAGATGAAGACCACGAAGCCTATTGATCCCCTGAGGACAGACCTTGTAGTGCTGGTGTTTGTGGAAAGCCAGTACTCAACATTAGGCCAAGATATAATAACCATTCTGGAATCTAGTAGGTTTCAGTTTCACATTGAGATTGCATCTGGGAAAGGTGACCTCCCAGTGCTTATAGACAAAAACAAAGGCAAATACGCTCTCATAGTATATGAAAATATTCTGAAGTATGTGAATATGGACTCTTGGAACAGAGGCCTTCTAGATAAGTACTGTACAGAGTATGGTGTAGGTGTGATCGGATTTCACAAAGGCAATGAGAACAGCTTGCAGAGCTTTCAGTTGAAGGGTTTTCCTTTCCATGTCCACAGCAATCTGGGTATTAAGGACTGTTGCATTAACCCTCATTCCCCACTGCTCCATGTGACTAAATCTTCTAAGCTTGAGAAAGGGCCCTTGCTTGGAAATGACTGGGCTGTTTTCCAGATTAATCACACAGCTTATCAACCAGTGATACTTGCAAAAGTAAAGACACCAGAAAACCTTTCTCCACCTGCTGCTATCAGTGCTCTCTATGCCACAGTAATTCATGACCTGGGGCTCCACGATGGGATTCAACGAGTCCTTTTCGGCAATAACTTGAATTTTTGGCTGCACAAGCTGATTTTCGTAGATGCCATCTCTTTCCTTTCTGGAAAGAAGCTCACACTGTCCTTGGATAGGTACATTCTGGTTGACATAGATGATATCTTCGTTGGGAAGGAGGGAACAAGGATGAACACCAACGATGTACAGGTAAAGTATGTGCACAAACTCATGGTCATTACAGCAAAGTGATTTTTTGGTGTGAAAGTGAATACTTGTCCGTAGTTGGAACTTCAGGGCTGGACCCGGGAGCTGTTCATATTTAATGCACATGCTGAGAGTCTTACAAGCAGGAGGTAAATGTGGTGAGCAACAGTAAATGTCAGCATAAATTTTGAAGAGTGAACTGGGTTATTGGCTGTTTGAAATAGGTTTGGATGTCAGGAGTTGCTTGCAGCATTTCACCTCTCTCATCTCTGTTTTATGGCACTTGCTTTCAAGGAAGGTTGGTGTTAATATTTGTCTTAAAAGCTCATTCTGTCACTAAATGACTCGACAGTTTCCATTTTAACGTTTGGAATTGTACATTCCTGAAGGTTCTTTTCCACTCTGTTGTGCTGTTCAAGTGAGGTGATAGTTGTTGGTCAGTAGCAGTAACATCTTAACGTTATTTCTTGCTGTAAATATTTCTTCTTTGCTTTTTGTGAGGAGTGTTGTCCCAAAGCAGGTAGTTGGAGGTCCCCTTTGTCAACTTGGTCTGGAAGCTAAAAATCTGTAACATGCTGATTGTTGCCCTGTTTGTGCTAAAAATAATGGAGAATGTTTTGTTGTAAGTTTGTTAATGGAATGAGGAACTGGAAGAAGGAAAGACAAGGGCAGCGCTGCAGTGGGTTATTTTTGTTTCATTTTTAACCAAGTTTGTGGGTTTTTTCCATGTTAATGTATTTGTCAAGCTACAGCAACTCTGCATACAATGCTTGCTTAAACAAAATGCTTGCTTAAACAAAAGGTTTGACCCTGCAGTTGAACTTTAGTTTCCGACAAATTTGCAGCATACACTCTTTTCCAAAACACACTCTGTACATGCAATTATAAATGAGATTTGCCTCCTTGTTAAGTAGGTGTTTTCCTTAGGCAAACAAATTGCATGGGAGAGAGCAGAAATTAAGGTGAAACTCAACAAATGGTTTTCCTGTGGAGAACACAATAGCAGTGTTTGAGTTAGGTGAGTGAGCATGCTTGGAGAATCTCCTAAATGCAAACCCAGATGGCAGGAAAAAAGTCAGATCTGACCAACGTCACGGACAGAACTTGTGTTGTTCTGCAGAAGCAGCAGTTTCTGGTAACAAAGTGGGTGAAATAAAGCCTGAATAAATCCATCGCTGTGTTGTGCAATAGCAGTTGGAGACAGCATGTTTTGTATTGTTTCTCTTTGCAAGTGACACCTTAGGATTGTCATTTTAAAATAAGTTAGGATGTTTAATTGCCAGAGTTATATACTGGAAACAAGAGACTATTGAGACAAATTTGATTACAGCAGATACAGAAGGATAAACCGTATTGTTTTGGGAAAATAATTTGCAATATGTCAGAAAGTAATCTTCCCAAAATAGAACTGTCATATTAAATAGAAGTAGTATCAAAGTGGAAATAACTTTTAAGTAGGATAATTTCATTTATACAGAACTGTGTTCTGAAACAGTGGAATCTGAAAAAAGCGTTCCCTTCTGATTCTTCATCTACTTATAGTTAAAATGTTGTATTAAACATGTTGTTAGGGCTGTCAGATGCAATGCATCTTCATTACTATTAATATCAAAGGAGTTATCCTCTGTGGCACAATGACATGTGGAAGGAATGAAACAAAATCAATTTGCAGTAGTTGGAAATACGTTATTGTAAAGTGTATTTGCAGATAAATGACATCTCATTAAACAGGAGCTGTACTGAGTTCTGCTGCAGTGACTGTGACGGAGAATTGGGCTCTGCAAGTGGGAAGAGAGGTTCTAAATGTAGACTTTGTATCATTTCAGTACTCAAGATTAGCTCATTTCCACTAAGCTTACATTTTAAATACCAGCAGTATAGAATTGAGGAGGATGCTCTCCCGTGGTTTAATTTTGTTTGACATGTCTCCTAGTTAATATTTTCTGGATATACTCACGTCTGGTAGGGCTGTGTGAGCTGGAGGAGAGTAAGGTGAATGTTTCTACCCATACTCCATTAATGCAAATCAGTCTAAAACTTAAGGAACCGCCCGACAGCCAGAAGACCTCTAGGGTTGGTTCTGACTCCTCTGTGGATAGGACAGAGTTCAGAAACTGGAAGGTTAATGCAGAATCAATAGCAAAAATCAGGTGGTCATCTGGTGATCCCTGCTCAAGCTGGATCATGGCCAGGTGCCTTTTGACTGTCTCCAAGGAGAGAGATCTCCTGACTGTGTGTAAGATTGTGGTTTCAAAGGAATTCTGTCTTTAGATACCTAAATTAGATTTGCAAAGTGGCCAGAATAGTTAATATTTGGAGGCTTAACTCATTAAGGCTTAACATCCCTCTCCTTTAAAGTGTGTGAACTGGAGCTGAGCATTTAGAAAAATTGCTATTACAAGGTTTAGTGGTATTTTTTTTATCAGTATTCTATATTGACCTCAGAAGAGGTCAAATTAAAAGCAGGCCCTCTAAAATGAGTGTCTTCTGTACCTCTAAAGAGGAAGTGAAGTGGTGGTACTTCAGCTTGAGTACCTATAGTGTCAGGAACACAAGTATAAAGAGCCCTTCTGAAAATCTTTTACAAACGTAGTTTATCAACCTCAATCCTCTTGTAAATGCTTTGTTTTGTTAAACAACAGATTAAGTTTATTCTAGTTTCACCACAGCTTCTTCAGTTAAAAAAAAAAAAGGACCCAAACTACTTGAAACAGTGGTTCAGATTTTTAGAGTACCTGTTACAGATTTGCCTGTCTCTGTGTAACATCTGGGCTGTTAGAACATAGTTCTTCGATGTAAGATACTGAGTAGCTGTCACTGTGCATCAACAGTAACCATCCATCTTCATACTTATCTACTTTATCTTCCTCTGGTATAATAGAAATCATGGAAGAGAATGTTTCCATGGTCTAATTGCCTCCCACTTTGAAAATAAGCTTGTTAATAATCAACTCAACATTCATTTTTTAGTAAGTTTTCTTCTCTCCTATTGTCTGTCAGGCAGGAGGGACCATTATGCTGTGACAATGTTATATTTTATTTTCCTTGTGTCTTTTAAAAAGACTTAAGAGCCTGTGCGGTGCAAATAATTCATTTAAATGGACATACAGAGAATAATCTATCTAGATATCCACAGAGTAAGTTTATCTTAATAGACCGTGATTGTCCTGGCTGACAGTCTACTAATTTAATATCTCTTTTTGTTACAGTTACTCTTTGTGAAATTTTTATTACTGTAAAGCATTGAGATTTTTCAAGGCAGAAGCAGATGATAAAAGGGGGGAAATGAAATGTGATTTTTTTTCCTGATGACAGTTTGTTCAGTGCTGGTGGTCTAGGCCGTCTACCTTTCCCTTTTTTTCCCCAATACATGCACTTTCTGTAGTTCCTTGAGAGCTAATCAAGTTCTCCAAATGAAAAATTAGATCACTGCCAAATTATTTTTTCCTAATAATTAGCTGTGTGAGCTCCTCTTGACTGTCTGGTCCTTTGTGTGCTTTTCAAAAGAGACACTTTGAATTGAAGTCAGGATGGGGATCTCTTCTCTTTCTTCAGGTAAGCCTAACCTTTCTACACTTGTAGTTATTCTTTATAATTGCCAAGGAAAAAGCTTCATATGAACCATATCCATTATTGGAGGGGGATTATAGATCTTTATTCATCATTCTGGTTTGGGAGTGCTTGGGCAACGCATCTGTTAGTGTATACTTGCATTGCAGTGGGCAATACAAGGTTCAGGCTACAGTCTTCGAGCATTAATCACTGGAGAACTGGAGAAAAGAGCTGCACTCTCTGTGCATCTTCTGTGCCAAACGTTGTTCTGGTGATGGAGAGGGTTTAGCCAAAAGGAATCAATTCATAGCACTTCAGTCTCCATCACTTACAGTCTCCCATCTTGCCTGGATGTTGAGGTTTATAAGGCAGACACCTCTAATGGAGCTGCTCCTCTAACTTCCCACAGTAGACATAAACACAGAAAACCAGCTCATCTTCAGGCAGGCACTGGTTAAGTGAATTGCACCTTAAAAGTGTGCGACTGTTGTTCATAAATTCAGACGGACTAAGATCAAATACAAACATTTGTATTTGGTCAGATCAATCCTCTTCCATTTTCCATAGCCAGCGCTGTCCCTTCTTTGTTACTTTCCTAGTAACATTGATGGCCTAACCTTTTGTTTAATATAGTTCTGTTTAATAACAGATTTCCACTAAGAGCTAATTGTTTATTCCCTGTATTAAATTCATCCACATTAGTCAGCACTGCTTAAATTATTGCAGTTTTTTAAAACCCATTTGGTGTCTTTTCACCCTTTGCAGCATACATGGAAAGAAACCAGAACTTCCCAAGGCAAAGCAGACCACTTGGCTATAAATTTTAAAAATCCAGTCATGTGGCTGTTCAGTTTTCCTTGCATGAGAATGACCTAAATATTTGCCTCAGAAGAGAATCTTATATATATATATATATATATAGTGTTAAGGCAGAAGGGCTAAAAGGTGCAAAAGGCCTGAACTGTCAAGACAAAGGATGATCCTTGTCACAGGAGGAAGTCTAATTCTCTAAGTTAATTGCTTCTTTATCTGTAGGATCACGTAGAAGGTTATCAGAAAAGAAATGACAGACGTGTCATTAAATGTGTCAGCTGCAGAATCACCGGAGATACTCACGGCTGTTTGGTTGCACTGAGCCGTAAATCTTTCCTTTGGGGAGATTCAAAAAATCTTTTTAATCGCATCTTTAAATTACATAAGAAATTAGTGATTACGAACTTTTCTTCGGCTAAATCATTTTGCATTCCCAGTCCGTTAGCTGTAATACCTGTATACCATTGTGGAATGTGTCTGCTGTGTGTGTACATCCATTCCTTCTTAATTTGACCTGAAGCTCCTGAGGCATTTCATACTGACTTGTTGGAAATAGCAGGTAAAAAGCGCATTCAGTTCTTCAGAAGTGTCAAGGAAAAGGAATATTACTGACTGGGGTGTGTCTGTAGCTGTCTGATGCCCTAGGAAGACTGATTTACTTAAGCATATTGTGTCAGCTGTAGTAGTGTGGAATATTGCACACTGTGAGACAGTAGAGAATTAGAATTAGATTTCAGAACTAAAACATAACTTCAAAACAAGTTATAAAAATTGTCTTACGTACTTTATGGGCTGCTACCAGCATATAGTACACTCTACCAGTCAGTCACCATAACATCTGACTTCTAAAAGCAGTTTGGCTTATGTGCCAACCTCTGTGAATTTTAATCTAGTAAGGTTGATACAACTGCTGCTCAGTAGAGCCCGGCTCTTTTTGTTAAAATCGTAGTGATGCTTGAAGTGGAAAGCAGGATAAAAATGCCCCCCCAGAGCAGGGGGATTGCAGAGGGGCCACAGAGATGCTGAGGAACTGGCTCTGCTTTGGGTATGACACTTCTGGGGCTGCCAGATCAATGCTGGAACTTCCTCGTGGGCCTCTTCCTCCTGTTCTGCACCTGTATGTGCTGGACACAACCAAATCCATGGAATTAGCTTGGTGCTAAGTTTAATTTAGCAGTTTATCCGTGGTGGATGATGACAAAAACTGTGCATGCAGTTTTGGTATTGCAGCCTTCATTCCTGTAACTTCCATGGTTTGTGTTAGCTCTGCTTTTGCTGAAGGTCTTGTTTGTTTTGTCAGGTATTTTGTATTTGGTTTGCATTGAAAAATGAATTTTTGGATTTTTTTTTGCCTCCTGTTTAGTTTTGCAGTACTGGAATAACTAAATCTGATGGGGGTTTTTGTTTGGTTTGGTTTTAAATTTTAATGTTCTGACACTGCACACAGAAACCTAAAAATATTTTTTGCAGACCTAAGTCTTGAGACAGTGATATTTCAAGGATTGCACCATCTCCTTCTGTTATAAATTCAGTGGCAGGTAGCTAAGAGAAGAAAAATGCATTTCAGTTGCAGATTTTTATTGTCAGAGAGACTGCAGAAATTGTTTCTTGGCATAGTAAATCCCATGAGATCTTTTAGGGCAATGAAGCTGATTTGCTTCAAGCTCTTGTACCCCAGCACCAGATCTGACTATTGGTTATACACTCCTTGGTTGTCTTCAGAATAGAACCAAAGTAAGGAAATCACAGCTTCTGTATATCTGCTGGTGCTTTCCCAAGCAAAATTATGTATGCTGTGGGTTCAGTCATCTGCATCTTTCCAGAAAATTAGAGTAATTTGTTTTCATTTCTAAATTCCCCACTTTTCTCTGTGGTGGTGAATACTTTGTTTTACGATCCGTAGGCTTAATGTAATGATGGTGTCTTCCTGTTCTCAATGGAGTTCTGTGATTTAAGGGCTCTTTTATTTAAAACTTAAGGAATGACCCTCACCTGAGATCAAGTGGACTAACTCTGAATATTTGGTAATGCTGTTTCTGGTTTTTCCCTTGACTTAATTTATTATGCAGAGATGTCTTTACTCTTGACCATAAGGCTTCCCATCCAAAGAAATCCTCACAAAGGCTTATGTCCACCCAGTGTGCCAGCCTGCACTGAGATAATTTTTGGTTCACAGCCACATCAAGCAAGCTCTATCTTCCTCTGTCTACTTAAAAGTATACACTTTAGGAATGTAGGTGGGCATTTTCATGGGTATGATAAAAAATGCATGTGATTCTGCACACTTTGAGTGTTGTCAGCATAACCTAAACTCTGCAGTGTTTGGGTCGATCCATCTGGCCGTGAAAACAAAAGCTGCTATCCTGTCAGTCCCTCTCTTTCCTTGGATTGCAAGTTCTCTTGGTCAGAGGCTCTTTTTGTTCAGCAAGCACCTCAATAATACAAACAATAATAATGCAGTACAGCTTCCCGCAGAGCTGCACAGATTCATCATCAGCGTACGAGGGGCTGCTGCAAGATTTATTCTGGGCTTTTTCAGGTGACAAGTTAGCCATCCACTTCCTGCTGCTAACAGAACTGAATAAAATTTTCACAGCCAACAAATAAAAACCAAACTGCAGACAGATGTAGAAATCAAAGCCATTAACTGTAAAACATGATACCAAAAGTGAGCCTTCCTCCTTCCTGCTCTTCAGTCACATCAAGAAGGCACAGTCTGGCAAGAAGAGAAAAACGAGAGTGGAAGTGGGACTCCTAACTCATTAGTTTCTTTTACAATACAGCAGCATGGGAAGTGTCCTTTCTTCTCCTGTTCAGTCTGGAAGGTCAGTGCAGTGACATGACTGATTCTTGGTGATCATGCTTACAAAACCAAGTAAAGGGAAAGCAGTTGGTTGCCAGTTTATGTGTAGCCCCTCATGGAATAACAATTCCCTATCTATTTCTAATTCCAGTTTCTTTTTCTGTGCACAGACCATAAAAACCTTACGACCAATTTTTAAAAGTACTTACTTTTAGGAGTAACTTCGCAGTCCTGGAGATGAGTTAGTGTTGCTCCTTAAAATGTAGCTTCATATCTGAGATAAGTAATAAATTAAATTTAAAACCAGGTTATATTGCAAAAATTATATATACTGCAATCCATTTGAAAATAGAAACAGTGGAGAGGACAAATGAAAAAGTCTGCGACTGTGCAGAGGAAGTCTCCCCACATTCATTCCAACCCAGGTCAGTAAATCCACACGACAAAGGCCCTGCCATGCTGTGCAGAGGTGACAGGTTTGGTTTGGGAGCACTGGTTGCGTTTTTGTGGAACTAATAAGCCACAGCTCTTCCTCAAGCTCCCATTTTTTTGCCCTTCAGTGTTAGCTGTCCTGGGAATAAGCCAAGTGTCTCTTCTCTGTTTTAAGTGGACTTGGGCTAAGGATACCTCAGAGCTGTCTTTGATAGAATGCTAATGGCACTCAAAAGGAGGCTGAGAATCAATTTTGCAGTTATATAAAAAATGTTATTTTATGCTGCGAGATGCTCCTCTTATCCCTTGTCCTTTCCCACTGCCATTGTTAAAGGTAAAAGAAATGTTGAGAATGGTAACACTGAGAATATCCTAAAACAAGACGAATACTAAAACGTATCTAATACTAAAATGTTTGTAATGTAAGCTGGTTTTAAATCCAAACAGACTATGAAAAATATTTTACATCAGTGAAGTACTTAATCTTACTGACTGAGGAGGTTTCTAGAATACTATGCTCAGTTCTGCACTACTTGATTAGAAATATTTGGAGAGTGCTTAGAGATACCAGAATAGTCAGGAAACATCTGAGCAAAAAATAAAGGCTAAGGAGTTCAGTAACGATGACCAAAGCAGAAAGCAATAGGCTGCAGATGTCTGCAGGGTGTAAACAGTGAGGATGGATGAAAGTATTTAATGTAAGGCACAGAGATATTGAAGTGTAGGCTGAATAGCCAATAAAAGCAGCAGAATAGAGGCTAATATCCGAAAGGAAGTAAAAGGATTATGTAAGTCTTTAAAAATCAGATTTGGCAAAAGAGTATGAAATATGCTATTGGAAGGAATATAATACTGGCAGGGGATTTGTATTAAGATATGTTCTCATCTCTTACGGTAAATCAAATGCAGAGCTCAGCTGGATTCCTGTGTCTTGGTTTGAGGCTGCAAGTGTAGACTTTGCCAGCTAGGATGTTTTTCTGGACACACCTAGTTTTTGTAATCTTGTCTTTTAGAAATGCAAGCACTCATGGAAACAGGTAAGGTGTGTATTAACACTTCCAACAAAATCATCCCCTCCTTTTTTGCTAAACTCTTTGGGTTTCTGCTCAGTTATATCCCTTAGACTTTATACTATGTGGGAGCCAGTGAAACTGTCGAAGTTCTTATTAACTTGAAATAAGTTTTTATGTAATTTCTTTATTGACTACATATAATCAGGAAAGTACGGCTTGAGAAAAGAGTTATACCTGTTATTTTGTGGAAACTTTCTCTTGGGGTTTTTTTTGTAATTTCTCTGATACCAGTGCTGATGTAGCTGGGCAATTTCATTCAGCAACTTTAGAACTACTCGTAAAGAGAAGGAAAAAACCATAAATTGTGACCTTTGGCTGGTGAGCAAGCTGAAGACCGAATTCCCAGTGTATCTTACCTGGAGCTTTCAGACAGAGGGAGAAAATGAAAATTTTTTGGTCAAAGATTGATATTTTTTCTGTCAGTAAAGGTGAAACGTAGAAAAAGAGCTTTTGGTTTTCCTCAGCTCATGAAACATAGGGACAGAGGTAGATAGCTGTTTTTATTCAGATAAAGTATTAGGAGAAGCAGAGGAATCTGTTTGGCTCTATTAGGAAAAAAAAACCATCTAAGATGCATTTGTGAATGGACCGTGACACTGGCGCATTGCCCAGCCCGTGGAGTAATCTTTATTTAAAATTCCAGTGATGTAGTAATTTCTTTGTGCTTTGCTAGGCAGGGAGAGCAACCAGTTTATTTTGGTTTTTATCTAGATTGCAGGGTTTGGGTCTTCATTCATTCGTACTTTGTTTGTTCTCTGGTATGTAAAACTCAGCATTAACACGAATACTGTGCTTTAGTCTTGGGGGGAAAAAAGTACCAGCTGAGAGGTGAACAAACCCCAAGGTGTTTCTCTTTGATTGGTATCAGCAGTTTAGACACAGCTTGTGTTCTCCAATACTTCTTTCAAGGTACCTAAATAGTAGCTTGTTTTACCTTTGTCTTTGGAGTTGAGTTTTTCTGTAATCGTGTAACAGATTTATGTTGTAATTGTGGCCACTGTTACTCTGTGGGAAAACAGTGTCCAAATTTAAATGCTTTGAATTTTGCGTGCCCTGGAAAAATAGATAAATTTCACCCACTCTTGAGCTCTGATCATTTAGATAATGATATAGACCAGACTTCGAAATCTTGTTTATTTAAAATTTTTCTGAGCAGGAAGCACAGCCAGTAGGCCTTTTGGGGATAGGTGGGTCTTAGTTTTTCCAGGCTCAAGCTTTGAGGTCCAGAGAATATTGGCACTGAAAATAAAAGTAAGACCTTCCAGAAGGCCATATTCACACTCTCTTGGAATTTGATGTATGTAGCACTGATACCACATTTTTACTTTCATTACCTGAAGAAATGGAATATTTTTATTTCCCTGTTTGCCTCTGTCAGTCCAGGAATTAAATTGAAAGTGGGTAGATTGATATTGGACATCAGGAAGGAGGGTTTTTTATAGTGAGGGTGGTGAGGCACTGGCACAGGCTGTCCAGAGAAGCTGTGATGATCCCACCCTTTTAAAGTGTTCCAAGGCCAGGTTGGATGGGTTGGAGCGACCTGGTCTAGTGGAAAGTGTCCTGCCCTTGGCAGGGGGCTGGAATGAGGTTACTATTCCTTTCTCATCCGAATAGGGTGTGTGGGGCAGAGCGGGAAGGGAAGGGGGTGCTTTGGAGACCTGATGTGGAGAGCAGGTCCTAGGCAGCAGCATGAAAGGAGCTGCACACTATTGGTCCTTGGGAATAGCAGTTTGGGAATCAAATTTGTGGTAAACTAGGTTTTACGGAATGTCATCTTTTGTAAACAAGCCATGGTGTATAGATAGACCTGAAATTGCACCTCTAAAATCATCGGTGTTTTGGGCAGAGTAATGTGGCCGTGGACAAACTTCTCAGGCCAGAGCCGGTGCTGTGTCCCAGCTGCAGCTGCCTGCACATCAGCTGAGCCCCCGAGCTCTCTGCTGCTCAGAGATTAGGCCTTGCCCTTCTTCCAGAGTTGAGCCTTGCAGATATTTGCAGCACTCGGTGCTGTGCAGAGCCACACGCTGCCAGCGGCAGGGTGAGAGGACCCAGCTCAGGGATCGGGATGCGCTGCAGCCACAGCTCGTGCGCAGCCCCCCTTGTCCTGCAGCCAGATCTGCCCGCTGGCTGCAGCGGGAGCTACAGCTGGAGCTGGCGTGGGAGGAAGCATTAAATAAGGAGCAAATGTGCTGTTGGTAATGAATGTGGAGCCAGGAGCTCGGATCGTAACCTCTGTCCTCTCTGAGCTGGGTGACTATAAAACACATGCCCCGTTAGACGGAACAGCCGTGCCACAGTTTCATCTGTGACAGAACACTGTGCACCCTTCCAGACAGGATGTGAAGCTGTAGAAGTGTGGGTTGTCTAATGAAGGGTGCAGAGGTGTAATGCCTAACATTTCCTGGGAGCCAGACAAGCGTCAACACGAATCAATGAACAACCCTTAGAATTTATCTGCTGCTGGTGGGATGCAATGGAGACAAGCCAGACTAAGCAGGCGGAGCAGAGTGGCCCAGAAGTGACCTGGAACAGCATCTGAGGGATGGCCTGTCGTGCTCAGAGCTGAGGCAACTGTGGGGCTGTGTGTGACTGCAGCTCAGCTACCGGAATGCTTCCACTGCGCTCACAGACCTCACATTCCCTCTGTACTGACCATCACCAGGTCAGAAGAACTTAATAAATGTGAAGGGACTCTAAATGCAATTTAGAGCCACTTTGGTTTCACTTGAAGTTCTATTACACTCTGAGAACTCACCTTTCAATACCTGGTGTTACGTAAGCAGGTGAAGTGTTAGGTAAAAATGTAACTAACAAGATTTCTATTGAATCCTGTCTGACCAAAATCCAGGGAAAAATAGGTAGCAGTAGGGTATTTCGTTAGTTCTGTTTCAACTGACCTGGGATTTTTTTTGACCTTTAATTAACAGAAATGTCAGAATTTATTTCTGCTAACTGCAAAATAACGAGATCATTTAGCTGTTTAGTAATAGTAACTGCTTTCATCTAAGTACAGTTTAATTAAGAGCTAATAATGCAGAATTTCAGACAGAACCCTGAAAACAGCATGCTAATTACTTTGCATTATTAAATACTGTTGGCACCAAGTATTTATAACCTTCAAGTTACCTTGCCGTAATTAGCTCAATTCTCATTAGCTGCTACTTCAGCCTCCAAGAAGTGAGAAGTTGGTGAAGGAAGTTAGAAATATTTCTTAAATCTCTTGGTTACCTAGATGAAAGAGCCTCATTACTTGAAAATATGTAATTGCACCATCATCAAGATCATTATTGTATGTGATAAAAAAACAACTCTAAAGGAAGACCCAGTGACATTTAAGACAGTGTGTCCTGATGAAAAAACTTTTGATTGAATCATTTGAACAACATTTTCTGCAGTGGCTCTTTATATTTTTAGGATTCCTTACTGGACCTCAGATTCAGATATCTAGTTTGGACACATAAGATGAAGTTGTGGCTCCTGAACCTTTTTTTTCTGTTGGACACTGAAAAACTTGGGGTGCACATAACTGGGCTCCAGCCTGATACTTTATTGACACTTCGAGGGAAAATTGGGTTACCTGTTCTCTGCCAGCAGAACACTTTGCAGAAAAAGCTGAAAGTTTTCTTTTTTTTTCTCTTGCCCTTTCTGTGTCAGCTCTGCTAAAAGAGTGCACAAAGACAAATTAAGCTTTCTTGTCCTTTGTCTGAAGGACAGACAAAATGTTTTTTTCAGGTACACCCCTATATCGAAAGCAGTTATTCTTTCTCCTGCATAGATTAAATGTTTATGGTAATGGGTGTCAAATTGCTAATCTTGGAAATCCAGAAAGAGTAGACATTGCATTTTAATGATGTTCGAAAATGCATAATTTATCATGAAGGAATCGTTTTTCCTCAGAAGCAAAACAGTCAGTCCAATAAAATACTGATTCCCAGACACTTGGGCTGACCCTTCACTGAGGCTGTCTTCTGTTCCTGCTTGTCATGCTGCTTCCCAACACCCCGGGTTCTGCAGGAGCGGGAGGTTGAGGGAGGCAGGTGGTGTGTGTGTACCTGCACAGCAGCTTCTGCTGCAGCACTCCTGGAGTGTGCAAAGGCACAGTGATGTCTCAAAAAGTGCAGAGCAAAAGGACATTGCATCAGTTACAGCTCATTAAACCTCTCTACACCAAGAACTCCGCTCAGAAGTTGAAATGGCTTTAGTTCTGTTTTCTTCCCTCTCTTGCAGGGGTTGGACTAAAGAGGAAATACAATATTGAAAAATTAAAGCTACTTCTGCATGAGAGTTCCCATAGAGGGGCTTGCTGTGCTTAACTTGCATGCTTTCACATTGCACTTTCCATTAATTTGTCCTTCCTTTGCAGAAGGTCCTTGCCTTTATTGAAGAGCCAACACAACATTAGAAATTTTCCTCAAAAGCAAAATAATTCCTGATTTAATGGCTCCTTTGATAGTGTTGCCAGACAGTAAAATAGTTAAGCAAGCAAGAGTTGAGATGAGATTTGCTTCCTGAAAAAAGGAGGAGGAGAAAGGCTTTTTGGAAAATGACGAAGCTGCCCTTGCTTTTGTTGCTGACATGAAAGCACATACTGATGCGAAGTGTAAGATGTTAATGCTGCAGCACAGTGAGGCTCTGTCTGTCTGCTTGCCAATTTAGTTGAAATGTACATCATTACAAGTAGAATTAACAGCACATTGAGCTATTTCTCTTTTCAAGTGCCTGAGTTCTTTAGCAGCTTTTCAGCAGAAAAATAGTCATGAATGTATTGGTGTGACTGCACAAAGAAGGCGTCGTTGCTCTTTGGTGAACCAGAGTTCAACAAGGCAATCTTGATTTATTCATTTGATCAGTCAAGGCATTTGGGTCTGAATATTTCTGTTGATGCTGAAGAAGTTACAACTGTCTGTTTACTGAAGACAGGCTGACACTTGTAGGTTCCCTGTGGCAGACTCTAAAGTGAAATCACGTTGAGATACTTGAGGGCAGGAGGCAGGATGGCTTCCTGGCTATGGAAGTGGAAAGCAGATTTGAAGATAGGAGTTTTATCCTTGGCTTTTCAGCTGATTTACTTGAACAAAAGCTTTTGACAGCCCATGTTATCTGTCCATGCCTGTGTCCTGTTTGTGAGATGAGAAAATCTGTTGTTTTGCAGTCGGGATAACTTTTGTCTATTCCTTGGATTGTAACAGGGCCTTTTTCTGAGATTTTTATTTTTACTATTAGTGAAGAAAGGGGTCTTTCATCATGTATTGAATACTCACATTTGATTTCTGGCACTAGGAATTTCCTAAACCTAGTCTGTGAGCTTAGGAGAAGTTCAAAAGAAGGTACTCCGTTGGAGCTACGTACATGTTAGGGATTATGCAGCCAGTGATTTATTTTCCTTATAGTTCCAGCGGACACATAATATGTACTAAATAATTATTTATAAACATATGAAGACTTGACTAAACGCTTTTAAAATACAATCTTCAGTACTGGTGTATTTATGTAACATCTCATACAGATGCCCAGAGGGGTCGTTCATAAACAATCATAAAATATCCAGAAAATACCAGCAGTTTAGCTTCAGCTTATAAAACAGCATGTAGAAATTAAATTTCAGGCTTTTCGGCCCCCTACTTTTCTCTCTTTCTGTCTTTCTGATGGAAACTCACAGTAATAGGCCCTGCCATCTGCTACTATATATTTTTCATGAGTTTTAACATTTTGTTTTTAGAACCTGAAAGATGAGTAAAATGTCAAGTTGCCCAGAAAATAATCATAGGCACAACAACTCAAATGTTAGCTCATCCTGTCTGTACCCAAAGTGGTTCATAGCAGGTCTGTGGCCTCCCTCTTTGCAGGCAGAGCAGGTACACCCTTGGAATTAGCTGATACATTCCCAGCACAAGGCGAGAAGGTGGGAACCACACTGGTGAAATTAATTCCCAGGGAAGAAGTAAACTCTGTGTTGCACCGTTACAGAAATGTCATGGGCCTCTTGCCACCTTTCTCCCTCCTCCCATTTAAAAGCCCATTTTCCATTCTGGTTTTCCATCCTGCTCAGACCAGACTGGAGGTGAGAAGCTGGGGAGGTGTTAGAAAGGTACAGGATAAACCCTTCAGCTCAAAAAATGCTCACAACTCTTAATGTGGAGGGAAAGAAGCAAGCAGTCCCTTCGTGCCACCTCGCTGTCAGGCTGTGCTCAGTATCCCTTCCCCTCGACAACGTGGGCCCTTAGCACGAGAAGAGAATAGCTGTATTATTTGCCTCCTACCTTTTTAACCATGCAGAGATAAAATTATTTCATTGAATAGGTTCTGAGCAGCTCATGGTTGGTTTTCATATAAATCCTGTGCAGATTTGCTGCCTTTCATTAGAATAAGAAGGCTCCTCAGAGATCTTTTACTCTCAGCCTGTGCAAAAGCCCTCGTTACAGCATTGCAAGATTTTTCACTTAGTATTCCACTTCATAAGTCTGGAGCTTGTTTTCAATTATTTCCATTCTGTGCTTCATTTTGCTCATTCCTTTAGAATGTCTCTTGTTCACAGGACAGTTTTCGGGCTTTGAGGTGAAAGAAGACTATCTTTACCAGGTGAGCCCTGGGAAAGACCTGAAGAAGAGCTTGTGTGCTCTAGTAAGGTGGATATTGTCTCAATCTGTAAAATGGGGCATATTTTAAGGACTTGTAAGTTGAGTGTACTATGCCGAATACCTAAACTGGGCTTGACTTTCTAGTATTTTATTGTCATTGGCATATAATTGTAGGCAAATCACTTATACAATGAAAACGTCCAGGGGAACTAATTAAAATTACTGGCTCATATTTTTCAAAGCACCAAGTTGTCACTGCGTTTCAAGAGTAGGGAGCCTGCTAGACCTTTCAACCTTTGAAAATATCTGGTTATTTTAATCTTTTTTGTGGTTTTAAAATAACAGTCCCCCTTCATAACACAGTTACTCTTCTCTGACAACAGTAATGCTTCAACCACTTTATTACAATCATTGTGCTATACTGTATGTTGACTTGGAAAACTTTTTGATGACCTTTGCTTGTCTGTTTTGTTCTTGCTTTGCAAAATTTGGAAAGCTGGGTTTCTGTGTTACACCTGAAAAACTGAATGAGAGAACAACAGCAGGGTGTAAGAGTTTGGGAGATAACTGCTAAATGTAAAATGTGAATCTTAGGAGTAACAAATCGAGAAGAGCATATTGAAAGTGAAGCTGTACCTGATGAACAATTCTTTCCCCCTTCTTCCTACGTGCCAGTTTTTTTTGTTTGCGCTACTTCAGTACAAGTACACGGATGCTGACAGTCTGTATGCTCCGTGTCTGAGAAATGAGTCAGAATTTGGGGGAATCTGGGATCCAGTTCTTTCATGTGGAATAGGATTGATTTAGCTTCTTGCTGTCTCTCTAGATTTTTCTTTTTGCATTGCCCGTGATTTTGAAACACGACTGAATTGCTGTGGATGTACTTGAGCTGATGTACAGAAATGTAATTCTATCAGTTGCTCTTCACCCTTGTGAATGGAGCAGTGCTGAGGGGCACAAGAGATCTGAAACTCATTCCGGGCGGTGGCCCAGGTTTACTGAGGGACCAGTGGAAGGTCTTTTCCCTGCGCGTGCCTTTGTTTTCCCATCTCATGATTCAGGGAGTAACCCAGTATTTAACAGCTGGTCATCTTCGTGAGGAAAATGATGGAATTTTCATGCGGTCTTTAATCTTTATATGCTAATAAAAATAGCTGTACTGCTCTGTCTTACATAAAGAGCTGTTTTTAAATAGCAAAATCAATTGAAAAGACATATAACTGTGAAAATACTTACATTAAATTTCTGTGCCAGGTTGTATTTTCTACAGGTATGTTTATATGCTGGGTTGTTTCTTTTTCAGGCCCTGCTTGACACTCAGAATCTTTTGAGAGCCCAGATTACAAATTTTACTTTCAACCTGGGATATTCAGGGAAGTTTTATCACACAGGTAAGAATGAAACACTAAAATCACTTTGATTTTGGTGGTGTTGTTTATAGTGTGAGGACAAGTAGGAATGATAGATTCTAAGGGCCTTAGTATGCTGTGTTCCTGCATTAGTTGCTGGTGTGGAACAGATTAAATGCCTTCCCCCTTTTATTAAAATTTAGTTCCTCTAGTTCCTCTGGTTTTGAGTGGTGAATTCCACCAGTCACATGAAATTTTGTATTGATTTCACTGAGGGATCTGTTGAGCTACCACAGTTCATCCTTGTGATTGTTTCATCTCTACTGTAGAAATACAGCAATTTATATTATCCCTTAAAATAATTTTGTACTTAAACGACTGTAGAAATAGGGAGAGATAAAAGAGAGGGTATTAAATAGGATGTGGGCTGGCAAAGTGGTTCTGACTGTCCCATTTTGTCACCAGTGCCTCAGCAGGAAGTATTTTAACTGGTCTCATTTTTATTATGTTAATATCATTCTTACATTTTCCAGCTTTTGTAAAAATATAATAGAAGTAGAAACTTTACTTTAGGAATATTCTTTCTTTTTTTCTTCTTCCCTCTGCAGGGACTGAGGAGGAGGATGAGGGCGATGACCTGCTGCTGAGATCTGTGGATGAGTTCTGGTGGTTTCCCCACATGTGGAGTCACATGCAGCCACACCTCTTCCACAACGAGTCGTCTCTGGTGGAGCAGATGATCCTCAACAAAAAATTTGCCTTAGTGAGTTATATTTTTGCATTTTTTATTTAATTGAGGTACTCAGAAAGCATTATTCTGCTTAGATTAGAAAAAACCCCCGAGTTTCTGAAAGGGGGGGTTATTCTTCTTCTGAAATTAATTATTCTTCTTCTGAAAGAATAATTACTCCGTTGAAAGGTATCAAATGAATTTGTGAAACCACTGCACGTTAGGGTTGGGTAAGTGTGCCATTTTCAAAGATGTGTTTCTGCAGTGATACCCAATAACATCTTATATATTCCCTTTGGATCAACTTAATGTAAACTTGTTTTGAAAAGCTTTGGCTGTACTAATTATTTATTCATAGCAAAGCTCTGAATCAAAATGTTTCAGTGAGAATATAAGAAAAAATAAAACCAGATTTTAGGTCTGAGGATACTGGAGAAACAGATCACAGTTAATCTCATTCAATAAACCAAAACAAAATTACCATACATAAAGCATGTTACGTGTCTGAAGAGGGGGTCTAGTGTTAAGACCTAAATATGCGTTGTAGCAAAGTATCTCAGAAAGCATAACTTGTTCACTGAACTACATCTGCTTTTCCAACAGCCTAATTTTACTTCTTCCTTTTACACTGGTTGCTCTTTAGCTGGCAGGTGATGACTTTGTTCCTGGAAGGAGTAGGGGGATTGGAAATACCAGAACAACAAAGAGTGCACTTAATGGTCATGTGGCAGTGGGTGTAGGGGGCCAGGATGGACCTGACTATCAGCCAGTTAAAGTTTGTATTTGAAAACTTGGCTTTTAAGTGAGACATGCTTTCTTTCCAACAGAGAGTTGCTGCAAATTGTAGTTGTACTGAGTATAGGACAGCTCTACTTTAATGTTTCCTTTCAAGAAAGCACTACAGTAGAAGTTAGATTCCTGAAAATTTAAAAATCCTGTGTCCAGAATTGCCCTTTTAATATGATTCTGTGTACTGGTGTAAGCTTCACTGGAAATTAAATGGGTCCTTGTAGTTCTGGTGTGGCCTAAGACATCCTCTGGGATTAGTGTGCAGGATGTAATCGCTGAAGTTATAAGGATAATGCATATTCAGCCCTGGTTTATGTAACTTCAGCAATTGCCATTTTCCTCACTACTTCCAGTGCTCTTAATGCTTACAGATACCTTCTATTACGTTTTTTTTCTTGTTTAGACATACAGACATGAAGCTGTTCATTACATTTCATTTGCTCAGAGCATTTAAATTAATAGCAGAGAGAAGTACCCACTTTTTTGAAAGAGGCCAAAATTGCTGATGCCTCGTGCATTATCCACTGAGTGTGTGTATTGTGTGGGAGATGCTCAACTGGGGAATTACAGTCAGTAAGGAATAATGGAGACACTACTTCACTGAAGATGACAGGCCCCTTATTAAAGTGCAAGATTTAGATTACATATTTATTACTGCCTATTGTGAAACTTGAGGGGAAAAGCCTTAAAAATCAGACTTTTGTTTATAGATAAATGAAGGAGATTCAGTGGGACGTTAGAGAATGCAATTTCTCACGTGTTCTGTGATGATTTTCCTTTCTGATGTTTATGCAGGCTTAAGGGAAGTAGGAAAGATAAAAGGAAGAAGAATTGGATTATCTGTGATGGAATTAAATTGTGTAAAGCTGTGTAACTGATGGCATATCCACTCTTTATCTCCTCGGGCAGTACAACCAGGAGGGCAGATGTTACTCATTCCTGTTTGGCAGATTACACATGGTGCCCTTTATGTGTGCCATAAATTCCTAAAGGGACGCGAGAATTTCACCATTCTTGTAAACATAGAGAAGTCAGGGTTCTCCACTATGATTGAACCAAGCATGTCTGTTACACACAATAAGTGGTGTTACTAATATCACACCCCCATTTTTCTAGAGATTTTCATGTTCCTCGGTGACTAGTTCATTCAGAGAAAGAGGTCCAGGTATCAGCCAATGTTTTGCACGCACAATATGGTTAGGAAATATGGTGATGATGACCATATAAATTCAAGCCATGTAAAAAACTCTTAAGACAGAATTCAAAGGCAGTGCAAGGGCAAAATGGTATCTTATGGACTGTGCATTCTGCTAATCAGACTATCAAGGAGTATCTGCTATATACTGTTCCTTTGAAAAGTAACCTGAAGGAAAATGCGTTGGATATGAAGAGAATGTAATAGCAGCAAGGTGAGTATGTACACAGGATAAATGGCAGGAGTCTTCAAAAATAGGAAATGTGCTACAAAAAGGTTTACTCTACAACATCTGCGTGTGGACTGTTACAAGTGCTTATCTTCCCTACGTTTTTAACGTGACACTAAAATAGTTAAGCTGGTTTTTGAAAATGGATTTGTGTTTTGAATGGACTAGAGGGGAAATGCAGTGACTCTGAAATTCAGTTCCTTATCCAAGTAATTGTGAAAGGACATGTAGTGGAAATTGCAGTTTTGTAGTTGTTGCTGCCAAATGCTATGTGTTGTGTTGAGTATGTGCCAGTGATTTTCTCTCTGAAACTGGGGTTTGTGAGCAAATTCCTTGCAAGAACTCAAAAGAGTGCAGCTTTCTGTTTAATGTAGATGAAGAAACCAACGTAAAATACATTTATATCCTTCTTCTCTGCATACTCATAAAAATATTTAGTAAAAAGGCTTTTGTCTTAAAATCCTGTGTTTTATTTTTACCGTGCTGCCTTCCATCTCCTTCCACATGAGCATATTTTGATATTACTGTTACTTTCATTTCCTGTTCTTGGTCTTTCACAAACAAAGCATTTGAGAAATGCCAAAACATCCGGTTTCTTAAATTTTTGAGGGCAGCCATTGTTCTGTCATGTTTTAGGAACATGGTATTCCAACTGACTTGGGCTATGCAGTGGCTCCACACCACTCTGGAGTCTATCCAGTACACGTTCAACTTTATGATGCTTGGAAAAAGGTCTGGAACATCAGAGTTACCAGCACAGAAGAATACCCACATCTGAAACCTGCAAGGTATAGACGAGGCTTCATCCACAAAAACATCATGGTGAGTTGTGTTGCTGATGTTCATTTTGTACTGTACCATTTCGTGAACGATTTATTTTTAAGTGGAGAGGCAGGGTATCCTGGAAGTTCACATTGTGAGAAGCACGTATTGCTATGCATAAGTAGCAAGATATATTTGACAGTGTCTTGTTAATTAAAATCAGTCTGTTGCTGGTGATGTTTCTGCTGATGAAGGTGGCGTTCAGACACCCTGCTGTCAGCAGTTAACAGGCTGTTAACTGTTCTAGGCCCACGGTTAATGCTGGTTCAGAGAGCTCAAGGAAAAAGTCAATTTTGCATCATTGAACACAATACGCTGGGTTAGATTTCTATCAGGTTTGAAATTTGCATGGTGCCATTAACTGCAAAAGAGTATTGCAGGTTATGCCATCTCAGAATCTGGATCTTGGTGGGGTACGTATTTTTGTCTTCCCTATGAACTGTGCGTGGTTGCCCTTGTCTGGCTTCCTGCCGAACAAAGATGCGAGCTGGGCTTTGCAGCCTGGTGTAACCCAGAGCCGTCAGCCTGGCTGCGGGCAGAGCCTCAGGAGCTGCAGGGAAGGGAGACACCCCCCACACCACCTCCAGGCTACTGAAGTGCTCTCAAATCCCACTGTGTTTCTGAATTGCACAGCTCACAGTGCTGTCACGGACAGCCACGTTTGCCAAAGGAGGGGCTCGTACACAACTGACACAGAAGGCGTTGTGCTGCTGCCATCTGGGCACTGGGGCGGAGGCTATTTCAGATTCACATCTCGTCATCATTATCTCAGAAGTGTTTCAGAACAGCTTTCCGAAATACTTGGTGGCATGTTCCCAAGTAACTTTCTTCTTGGAGCGTGTGGGAGGGCAGTGAATGGGGGCCTTGTGTTGTACCTCTGGCTGCAAGAGGCACTTTGGGGAGGTCAAGTGCCTTGGCACAACACTGCCACTTAGAACAGAATTCTGGTATTGTTCTCGGGTTGCCATGGATACCACTTTTTTAAGCTAAGTTGTAATATTTTAAAGTTTTGATCTATTTTTGGGTGAAGCAAATGAAAATGATCTCCAGAAGTCCAGGAACAAACTTGACACCATTTAGGGTTGAACTACAGTTTGTTCTCCTCAAATCAATCTCTGCGTGTGAAATAATGTGTTTGTGGATGTGCTCAGGGAGCGCAAAGCATTTGAGGAAGACAGATTGACTCAGAATCTCCAAAAATCTCTTCCATAAATATTTGTAAAAACACATCATTTGAAGACACATAATGAGATTTAACAGAAGGACACTGCAGCCAAAAATCTATTTCCAAAACCAGTCATATAAAACCACCTGTTCAGGGAGTCTCGAGCTTTCAGTTCTCCAGGGCAAATGCATCAATATTTTACATCTCCAGGCTAATAGTAATGAGCACGCTCAGTAAGAACATGGTTATGGTTATGTAAGGTTTGTCGGAGCATCTCCCATCCCGTACAGCTTCATTCCCTGCCTCTGTGAAGAATTGTTCTCGTATTTCCTCAATGAAATCCAAAGGTTTTTTAAAAACTTAGGCAAGTTTATAGCAGATGTACAAATTCCATACGTTTTCTGACAACACAGAATTTACAATCTGTGATCACAGTATTCTCTACATCACAAAAAAACAGTTGAGAAATGAAACTGCAAGAAATAAAGAGTATCTGCAAAACCACAGCCTATGTCAAATTAGGCATTTGTATGCTTTAAAAGTTAATCTATCTAAACAATCCCAGTTAAGCATTGTACATGAACATCCATACTCAGCTGCTGATTTTCCGTAAGGAATAGATATAACTGAAATACTCTCCAGCAAATTACCTTCTGAATTCAATAAAAAATATTTTGAATTTCTGATGAAAAACATAACTGCATATATTAGTTCTTTGTATTTGAAAGATTTGTTCTTGGCATGTTTTTAAAAATAATTTTGTTTGTGCTACTTTGTATTTCAACTGGTCGTACAAAGGCACAGCTGAATGAGTAAATTTTTCTTACAAGGTGAGCATTATTAGCAAAATTCCCTGTGTGTCAGTGTAGAATTATTATTGGTGGTGATGCCTAAGCCAAAAAAAAAACCAATTTGCCTTTCCAATTACAGTTTAAATTTACAACAAAACCATCATTCAGATAAAAGTGGAACTGATTGATATGATACAGACTGATAATATTTTAGATTATCTTTCACATTATTTAAAAACTTTAGACTTCAAATACTTGGGTTTAAGATGAGATGTTACAGACAGAATGAGTTTGAAGAGGCTCTGGAATTGTAATTTGGTGGTAGAGGTCAGTCTCCAATTTCAAACAAAATGTGATGAATTTTTGGATGTTATGATTTTAGTGATAATAATTCATCTAGATCATTATTGATTTCTAGCAAAGCTGAGATGCCAAATACCCAGCAATTACGGGTTCTATGTTACTTCTCTGACTTTTATTATCTCATTAAAAAAATAAACTCTTGAATTTTTTCTATTTCTTTTTCATAAATTCAGGTGCTTCCTAGGCAAACTTGTGGCTTGTTCACCCACACCATTTTCTATAAAGAGTATCCTGGAGGTCCAAAGGAATTAGACAAAAGTATTCAAGGAGGAGAGTTGTTCTTCACAGTGGTTCTCAATCCAGTGAGTACAGTGGAATTTTGAAATGTTTCTAAAAAATTAATTAAAGGAAAGGTTACTGAATGTTCTAGGGCTGATCAGCTGGCTCTCCCAAACAGTACTGGTTACTCACAGTGAGTTCTTTTGCTTTTTCAATTACTTAAATTAAGATCTGATATTATGTATGTTCTGTTAGTTGTACAAAGCAGTCTCCACCTTTTTTTGACAACTGTTTTGTTAGTAGTGCAGCAGTGCTAGCCTGTCTTGTTCTTTACTTTTTGCATGAAATAAGACCTCTGAGATGGAATTTTTAGAAGAATTTAAACGTAAAGAACTGCTGTGAGTATCTCAGGTAAAGTTCATTTCTCTGCTCTGCCAAAGCCGTGATGCTAAGTGTTGGGAGCCCTTATTGAGGTGAGAAGGCTGCAAGCAGGGAATGCTTGGGCTCCAATCAGTTTTGAGAAATTTCAGTTGCTGCCTCATAGCAGCTTCAAAGAAGAGATCCAAGGAAAAGAACCACACAGTTCAAAGAAAAGATCTGAGTAAATGAACGACATGTGCTTAACCTTGCATTTACCTTTAATGGAAGATAAACAAGAAGTGAGGCGATGAAACTACAGAACACTGACAGAAGAGAGCAGTGTAGTTCTTCCAAATGGCATGGGTTTAGGTCACTTGTTTCAAAACTGACCTTTTAGGCAAGCTTTTCGATGAGGTTTTCATTCGGGGTCCAAATCAAACTTAGAAATAAAGTTCTGCTGTTCTATAGAAATGTAGTCACTGGGAACATCAAAGGGAACAAAACATGTTTCCACTCCAATCTTTTGGAATAACAGCCTAAATGTTTTGTGCCCTTCTTTAATCTTCTGCAATTTAATGCAGTTTGAAGGAAAACCATTTCTGAAAGCTACTTCAGCAATTTATATTCATGTCTGTTTTCCAAGCCTCAAATTCTTTTGGGCTATAGTTTTGGCTCTTTGAGAGCAGTTACTTTGTGTTGTTCCCGTTTTTCATGTTCACATAGCAGAGTTAGGAAATAAAAACTTCACTTCCTTAGCACTTGTGGTTTTCGTAATAGAGGGTGGCAGTGATTGCAGCCATAGCTTTGATGATGTGTATCATTCCAGGCACAGCACAGAATCAATCGTAGAATGGTTTAGGGTGGAAGGGACCTTCAAGACCATCTAGTTCCAACCCCAGGTTAATAGAGCTGAGACCTGGAAAATTCATGGGCTGGGGGAAGGTATTGGTACCATAGCAGTGCTTTGGCGATATGTGGCTTTTGACTAGAAGTTACTAGTTTAGCAGATTAGACTTAGTGGAAGGCACTGTAACAGTATTTTGAGTCAGGACAAAATATATTCCACATTGAAATACAGCCCCAACAGCTGAAAACTATTTTACACCAGTAGGGAACAGCAAAATTTAATATGAGTGCTTGAGGCATAAGCCTTTTAAATTAAAAGAATGAAGGAAATGGAGGGGAAGATGAAATAAGCAGTGAAACAGTCATGATTTTTGATATTTGTCATGGAGGTTTGATCATGCCTGCCTGACATCCCAGAATGTGAGTACAGTAATGTCTTTTTATACATTACAATTAGGTCTTTGATTCATGCATTGCTATGTAGACTGTGTGATCACCTGCTTCTAAAAACTATGATATCCCCGATACGATACAGGCTAAAAGAATAGAAGTTAAATGCAATGTTTTCTAAATATAACTGTAAATGAGTATTAGGCCAAAATTTGCCCAAGATTCCTTCTAAGGAGTGCCTTTGAAAAGATGCATCTGTTTTTAAATATCTGCCTACAAACAGTTTCTCAAGTTCTAAGCATTAGCCTGGCAAGTAGTCAATTTCAAGATTAAGGTTTGTGCCTTTGTAGGTTTTAGGTCTTGCATGTGTTTGTATTATAATTTGGAAGTCAGAGTTGGGTAAAAATTTAGACATCAAAGTGAAGACTCAGTAGCTTTAGAAGTCTGTCTAATTATGGAGTGGCATTTTGAAATTCATAAGCTTTCCTGTGTTTTCATTAAAATTGCTGGGATTTCTTTATGTGAAGCACCTAGCTTTTGAGAGGATGCAAAAATGCCATTATGAGGCATTTTCAAAACGTTTTTCACTGATACAAAACTAAGAAGAGAAAACACTACCCATGAATCATTACAATGTCAGCTAAACAATGTTCTCAGTGATGAGTACATAAAGAGTAAGTTTCCAAACCTGGAAAATGTAAGTGTGGATTAAATGTTAATCTTAACAAATTTCTTCATTATATTTAATTTGGAAGTGAATACAGTTTTTGAGGTGTAGGTTACCAGGCTGAAACTTCAGAAACTGAATACCCTACATTGAAATAAGAGCCCCTGAGGATGAAGCCAAACGTTTCTCAGTGGTTTGGCTGTGCAGTGGTGTAAGAGAGGCTCTGCCTCTTTACAGTGTGCTCGATCAGCCACCGTGTGCAGGATAAACCACAAAAACCCACAGGATCGTGTGTGCATCTGTGAGTTTCTGTCATGAGAACCAGCGTGATGGCCCCGTTCCCAGGGCATTGTACAGGCAGGTGTCCTGCAGGTATGGGAAGCCTCAGGAAACCCTGCTCTGCAGATGCTGTTTGAGTAACTGGGAACCAACAGCTGGCTTGTTGAGTAGCAGATCTCACGGCTGGCACGTTGTGTTCGTGTGGTTTGCATCGGTACCCCCTCACTGGTGGCTGGATGTGATCCTGACCACTGTTCCCGTGGTGTTCATAAGGCATCCCCAATTCTGAAGTGCCACCAAGCTGAAAAAGAGCTGAAGCACTAAGAGAGCACTGTTACCCACTCTTCAAGTAATATTTTGTATGTCTGTCTCCTGTTAAAGATCTTGCTGACTGCAGCAGCCCTCGGGCGAGATGGTGCTGTATCAGGATCTTGCACAAAATGTTTCACAGGAAAAGAAAAAGCAAGCTTCAGCATCCTATATTATTGGTATACTGGCATTATTTCCCCCACATTATCAGTTGAATAATTGACTTAGAGGGAGGTTGAGGGACTTGCACTGATTTAGCCAGGGAATTCTGGGGCAAAGCCACAAGGAAAACGTGCATTGTAGAAGTGTGTAGTGATGAGTATCTTATCCAGTCAGACACATCTCCTTCTCTGGTTTATTGTCTCACATTGTTACTGTTTTTTCATACCACTGTACTGACTTTGAAACATTTTAGCAAGTATTTTTCCTGATAAACTTGTTACGATCTTCAGTGATTTCGGATTCATCTCTCTCTGCAATATCCAGTGAAATCCTTGGATTAGTGAAACAAATTTCTGTTCAGTGTTTCTTAGAAAGAAATTGTACCAGTCTCCTAAATATGTCTTTTGGAGGAAGTGAACCATTAGGTTTTGAGCTATGTGTAATGCAGGGTCAGTATAGACACTGCCATCAACTGTATCATTGCTTCCCAGATCCATTGAACTACAGAAGATACAGATCTGGAGCTTTTCTATCCTACAAGATGAATGTTTAAGGGTAACCAACAGTTCATGAAATTTTTCTATACCTTTTCTGCCCCTAAGGAAAACAAGCAGAATACGATAATTGCATTATGTGAACTTACATGCACTTCCTTGCAAAGTACTGTGTGTCTGCAGATGGAAAGAAAAGGGAAAATGCCCTGTGAAGAGGAATTTGGTGAAAGCCTTCAAATGGCTGACAGCCCAACAATGAAACTAATGTGTAGCCAGCTGTGTGCTCTTGACATGGTTACAGCAGTGCTGATGAAGAGGAAAGGCTGTTAATGCTTTAGGCACTTTGTCTGATTGATCTTAAAATAATTGTAGTCTTTGTGTGCGTTCAGTTCTAAGTATTATTTTCTTCTAATTTTTACTTCTCCCCAGTTGCAGTGAGTAGGGCTGTTATTAAGCTAATTGACTTGCAGCAAGGGAGAAATTATCTCCTTTAGCATTGAAAATGAGAGGATTTGTATGCACTTCAGCAGAACCTGCTGTATCTTAATGTGACCCTGAACTGGCACTACAGAAGAAAATACAAAACCAAAGGTGTTCAGACTCAGATCTTCCCTTTCTGTCCATCTTGCTTGGCACAACCTCATACTTAACTGTACTGAGTGGGAGAAGCAGGAAAGATGGTTCAGTTTGACAGTCTTGCCCCACTTCATGGGTGAGAAAGGCATCGGTTTCATCTCTTCCTGTCCTCTCACGCCCGTAACTCCAGCAATAGTTGCTATCACTTGGGGCAGGGAGGACAGTCAGTCTTGCCAAACATTTTGGCTGACTGCAGACCACAAGTATTCTTTGCCTTTCTATCTGTTCTTCAAAACTCACCAATAAAAGCTAGACAGAGTCTGGTATTTTGTGGGTGGAATAGAAAAAAAACCAAAAAAAATTCCTAAATGAACAGGCAGTGTGGAAAGGCTGTGGAACAGACAGGAATAGCTGTCTCTTTAGAGTTGATTCCTTGTAACAGTGGGCAGGAAATGCATTGAAATTGTGGCAATAAGAAAATTTTACTCTTCTATGGTCCTTAAAATTTGTGAATGGAAAGCTTTGTGCCAGTGGTTTAGAGTGAAGTAAGTCTTTTGGACAGTACTACCACTACTGAGCCACAAGGGGAATGAGCAGCAGCTGAAAATAAACTTGGGGTTCCTGACTGTCAGATCAACAATTCAGAACTACACCAAGTACATAATTTTGTTTGAGCTCATAACTCTTCCCTGGCTCCATCATACTTATGGTGGAGACACCACTATATAAATGGAATTCCTCTCGTTGGCAGTCTGTGACTGGACAGGTCCGTGGCAGCTGTGAAAGCAGCGGGACAACCTCAGGGCTAAAAAGGGAGTTGCAAGCTGGAATCGCTGTGGTGGAAGTGAACACAGCTTTTCAGCAAGCATCCAGGTCTGAAAGGACTGTCTTCCAGCTATTTCAAATACATGTTCAATATAGACTGTGCTCTGATTTGTTATTCTATCACTTTGGTGGTCTAATGGAGCAAAACCTGCTGTTACTGAGTCTCTGAATACCTGCAACAAAACTGTTCTGAGTAACTTGGAAACAATAGCAGAACTGCAAACAGAGTGTGCACAATGCCAAATTAATTGGAATATAGGTGTTCTGAGAGTTGGATGTACTCTCGTGGCCTGTAAACATGTGCTCAGTAGCTAAAACACCAGCAATATTCCAAATTGGTAAAGCATCTGCTTCTAGTGCCTAGCCGAGAGCACAGAATTAATTGTCAATCATAATTTAACTTCATTTTGAAGGGTTGTGCGTAACATAGTTGAGTTGGGAGGCCTCAGTGCTGCCTTTTAATGTTGTTGCACAGATGGGAGGGTGACATCGTGCCTGTGACTAAGGTACCTTGATGACTTGTTTATTAGTAGGAATTTATTCAAGTTGGAATTGCCTGCAATAGATCGATATATGATAAAAAAATAAGTGCCCAGTATGTAATAAGTGTTTATTACCAAATTTCTATTATATTATATATATATTTATCTTATCTATTAGTTTTTTCTTATACCAACTCTTCTAGATTTGAAATGCCAAAATAATTAAACTCTTCAAGATCATCACTGTCCTGCAAGTCTCGGACTTCCCTTGCTGCCACAGCTGACCTCTGAAAAGAGTCTTCTCTGTGCTCTGGGGTCTGCTCCTGGCAGCTTAAAGAGAGACCCCTTGACTCCAGGGGAAGAGGCCAGGAGCCCTAAGAAGGGCTCACTCTTGGGAATTGTAATAGCATTCCTTTGGGAGGCAGGCACCTCTGTTTTGTCAGGAAACAGCAGCTGTTACCAAGTCTCCAGAAGCTTAGTTTGAGTAGTGTCCTTGGTGTATAATTGCAGTAGGTGCAGCATCCTAATAATCTTGATTTTGTAGTGATCAGTATTTTTTTTAAGTACGCAGCCAGTTAACATCCATCACTAGAAGTCGGGTAACTTGTTTGCATTTTGTTCAAGTTGTTCGTCAAGCGTCTCTCTCTGTTCTTGATACATAAATTAGATCATGCTGGTTCATCTTTTCCTGAGACGTGATTTCATAGCAGCAACTCCTTCTCGATCTCAATTCCGGTTTGTTGACCGAGAAGCTATTGCCTCTAATTGGGAAATGTTGTAGTAAGGAAATATGCAGCACAGAATGAGCAGTCAAAGAGATAAAAGCTCTCTCTCCTGAGTGCTTGTTCTCATTTCCCTACATTTCTGCAGTACCAGTCAGAATCCCAAATAAAATCAGGACTGAAAAAGGAGAGCAAACATAACTTAGACCTCTGTCCTTTAACTCTGGGGAAGGAGAAGATGCTGAGGAGAAGCTGGAAGGAGAAGGCAGAGCACAGGAGAGCACCTTTGCACCTCTGATGCAAAAATGTGTGAGAGCAGGAAAGGAGCTGCTGCCCAGAGGCCAGATTCAGTCCCAAAGCATCATTTTAAAAATTGCCTGCATTTCATTTCAGTTCCCTTGTGAAGGATATTAAATCCCGTGGAGAGTGTGCATTGAAGTGCAACCAAGATGATGGTTTGTTTATGAGGAACAGCTAAAAAAGGGTGATCCTTCTGCACTGAAATAAAGAAAATGCTGAGATGCCTGAAAGAAATTTTTTGAGAAGAGTGCTGGAAATAATGAAATCAAATAAGCTCTTCTTATCTGAAAGGGAGGTTAAAATGCTTGTTAGAGTGAATGTAAATCCATTCACAACTGCTTCCCTTTTGAAGGAGGAATAAAGAAATATATGAAGCTCTGTTTGCATTTTACAGCATTTCCCAGAGGTGGAAGATTATTGAACAAATAGTGTTATTTACTAGGTCTAGCCTTGGGAAATGGCCACAAAGGATTCCTTTTGTAGCTCCTGATTGGTGGCTCCAAGAGAATAAATCTTCAGAAGCATAGCATGCTATTAGTTGCAGAGAAAGAATAATTATTCTTGTTAATTAGAACTTGTTTGAATGACTCAGGATGTGGCAAGATAGAGCAAATCAAAGCATCATAAACACAGTACGGAAGGGAAAAAATAATCCTTCTGTTTTGTCCTGGTGTGAAATGGCAGCACCTGTAGATGGAAGGGGATTGATGTGTGTTCCCATCCTTCTGCACAGGGAAGTGGGGAGTGATCTGCCATCCCTCTCAGCTAATCTGTGGTATTTATGGTGCCATATAGAAGAGACCTCTTCTACAATGGAAAGTCATGTATTAGGTCATGTATCTGGTTGACTGAGTATGGATTTCTTTACAAGACTCAGCCATTTAAGTTTTCAACCAGCATTTGATCATCTTTTTGTTGTAAATAATTAACCATAAAGTATTTGACTTAAAAAATATAACCAAAATGGGAGCTTAGGTCTCTGATAATTTTTCCCCTTCACTGACACAGTTTTATGTGCTGGAAATTATTTATGATGATATGTCCAGTCAATTTCTCAGCCTGCACTGACATTCTTAAAATTACAGTGATATTCTCTTCAGGGAAAGAATAATTATATTTTCCCTGAACTAGCAATCTTTTCAACTTCTCTTGCTTTTTCTTTCATGGCAGTGCTGTGGCTGTTGGCAGGTGAGGAGTTGCCAGGAGGTGAGTTGACATTAAAAATGTCAGAGGTCAGCCCACATGTAGGAAAGAAAGAGGCTGTCAGGAAAGCAGGTTAACCTTCTTTATGGAAACCTGCTGATTGTGTCTTTGGTGAGAACAACGTAGTCCTGTGGCTGCTCTGTTCCTGCTTTGAGAACTGAAATAAAAAAGGACTTGAAAAGGTTATACATTTGGTGCCTGAAGGGAAGGGGTTTTCTGTCTCAGTCCTACCCACAAAGAAAGATCATCTCCTAGTGATTTAGCAGTGTGTATCTTCTAATTTTACTGTAAATAACGGTTTTTCATTCTTTTCTTTTTCTTTTTTTGAACTGAGGACTGGAATTCCTTTACAAAAGATTAACTTCAGTTCCTGAACTAATTTCAGAATTATGACCATGATAAGCTCTTCTTTTTTAAAAGTGGCTTACATCAGGTCTTACTTTAAATAGAAATTGCTCTTTCATGGCATTAGCAGATGTATTTATAAAAAGAGTCATGTTTTAAGTTTTTAATGGAAATTAGTCTGGAGAGTTTCTTGGGAGAGTTCTACTTTAAAAAGAACTTCAAGAAAGAAATCACTGGTGGAGAGGCGAGGGTTTGCAGATTTCAGTGGAAGAGCAGACTGTTGCATCCATGAGAAATTACCTTGGAAAGGGATCACTTTAGAAAACAGAGGATTCTGTCTGCAGCCCTTCCTCAGTCCCTGAGAGCCCATCCTTGCAGTCTGTGTATTCCTACTCCACTCGCCAGCTCAGTTTAGGTGTATCCAAAAATGCCCTTCCTGTGAGAAACCTTCACAGAAGCGTTGCTTCCACTGGGAGTGTAGAAGTGCAGTTGGAGCAAGGGCTGGAGCGGGAAGGTGTATCTGGGTATCACTTTCATAGTAAGATATTGGGAGAGTAAAATACCAGCAGCCTTAAAACTTTTGGGGTTGTTTGTTCAGGAATATTTTATGCACAGCTATTTGAAAGTATGCAGCGAGGTTTCAGATGGTTTTTTTTTTGTCTCTTTTGTGTGTCAGGCCAGTGCTTGCAAAATACTGTTGTAGAAGGGATGAACTAGTTACTCTGTAAAACTTAGACCTTCAGCCACGAGATTAAAGTCACAGTAATAGAGCTCAGCTGCTTCCTTAGTCTCTGACTTCTTTACACTCCCATGAAAACAGAAAGCCCATTTTTAACATTGCATTTGTATTCCTCTTAAAGTAAAGCTGTGGCACTGTTTTTGCTGTATCCTACGAAGTAAATGCACGTAAAGATGATGTCGGCGTTGCCCAACCCCAGGGTAGCGTTGCACATCCTGCTGCTCACAGAGCTCATGGGACCTGTTCCAGCGTTTTCCCCATTGATTGCATTGAGTTGACTTGAGCAGAAGGATGTAATTCAGTGAGGGGCAAGGGTGGTAAGGGCTGTGTGAATGTGATCCAAGGCTTGCTACTCTCAGTAAGAGCAAAATGCAAATGAGATTTATATTACCTGGGGCTGCACTGCCATCTAGTGATGCAAAGACTCGAGGTGTGCTCTTCATTTTGTCTCCCGCAGATCAGCATCTTCATGACACACTTGTCTAATTACGGGAACGACCGCCTGGGCTTGTACACCTTTGTGAATCTGGCCAACTTCGTTCATACCTGGACAAACCTGAAATTGCAAACCCTTCCCCCGGTCCAGCTGGCTCACAAGTATTTTGAGCTATTCCCTGAGCAGAAGGACCCTCTCTGGCAGGTGAAGGCTGAGGAAGAGATCAGAAAAAAATTGTCTTGGTGGTTTTTTTAAATTCTTTGTTTCAGTTTCTTGTAGCAAAAAGCAGTTATATTTTTAAGTTGGTTCCATAAAACAGCCAACTGAAGCTTCAGGATGTGATTGTGTTCCCTGTCGCTTGTAAAAGGCTGTGAAATTAATATGCATTAAGATGTGTAACTAAAATTATCTTTAGTTTGGGTTTTCTGTGACTTTGCTTGCCTTTGAAAATGCGGAAAGGCAGGCAAGTGCATGTTGGGTTATTTCTCTTCTCCTTTTGGAACTAACCAGGAACAAAGCATTTGACAGGCAGATTTATATGCATCTTCTAGCAATTAAAGAAATGAGGTTTTCTCCAAGTGTGTAAGGAGAAGAGGGCATCCAAAAATAGAAAAGAGCATTAAAACCATGAATACCCTAGTTAGCCAAGTGGAAGTAGATAGATCAAAAATTTCACAATAGGCTGGGAACTGCCCGAGGAAGAAGTTTGCCAAGAAGCTGGAGGTACCTGAGTGATAATATTAGCCCAAATAAAATCTTTTTAAGGTGGCTTGGTAGAAATACTCTAAGGACCAAACTTGACTAAATCAAACATAAAAATGTATTTAGGCTTGCTTACTCAAATGTTTTCCAGCCTTGGATATTGAATTACCAACGTAGAGTCTGAGATTGCAAACCTGTACTTAAATATGCATCTTGAAATTCATGCTGGTTTTGAATAAAACATTGAACTAGAGGGAAAAATGTCAAGGATTTTGCATAATACTAAGAGAGAATGATTTTAAAAATGGAAATTAGCCTGTAGCCACATTACTTAAAAAATTATAATTACTTAGAAAAGACATTTGTAAGTTACAGTGACTAAGACATACTATGTGGTGTGTTTTGTCCATAATTAATGTGATTTTGAAGACAGGTATATATTTTTAAGCCTGAAAAGGGTACATGGAGATAATTCCCATCATCTCAGTGCAGTATTGCCAAACAACAGTGTCAAAAACTGTTTGTGAGTAGCATTTCCAGAACAAATTTAAACTGATTCAGTTGTAAAGCAGCAAAAACCCCGAAGATTAATATTAGGTGCTGGTTTGAATTGGAGGATCAGAATATGAATTTGTGAATAGAAAGCCTTAAATCATAATTAATATACTCTTTTAGTTTAAAAATGCAGCATATATAGTGTGGTAGCTGTTACAGGAATGGGGCAACTATATATATGTACAATATATTTCTTCAACGTCCTTCTCCTTAAAATAAATTGCAGACACTTAAGAGAATCAGGTTATGACCTGGCTACATTGGAGATACCATTCTGAATCACTGGGATAGTTCTGAAATGCACAACTTAGTTTTTAATCATAAGGAAAAACAATAATTTCTGGTAAGAATATTTGCACATGGGTGAAAAATAGGTAATTTATAGAAAAGGGTAATTTAAGAACCTTATCAAATGTGATTGCCAATGAACTTCTGAGTTCTCTTCTCTGTTTTAGAACCCCTGTGATGACAAACGGCACAGAGATATCTGGTCTAAGGAAAAGACCTGTGATCGGTTACCAAAATTCTTGGTTGTAGGACCCCAGAAAACTGGTGAGATTTTCTTGTATTCCAACAAGATAGGCTGTGTGTAAGTTCAAATAAGTAAAACAATTAATCACTGTTGGCTCAGGCTGCTGTGTAGAGATCTTGATCATCTAACAGCATTTTTTCATTTTCAGGTCTCATGCAAGTATAGCTTAATAATGTAACTTACAACAGCAGTCGGTGCACATTGAAAATGCAGGGTTCAGGTGTGGCTCAGATTTTCCGGGGCCTTCTGTCAAAATAAGTAAACTTTGGTAAAGAGATGAACAAGATAGACAAGCTCTTGTCGAAGTGGACAAAGGAAAGGACAGGACAGAGACATCTTTCAAATGGATTGGATTCTGAATTGCAAGTTCTTGTCTTGCATGTGTCTTGTTTATAGAATCTTGTTGTTTCTTGGCCTTTTTTTCAAGCCAAAAAGTTCCTAATGGACTTTAATTACAAGTTTTAATTACAAGATTGCAGTAGTTTATAAATTGACTTAATGGTTATTTTTCTTCTCTGTAATCAGAAGATTGCATGTAAGCTTCCTTTCATCTTCACCAATCCCCAATAGCTACTGAATGCAAGATTTTTAAATTATTTTTGACAGTCTTGTATACACAAATCATTATTTTTAAAACACAGCTATTTTAAGTAGGAAAAACGGATTTCAGCACTGGCACTCCAGTGTCTGTATTAACCATTTACAGTTCTTTAAATGTCCTAATTCTAAAAGCTCAGAAAGCACAGGATCTTAGGTGACATAAATCAACATCCCCTCAGTGAAATGAAATGGAATAAAGCTGATTTAGTCCTATCTGCAACTATGATCCCCCCCGAAATGTGTGTTATGTGTATTTTTATTTTAAATCTTGGACTTTTATCCCATTTGCAGGTACTACAGCCTTGTATTTGTTCCTGATCATGCATCCTTCAATCATTAGTAACTCCCCCAGCCCAAAAACCTTTGAGGAGGTACAGTTCTTTAATAGAAATAACTACCACAGGGGGATTGATTGGTAAGATGGGTTATTAGTATAAATATAAAAGTTTATATATTGTGAACAATAGAAAAATGACATTACTGTTGGTAATGGTAACTTTGCTTATATTAAGTGAGATAAGAAATAACCTTCAGTGTCGTTCTGAAATGAGAAATAAATGCAAGTGAATAATGATCTTACTACAGAATATCTTAAAGGCACTAAGTTCTGTGAGGCTTTCTTGTAAATATCTGGATATTAATATGTGCAGAACAGTAACAAAATATGTATTTCTCATTGCACATGCCTTTGAAGGTGGAACAGTAATGGTTGTTAGTTGGATATATAGACATAAAAGTTAATGTTGCTGCTGGAAATCTTATTTCTTAAGAGAAAAAGATACTGTCAGGGAGAGGCATTTTTTCCTTTAAATAGGATATAGCAATAGTAATAATGTAAAAGGGGGGCAGAGAAAGCCTCTCAAAATGTCCTTTAAAAATCAAGTAATTAGGAGAACGTGTCTCTGTGGGTCAGTAAGTGGTGCTGAGACAGAGCCTGTATCCCTGGTGCCATGTTCACTGTGGCTCCCTTGGAGTCACCAGGCACAGCTGCCCTTGAAGGTCACTCCTCATTCCTCTGCTTTCACCAAGTGCTGCACTGTAAAGCACTGCAGCATGAAAGCTGGTGACATGCTGTGGTGGCTGGGGAACACCAGTGAAGGATTATTGATTTCTTGTCTTGTTTCTTTATTTTGCCCCCAGTTTAAGGGAAAATACTTTTCATTGCCTTTGACTTTGTATTCATCCATAAAATTAGCAGGGTGAACGCTGTTCTGTGGTCTCAGTGCGGACACATCAGATCCAGTTTGTTTGTACGTCACTCATTTTCCCAGAGCTGTAATTGCTGCGGCACATTCTCACTGGGAAGGGTGGTGAGTCAGCCAGTTGTGCCAGTGGAGAGGTGCTGGATGAATGACTGGGAGTGGGAAATTGCTGCTAAGGCATTTGCAGTCAGTGAGGAGGACGTGCAGGCGAGGCATAGCAGCTTCACGCTGATGGAGCAGCCTAAGTACAGCGAGCCTGTTCTTCCACAAAATCAATGTTTTCATGTTGCTGGAAAACTCCTGTGCTGCTTCTGTCTTTCCTCCTGCCTTATCTGCTTCCCTAAGGTGCAGGTACAATTTGGCTGCCACACACATCACATTACCTTCATCTTAACGTGGCACTGGTGCATAAAGCTCACAGTGGTCAGCCTGTCTAGGCCAGGCACATCCCTTTGACAGGTTCTCACTACAGCACCCACTATGTGCCCCACCATCCCTGCCAGGTTCCCACAGTTAAGTCTTGGATCCTCAGAACTCCCTGTTGGTGTAGTTGCCTAATTCTTAGATTCGCATTCTGTCTGCCAGACAGATCTCTCAGACCACCTAGTCTGATAGTGTATTTTAATGCTGGCTTGTAATGAACTTAACACTTTGTAATTAGATACAAGGGCTCTCCTCATTAGTCCATTAAGGCTGGGATTCCTGCAAGAATCACAAATAATCAGTTCGATTTTGTTTACGGTTGTGGAGAGAGGGCTTTATCCCTTAGCTGACTCTTAGTCTTTGTTGGGGCTTGGATTTAGAGCAAGGCCAAGTACAGAAGCAGAAAAGGGTTCTTTTAGCCCTCAGAACCTCAGTATTGGCATTTTGAAAGTGGTATACATGTAAACTGTAGTCTTCCTATAGACATGGCAGAATAGTAAGATGAGAACTGATATTGCTATTGTTGAAATGGAGAAGTCTAAATAGACCAGTTCTGCATTTCTTTATGAAAGCTTTGTTACTGGTTTCTTGGACAAGTTTCTCTAAAGCCTTCTCAGCTTTGCCCTTACTGAATTTAATGATTGTCTCATGAATGAGGAGGGACTGAGCAAGACTTCTGCAGTCCATGTCCAGCAGAAATGCTGACCCTCAACTTTGGAACCTCTTGATATCACACTTAGTCCAATCTCTTTCCATTTTTCACTGATAGCACATCAACTTCTATTCTATTTGAATTTTCTGTGTTACCTAAAGAATCAATTCACTTTTTTTGTCCAAAGTCAGTGTAGTGCCATATTTGATGTTAAAGGCTTGTAGTCCTCATTGCCTTGTATTTATCATTCTACTTCCAGGACTTCAGTACAACAGCATAGTAACTCCACACATGATCTAGGCCAGATTTGCCCCTAGTGCCTGTTGCCTCTCCCAAAGCTGGCCTTCTTTCCTGGTAAAGCATTCTGAGGCCACACAGTCAGGCTGAGTCATTAGCTTCTAGTAATTTTGTGAGTAAAAATGGGTACAACTTCCTCATTCTCATCAAATCAGCCCTAATACTTCTGGGAAATAAAAGTCCATTGACTTCAGTGGTTACAATTGCAAAGCCAACAAGAGCACATCATTTGATTTAGATGTAGCTCACTTGTATGACTACAACAAAGTCTAAGCACTGGAAGAAATCTCAGTCCTTAAGCGTTGTCTTCAGAAGAGGCTGTTTTAAATAACATTTATTTTCTCAATACAGGTTAACTGAAAAGTCAAGAGGGACAATTTCCCATTTATTGTTTTCCCCAGCAATAAGAAGTGGTCCGAGGGCCAGGGATAAAGAAGTCATTATATGACAAAGCAATTGCAGGAATTTAACTACAACTTCATAACGGATGAGGAAAGCTCACAAAAAACCCTAAAACAGCTACAACCCAATTTTCCCCAAAAATGTGACTCCCAGAAAAATAAGTGAATTCTGTCACTGCCTAGAAACCTTTTACCTGATGAAGCTGCGGGGAATTGTTTCAGTGTATCTTCCCCACATAAACAGTCTCCTACTCTTCTCCGTGAAAGCAATTCTGATACTAAGTAGCTTTTTCTTAGGGTGTTGCACTTCAATTGATGTCAGCAAAAGGTCAGATTTGGAAAACTCAATTTCTGCTTTAGACTTTAGCAGTTTGTTCTGAGTGAAAAGTGAGAACTTGCTAATTTTAAGATACATAAATACTGTAACATTTTTATCCAGTTAAAAAAAATAGCTGCAATGTCTAGTTACATGTAGTGAGAAGCAAGCTAGTACCAAGTAAAATATGATCAAAGATATAATGTCAAATTTTGTTTGCTTTTTTTTTTTTTTTTGCAACTAGGCTTTTATTTTAATTGAGTCTTCTAGAATAAAATATGCTTAACAGATTTATCAGCCTTTGTGGGATTTTTTAAGTAGTTCTGAGGATGATGTTGCTTTCCCAGGTACATGGACTTCTTTCCCACTCCTTCAAATGTCACCACTGACTTCCTCTTTGAGAAAAGTGCCAACTATTTCCATTCTGAGGAAGCTCCCAAGAGAGCTGCTTCCCTCATCCCCAAGGCCAAGATCATCACCATCCTCATCGACCCCTCCGACCGCGCCTATTCCTGGTACCAGGTATGCACTTGGGAGAACATGGGCAGGCACCAGTCCGTGTTGCCACCTTGAATCCTCTCTGTATATCCTCTCAGGATATATCTGTATAAAGGGCTTGCATAGCACCAGCTTTTATTCATCAGTCAGTGACCACACGTTATCACCCTTGGCCTGAGATATCTGCCATTTAAACCTGAAAATAATTTAAGGGTTAAAATACCAGAAACCACTTTTTCAAGTCTACCTGTAATGTAAAAAACGGTTACTTAGTCAATTAATTTATATAATCAGCACATACGGAAATCAGTATATAGACACAGTTATCTAGTTCATGCTCAACATACAAGATAGGTTAAGAAATTTTTGTCGGTAGGAGCAATCAGTTTGCCTTGTTCTCCCAGCTTTTGTAGTCTGTAAAGTTCCAGCAGTGTCACTTCTTTTACAGCATCAGCGATCCCACGAAGACCCCGCAGCTCTGAAATTCAGCTTCTATCAGGTGATCACAGCTGGCCCTCGAGCCCCCTCTGAGCTCAGAGCTCTCCAGAAGAGATGCCTGGCCCCTGGATGGTATGCTACCCACATTGAAAGATGGCTCACTTACTTCCCACCTTACCAGGTGAATAAGACTCTTGACATCCTCATCCTATATATATACATACATACACACACTGTCCTAAAAGTTTACCTTTGTAAAAAGCTTGCCTACTGGATGCTGATCTCGGGGATATCCTACAGATCATCATTAACCTCCTTCTGGCCCCGTGTAAGGTCAGGCCTCAGAAGATGCACATCCTAAGCCCTGAATATCATGTGATAACACCAGACCAGCCAGACAATATCACATGATCAGTATCTCCTCGGGAGATTTATTTCTGGAATGGAATTTTGTGACATTGGCAGCGTGTCTGGCACCGCTCCCCACCCAACAGTTAGAGGGAGGTTGGCTGCAATCCCAACCTTCTGTTTATCCAGGACTCCTGTAGCTGAGACAAGTTGGCTGGAGTCTGCACCTTCTGTTTTCCTGGAGTGTGTCAAGGAAGCTCTGATGCATCTAGCTGGTGTTATTCTCCACATACTCTCTTTTCAGCCAGCCTTGTATCTCTCTTCATGAGACACACCATGCTGCAATATCCTGACTCTCGTACGAAATTCTCCTCATTGTGTGTTCATTAGCTTTTCTCCACAAGTTACCCACGAATATTGAATAATATGCACAGTTATGCAGATTTTTGCCAGATTTTACGTTCCACTGTGATAGTGAAGAACCAGCCCTGATAGCCTTACATTTTATCTAGAAAACTAGTAGCCATTAATACAACTTTTTCTTGGCTGAACCAATCTCTCTCAATTTCCTGCCAGTATTTCTTATCTTTCTAGATCCTTCACTGCCATTTCTCTGTTGTCGCAACAGCTTCCAATGCAGTATAATTTCAGATCTAATTAAGATGCTATTTACTCTGCTCCCAGGTCATTAATGATGATGACAATTAAGTCTGGGCCCATTATTGTTTCCTGGGGCAGTACTCTCTGTATAATGAAAGAGTTTGACAGAGGTGGAAGTTTCAGTTGCAAGCCTGAAATAATGAATTTCAAATTAAACCTCCATTTATTTTCTCTGTTGCAGTTGCTAATTATTGATGGACAGCAGCTGAGAAGTGACCCTGCTACTGTGATGGATGAAGTGCAGAAGTTTCTGGGAGTCTCTCCTCATTACAATTACTCTGAAGCCCTAACGTGAGTTAATAAGTTCATCATTTTCACATGTTCCTACATTCCTAAAATACCAGCTAGTCTGTAAGTCAGCTCCCTGCAGAATAAAGCCCCTCACAGTTCTTTGAGCTGTCAGTAGGGTGAATTGTTCAGAACACAGTTTGGGGTTAAATTTTCCACTAATCATTCACTGAGCCACTTGGCTGTTGCAGAAGACTGTTGGCTCTGACAGACAAAGTGCTGCTTTGTGAGAATTGCACATGAATTTTGAATGGATCAAAAGGAATTTTACTTCCATAAGTGGAACATGGAATGCCGATACACATAAACAGAAGGCAAATAGAATTAACTTCTCTTTATTTTTGGCATTAGCTGTAAAACAGATTCAGTTATATCAGTCAGGAATGTAACATCCACTCCTTTGGATTCTGACTCCAAGATTTGGTTACACACAAATTTTACACTGCACAATGTTTATTTCAGGTTCGATTCACATAAAGGATTCTGGTGTCAGCTCCTGGAAGAAGGAAAAACGAAGTGTCTTGGAAAGAGTAAAGGCAGAAAATACCCTCCTATGGATTCTGAGGTAAACCATTATGCTCATTGGCATTGTACGGGGATTCAGTTGGCACATACGGGACACGACAGAGGCAAAACCATGAGAAGGGAGAGAAGACAAAACTAAGCAGGTGTCAATTATTTGGCTACCTTTCCCTACAAAGCAAATGTTTAAGATAGCCATGGAATGCATAGACTTTCAGTTCTTTATTTCAAATGTGAAGATTAAGTCATTAAAAAAACAACAGCAACAAAAAACCCCCACAAATTCTAAAACTTGGCGCCCCTTATAAAACTAAGCTTGCTGTTCCTGAAGCCCTGTCCCCTTTACCTTATGGACTTAAGCAACAGAGGTTCCACAGTGCAGGTTTTCTTCTCACGATCAGATGGGTGTATTTGTGTGGTCCCTTGTCTGTAAGACTAGTTAGACTGTGACAAGTAATGCAGACACTCCTATAATCCAGTTTTGAGAGAGGTTAGGTTCTGTTTCTATGAATTTTATAAATACCTTCCCCAGGCAAATGCCCAAATGAGGAAATTTCCATCGGATGAAATGCTGCAGCCCATACCCAAGGGCAGTTCAGTCTCCTATTCTAGCTGTAACTTTTATGTTTATTCTGTCTTGCATTCCCATTTCATTTAGCCTGACTAAAATGCAAATAAAAGCTTGCAGTTTGAACAGCAGTAAGAATTAATGTACCAAGTAAGCTGGGATTTTTTCTCACAGTACTTAAATTATAAATAACTTCGCATCAGTAGAGTCATACTGATACAAAATCGTTGGGTGACAAGGACTTCGGTCAGAGATGAGACAAGACTGTGTTTGTGCAAACTCTTGTCTGTTTCAACTCTAAAAACTTCTGAAACTGGCAGTTGCTAACTGATACATGTCTACATACAAAGATATGTTAGAAGCTGTTATTTCAATCACACTGCAATAAAAGTATCTCCATCACCTTCAATGTGATTCTAAATTTACAAGGCTTAAGAGTAGAATAAAATTTTGCTTTGACTTTGGTGTTCATTTTGGAGAACCTTTGTTTCCCTTGAAATTACCTTTTAGAGTTCAGCTCCTTGCATGCAGTAGATGGCATAAAACAATATAAATTGCATAGGAGGAAGTGAAGTTTTCACACAGGTCAAACCAACTTCGAAACCTCGAATTCACAGAAACTGCAGTACAGCATTTTATTAAATAAAACCTCCTCCTTTTGTATCCATCAGTGCAGGGCCTTTCTGTCAAGCTACTACAGAGATCACAATGTGGAACTGTCAAAACTCCTCCACAAACTGGGACAACCCTTGCCATCGTGGCTGAGACAGGAGCTACAGAAAGTGAGATAGCATTGGAAAAGAGCTTTTTGAAATCTCCCTTCCACACTTCAGTCATCGTACCTGAACTTTCCAGCAGCTACCAGAAGGTCTTGTAAGACATACCTCTTCAAAAAAGTGTAAAGGATAGAAAAAGGATAGTGTAAAGAAATTATTTCCATATGCTGGCATGTGGATTGTAAAAATACATGTGTTTCTTAGAGCTCTGGTGGGCCAAATCTTTCTCATAAGCATTTCTGGGCCTGTGGACTTGTGGACTACTGTGCACATATGTGGAAGTTATTTACAACTGGTATAAGCGTCAGAGATACCTGTCCAATTTCACGGTAAATATTCACATTTTTATATATCAGTTTTAAAGTATTGTGTCTCATGTAGGTTTTGTAGCCCTTTGTTGGACCACTGACAGTTTTTCTTAGGATTTGATTATTGTGTTGCATAGAATAAGATAACTTAATGTAGCACAAAATGCCCAGAGTACTTCTGCCTTTGGAATCAGCTTACTAATGCCCAAAGTGTGTGCAAACACAGGGGAGCAGTGCAGTTATCATGTATCATTTAGCTGGGCGTGGCAACAGGTGTAGAAAGAAAACCACAAACAAGCAAAACAGAACCTATGATCATATCCTGGAACAGCAAACCCTTACGGTGTGGGAAGGGCCTTTGTCTGTAATTAATAGGTCTGATTTTGTACTGACTGAGATGTGAATTATCTGACCAGAAATTTAATTGGCTATGTGAAGCACACAAGTTGCAGTATTAGACTTTGAAAACCGTCACCCAAACTGGAGCAGGGCAAGGAAGAGGCTTTCACTCCAGGTTCTGTGAGCAGCCAGATCTGGACACTGCACTCTGAGCTGACATTTCTGTGAGTCAGGAGTGACTCCGCTGAAATAAATGAAAAACTCGTAAAAAGCAGAAAAAGATCCTTACTTTCATTGCCTTAATTTGCACCACTATTTTTTCCTTAATTTATTTGCCTTTAACCTATGCTTTTTTGCCCTGAACATCATCAAAATTGTAGCATCTTTCTGCAACCTTCAGATTACGTCAGCTGCAAAAATTACCAGATTTCCTGATGAAAGTACCAAATCTGGTTCCAGACATGTTAAACATGTTTGGTATTAAATATTAGGAATAAGTTTAGAGGGGAAAAAAATAAACACAGTGTGTAGTCATGGTAGCAAATTACACTCAAATCATGGGAAAACACAAATATCTGCCCTTGCAGGCAGATATTTATGTGATAGTTCTCAACAATACATCTCTCAATGCATCAGCTTAGAGGGAGATAAAGTCTAATCAATAGTGCTTAGAAGTTGAGGAAGAAGGTCATTGGAAACTTCAGCTAAGTGTGGCCTTAATGCTCCTCACTGAACTTTGGCTCTGAGTGTTTCTAAAGGCATGAAGGGTTAGTGAAAACAAAAGAGAACTACAGTGCTAAATGCAAGGCTTTATACAGTAGCTCTGTAATGTTTTCATCATTTGTTTCAGGGTGAATACTTAAAAACATGTATCAAATGGTGGAAAAACTTCCTATTGTCTCAGTGCTGTTTTATGACATTTATGTAGTCATACAATTTAACTTTCAAGGTAATGGAATGGAAACCAGTCTGTTATTTCCTAAACAGAAAACAGTTGTTGAGATCCTTACTGTACCTCTAACTGGTAATCTTTATTATTTATTGATTTTGTCTATGTATTACGTGGTTTTGATAGGCCTGTAAAGAAAAAAATCTAGACAAATTTGCTGTATATAACAATATTCTTTACGCAGCACATTTTTGCTAAGGGAATATGCATGATTAAGGATGAGGACCTACTAGAGTAGACATTTTTTAAGATGAACATCTCTATTATTTATTAGAATGAGAATTTCATTTCACTTTAAATACTCAGTCATATGGATTTGTCTCAAAAGCTGACTTGTCTTAAAGTACTTCTTATTTGATAAAAGAAACACTCTGGATTCTGAACATCTGTAAAAGCAAATACTCTGCATGCTACGGACAGCTCGTGCATCCTGCAAGCATCCATATAGATTTGTTACAGCTAAATTGAATAACTGGAGAGAATACGTGGGATTTCCATCCTGTCGTGATTGATTTTACTCGATACAACCTGGTGTAACATCACTCAAATGTTTTAAAAATGCAGGGATTGCACAAAGCTCCTGTTGTGCAGTGCTGCCTCAGTTACTCCATGTTCTTGAGCGTAACAGCATTATAAAATAAAGGAAAATAGGAAAAACCTTGGGCACTGTCAAGTGCCTGATGTTTTCAGGGTGAGAACACCGACTGAGTGCCTCCTACATGCAGGAGGAATGGCCTTCAGCCACATTGCTAGTTCATTCTTTGTTTTAAAGAATTCGCTCTCTGTCTTCTTGCCCTGGGAAAGCAAGGCCCTGAGAGAATGAGAATGAGTGAGCAGTCAAGGACAGAGTGGTGACATTGATTGCATTGTCCCCTGGGGAATTTTACAGCCCATCTGTGGTCACCATGAGGCCCTGGGACAATAAATCCTCCACTTGCATGTGATAATCCACCAGTCCTTGGGTGGATTATTACTTGTTTTAAAAGGATGGTATGAAGCCATGGGGGTTTTATTCCAGAACTATTCTATTTAAATGTGTTCTTACATTTAACAGGAGCCTTTAAGAAGCACTTTTTAACATGCAGCCAACTTGGTGAAGGAGGCGGAGGAGGCTGAGCAGAGCATGCAGACAGCAGCTGGGTGTGTGTCAGGGGATGCGCATGAGCACAGCTGAGTAACCAGGTCATACCACACGAGTTACCTGACAAAGTGTAACCTCTTCTGTTCACAGCTTACCTGCAGTGTTTGATTTCCAGAAATAGACTATCAGTATTAGTACTCTTAAAAATCTGGATTTGTTACAACGCATCTCTGTTTGCTAGTCCAAGTCAGATGTTTTATCGTGGCTGGTAACACAGCCATCGTTTCTGTTCCCCTGGTAGGTAACTGCACAAGTGATTTCTTTAACAGCTGCTTGATTTTGTGAATTTCATCTTCATTTTCATAAACATGATTCTGAAATCTGCTTTCTGCAGACATCAGTGCCATTAAAAAACGACGTGTGGTTCCGAGCAGATACTGACCATTTGGGGGTGTAAACACAGAGCCTGACCTGAAATCACCTAATTATTTGAGCTAACATTCCTGAGAATACTGTGACATTTTCCCAGCTCTACTTGTGCAGAAAGAATTAGTTTGAATGATTTGCAGACTATCTTGTACAGAATATCCTTTTTCATTGCTTAAAAATGTGAAACTTCCTCAGGAAGAAATTAAATAGATATTTCAATGTTTATAGATGTAATACTCTTGTCATTCACATTGAATGAAAATTGCTGGAAACATTTTTCTCAGAGTTTTTTTAAATAAAAAATAGCTATTATTCTGATAGTGGCATGGTATTTGAAGTGCAACAATAAACTCTGATAAGAAAATGTAGTGCTGTGTGGAAGTGACTTTCATGTTCACAGAAGTTGTCCTTTTCCAGGTTGTTTAGCAGCTATTGCAGCTTGACACTGAGCTACAACACAATCCAGCAGCACAGGAGCAGCATGAAATGTTTGCAGAAATGAAAAATACTGCTTACTCTTGCTGTGAGTGAATATTGCTGCTTTATGCAGCTGCTTGTTTTACTGCTTTTGCTTCCTGCTTACTTTTTATTTCTTGTGCCAGCACTTGCTAATGCGCTGGAGAAACATCTCCAGAGTTTGCTATTTTTAAGATAACAAGGAAAATTTATTCAAATCATTTGCCTTGGGGATTCAGTAGTTGTGCCAATGCATCAGCCTACACAGACATGAGAAAAGCTTTCTTTGGAGAAACCTTCTAACGATGGTATGAATGTCAACGGAAAATGCACTGTTATCGAACAACTCAGAACAGACTTTAAAAATGTACTTATCTAACTGGGCAAAAGCTGCTTAGGAGTGTGGGAAATAGGAAACCTACATTAACAAAATATTGAATTCATTACAGAGAAATGATGCAACTTAAAATTAAGACGTCTAAACTTCTTGTATAATACCCATCTCTATAATATCTTAAAGAAACAGTAAAGTAATAACAGGTAGTTAGACAAGGGGAAAGATCCTTGCTACAAATAATACCTTCTTGGCCTCTGTCTTTGATTTATCCACTTTCATGTAATGTTTCTTTTCAGTTCTTCCAGTCCACGAAGTCCTAGAGCTCGAAGGCAAAAGACACTTTTTTGTTATCTCTGTGGACGATAGGGATGGAGAAAGCACAACAGTCAGCAAAGGGCAAATCCCAGCAGTAGGAGAGTAATCAACGGGTGAAACCAAGGGCTCGGGAAACCTGAATGGAGGAGGAATTCAGGCAAAGTAAGGGTGATCGTCTGAAAAACATATATTGAGCTTGAGTCTTCCCTGGACTGAGGATGGCTAATAATAGTTACATAAGCTGCTGTGGTGTAGAGTAATGAGGGGAGATTTAGACTTGACATGAGGAAGCATTTCTTTAGGAGAAGGTGTTCAGACACTGCAGAGGCTCCCTGGAGAGCTGGTTGATGCTTCAGGCCTTGACAGTGTTTAAAAATCATTTGGAAAAATGCCTGTAGCAACGGGCTTTAACTTCTGGTCGGCCCTGAGGTGTTTGGACTGATGATCCTTGTAGGTCCCTCCCCACTGGAATATTCTATTCTGTTCTGTCCTGTTCTAACTAAAAATGAAGGTGTGGACGTTTGGCCAGTATGCAGTTGCTTACATGGACTGGAAAAGGAAAATGACCTGTGTCCGCCTCGAGAGATGACTTCATTTTTCTACCACATCTTTCACGACCTCTGCTTTTTATTTCAGTCCGTGGTTTTCAAATAACAAGCAGTATTGTTGTAGCATTTAAGGCCGATCTTAGGACGGAACCAAGCATACACACACGTGTCACTACACAGAGGAAGCGGCATCGCTGTCTCGATCAGCTGACGGTCTCCACTTTGTTTTGGAGAGTGCCTTAAGCCGTTTGCCCCCGGGGCTGCTACTCGCTCTCTTCGGGAAGGAGCGGGAATCAAAAGGGGAGGGATCGATCCTGTTTCCGTGCGCGCGTTCCCCTTGTGGCCGAGCTCAGTGCGCGTGCGCGCCGTGGCCCCGCCCGACGCCTGAAGTCCCGCCCCAGGTCCCGGCAGTGCTCGGTTCCCGCCGCCGGCGCGTGCGGGGTCGGTTGGGTGCGGATGGGGTTCCGTGTGGGCGGGCGGGCGCGCGGCGCGGCCGTTGGCGCTGAGGGGGCGCGCGGCGGGCGCGGGAAGGGTGAGGGTGAGGGTGAAGTGGCAGTGGTGGCGGCGGTGCTCGCGGATCTGGCGCGTTCTCCTCCCCAGCGGCAGAGGAGCGGAGCGGAGCAGATAGAAGGTAGGCCCCATGACGGGGTGGGCTTCGTAACCGAGAGGACAGGTGGGAGTCAGGCGGCGGCGGCGCGGGGCCGGGGCCCGGGCCCGGGCCTCGGACCCGCATGAGAGAGGGAGAGGGGAAGGGAAAATGGCGGCCGCCACGTGGCGGCGGACGGGGGCGTAGGGATCCATGACTCCATGGGAGCTGCCGCCTGTGGCTGACTCCCTTCCTAGGCATGGAAGAGCAGGGCCTTGCTAATTGGCAAAACTTTTACCCTCTTGTGGGTATGAGTCGTTGACTGTGGCAAGTAACAAATCGAGTGTGCCGAGGGGTTAGCTGTCTCCCCGTTTTTTGTGTGTCTTTTGGTTGATTGGTTTTTCACGTTTCTCCCCTTTTTTCCCCATAGGAAGCTATTACAGCCCAGTTTTTAATTTATTTTTTTTTTTTTAATTCCGCAGGAGCACAGAAGCTGAAAGTATGGAGATGTACTCTCTTTCCAAAAAGTATGTAAGTATGTGACTGGCTATGTGTTATCTAATAAGCTCTTCAGAGGTGAGGTTTGGGGCAGGAATAAGACAGATTTGATAATTTATGTTTAGCGATTACTCTACTCTGACTTGTCCTTTAAAATCAAGGTATCGGCCTGGTGTTTTATTTTAAGGCATGCTTCATTTTTATGTGTTTTCGGGACAGAAAAGTATAACCAAGTGCATTAGTGAGACTAGGAAGAATTGGGTTTGGATGTAGAGACATTAGAAAACATAATGCACTATTCCTATTACAAAAAGCACGTTGCCAGTACTTCGGCTGCCAAACTAGAAGCATCCGAATGCACAGATTTCTCAGGGTTACCCTGTGCAAGGGGAATGTCTTTTTCGATAAGCACGTGAGTACGAAGAGAAAACTGCAGCTGCAGGAACGAGGGAGAATTAAAAGTTGATACCAACAGCTTTGTTTCAGGGCAGTTTTACAACTCCTAGGAGAGCGTCCTGCTGTTCAGTGATGATTGCTGCCTTGTTTGTGTTTCCAGTAGCAATATTAAACTGCCTCAAACTTGTTTTTACAGGGGAAAAACCCTCTTGAGTTATGATGACAGAAGAAGATGGGGCTAAATTCCACATGTGAATTCTAGGAGTAGCTGTGACTAAATGTTAATTTTTGCTTAGGGTAGGGTTGGATGTGTTTAGTCGTCTGGAATTGATGCCTTTTGGGAGCAGTAATACTTCTGGTTGTCAAGCAGAGCTAGTAAAAGCTAATTTTAGGCTAGGTCTTAACCTCGATTTTTAAACAAAGTTAAAATTATGGAGCTTCAATGAGAGCTGCTGCAGTCCATCTGATCTTGATGAAGAGGGGCTGGAACCCAGCTTACTGTGCCTAAAATTAGCCTTGACTGCTTCTATATGGACAAATACAGTTAGTATCAATCTCGTTTTGTGCTGCTTCTGGGGATGTGCTGCTCCACAGTTTGGGCTGTTACTATGCATTTAAGCTATTAGAATAATGGTTTTGGTAGTTGAGTGGCTGTGCTGCACCTTCAGGGATGGCTTCTCTGCTCTCGAAGTGTATTAGAAAGGCTGTTGCAAGGAGTGTGCCTGTGCTGCAGAAGCTGCAGGTAAGTTTTTGAAGTCTGGAAAATGGATGTGGAAACCACAGCCATAATCTTGGTGTCTGTGTGAATGTAAAGCATTCGAATGTATGAATAAGTCAATAAAGAGACATGACTTTGGCTGCAAGTGTGGCTTCTTTCTTGAAAGACTGCTGGTAGCTAAAACTAGACCTGCACATGTTTGTCAGAATTACTTACACATGCCAAATCTGCTTGTTCTGGGGACATACCTTTCGGGCCTTAAGTGTGGCAGAATCTGTGGTTTCAGGTGGCTGATGCACTGTGCGGGAGCCACTCCAGAAGTGGTATGGCTTGAATCAGAGGTAAGTACTGCAGGGCAGAAACAGTGACTTATAATAGAGCTTGTTTTTCAGTTGCAGTTGCTGAGGTATCCATATTTAAGAAAATTGATGGAGATAGGGTAGATGGTGAATCGTTGCATACTCAGACAAGATATTTTACTTAAAGTAGATGCCCTGTCTTCTTAGTGAATACCAGCCGTGCTGGCACAATCTCTTATGGAATATTTTTCAGATAATAAAATCTTTTTTGCAAATAATTGAACACTGAAATGTTAAGGGGAAGGGGAGGTTTTGAAAGGACTGGGAAACAAAATCTGTGATGCCAGAACTGAGATGATCAGCATGCGGTGTAATTGCTGCTGAGAGTTGATCAGCTGAGGTCAGGATTCCTCCTTGAAGTGAATGGAGCAGAACTGTGGGCTCTAAATTACAGCGTGGATTACATCTGAGGAAGTGACTTCCGGTGTTTGTGTTTGGTAGGGAGATTAGGGAGCTGTCATAGGAAACTTCAAATTTTTTCTTAAGCATTTTCTTTTTCTGCCCTAGTGGAAGTACAGTTCAATTGAGTGTGTGTTCTTGTGTGACGCTGCAATAAGTGGTAACACACCTGTTTATTGGTGGTGTGTGATTACTCTCAAACAGCCCTATCATATGGCATTACTGCTCAGGATTCCAAGGTGGTGGCTGCCAAGCTTGGTAGCCAACAATCTGGAGTGTGTACTGTGAGTTTCCTTTTCTCCAAGAAGATTGGACTTCTGTAGTAAACTCAGCACTTCTAGAAAATAACACGTGTTCTACAAGGGCAGTTATTGCTTATCTTACATGGACAAATGCCAGGCAGACTGGTCCTTTTACTTTGGGAAGTTGTTCAGGGTCGAGTAAGATACATATTAAGGAGGCTTTGTGTGTCAGTTGCGGTGATGTTCCTCTGTATATTCTCTGGAAAATGAACAAAATCTTGGGAAGTTTAGGAGGGCTACATCTAACTATAAATCTTCATGATACTGCAGAACCTGGAGAGATGACACATGTCTTAAGGATGGTCATCTCATCTGGTAACCGAAGTGCCAAGTGTTTTCACGGTTTGTGCCACCCTTAGCACAGTTGTTAAATGGGTCTAAAAGTGTAGGATGAACTTCGGACGACATAGCTAGTCTGAGTTACAGCACTGGGAATTCTGTCGTTCAGGGACAAACTTCCCTCTCTGAGAAAATAGCCCTAAGTTTATATGCTTTGAAGAAGATGCTTTGAAGAGCCCCCATTCTCAGGTAATAAAGCTCATGTGAGGTTTACCCATCTGATGTTCTGCAGCAGTGCTTGTACATCCACAGCATTAATTAACGTACAGAAATTGTAGTAAGTGTGGCAGTTTTTATTGTATGCATGTATACCATCAGGCTCACTGAACAAAAATGAAAATGGCATAAGGTGGAGACAGTTTCATTTTGTGTTAAAAACTGAAAAGGCATGCTCAGCATGGAAACAGTAGTGCAACGTTTTAAAATCTAACAAAGCCTTCTATTAAAAGAGCAAAACTAACAAAGGACTGTACTAACTAAACGTTTACTACACTCAGTATGCAGGCTTAATTCCCCCTCCCCTCAAAGTATCCTATTTTTGTGGTGCAACTATTTAAAAGATGATTATTTCGCCTGTATACAATGCATATATTGCACTATGTAGCCTACTTCACCACAAGTCTCTGGGTCTTTTACAGCAAAGCTCGGATGTTACAAGCAGATACATTTTGACAGACTTGAGTTCCCCTCTTATTAAGGACTATATAGAAATAAAAATGTAACGGTTTCAAAGTTCACTAGCACAGTGTTTCGCATTGGTCTGACAGTAGGTGGTCACAGTACTGTGGTTTTTGATAGTTTTCAGTATTTCACACTATTTCACATAGTGTGGAATTACAGAGAACTAAAATATATTAAAGCACCTCATGTACTAGTTTAGCACCAGTTACAAAAATTAGTCCTGACCCTTGAAAACTTAAGTTTGAGGTCAGAGAGATTAAGGGCCAAATGTTCAATCACATGGGCATCTGCAATTCTTCGTTGCCACTTCATATGCAAGTGAGTTGTCTTGGATATTTGTTATAACACCAGAGAGACACACAACCATACAGAAATGAATGATTGCCCATTTATAGCATGAGTGCAAGCACCCCACTTTTTCACAAAACACCACACAACACAGTCATAGCCAGTTTAGGGAATAGGAAACAGGGAAACAGTCACTGGTAGTCACAGTTTGCACAATCACTATGTGGTGACACTCATCTGCCACACTTGTCACACTGAAGTGTTTCATGGCCCACAGCTTTCAGATCAGTTTTTATGAGCATGGTTGTTAATGTGGTACATAGAGCACACTTGGAGATACTTAGCATGGCCTTTGACAGGGACTGAAGAGGTAGTGCTGAGCTGTCCTGGCTCCCTCCCCACTGAGCCAGTTCCCAGGTGATTTCCAGACTGATGCCCTTCGGTGTTGCACTAAGGTGGTGATTACCTCCTGAGTTCTAGGTTCAGTGTGGTGGCCCTCTCTAGAAGGACAGTAAGTTGGTTATCAGTGCATTTTTATAATAAGCTGTTAGGGATTTCATAGCACAGGGAACAGTATTTGGAAAAGGAACCAAATGGAATCAGGATGTGTCAGTGCTTTCCTGTTTAGAAGGAAAGCTGTCAGTGCTTTTCAGTTTAGAAGCAACTGAAAACTAAGCTTTCCTGTGAGATCAGTCTGAACCAGTGTTGCAACTAAGCAGGAGAGAGTTGTCTAAATATTATTTTGTGGAAAGCATAGTTTAAGACTTTGTAAACCTTTTCAGACAAGTTTTGGCTCAACAACTCCATTGTATGTATAACTTTCTCTGGTAGGATTCACAGAGGTTCTTTTCACTACTGGAGGAAAGCCCAGCAATGAGAGGATTGGGATGTTTGTTAGTCTGACACTGTACTGACAGCTAGTGGTAAAATAGGAAAAGTGAATCCTCTCCAAAATGCTGTGTTATACTCAAAATTATGAATTTCAGAAATAAGACAAATGTTACTTACATAGAGGAGAGAAAATAAATGGTTGCTCTTGTGGCTGTGCAGGATGTTTGTGGGGAAACTGTCAGTGTACTGCCTGTTTTACTTGGGAATGTACTTTATGCACACTAACCTGTGAGGACATTTAGCAGACTACCTGGGGATCTGATTACTGACCATTATTTTCCTTCCTGCATTTAATATATATTGAGAATTATTTAGCAAGAATCAGTCTACTAGTGGTCTCATTAGCTACTGAAACATGAGTCAGATTTAGGGGACTGAGTGTAAAATCGTAGTAATAATAGGTTAAATAAACTAGACTGGAGATTAATTGAGATCTGTCATTAATTGTAGAGAAGCTTGGAGCATAAATAGCTTGGAGCTACAGTCTTGTGGGCAGTGAGTCTCAGCAAAGTCTCCAGCTGTCCTCCTCCAGTATTACTCTACCTTAGATACACAGTAACTTGTTCATGCAATATTTAAACTTCTGGAACAGGGAGGACAGTAATCCCTAACTGGAAGGATTGTGTGTATACAGCTTGGATTTAATAAAAGGAAAAACACACGAATCAGGAAAATGTCTGTTTCCACCCACTGTGGGCCCCAGCCGTGCACTGCATGTGCTGTTCAAGCTGTCCTGCCTCAAAGTTCGGTTTTCATTACGAACATTCATAGTTTGGTCACACTTTTAATCCAGGGTACAAAAGACGATACTTTTGTGTAGACACCTGGGGAATCTTTGACTCCACAGCCGTAGCCCCAGGAGGTCACACCATACACAACCCAGCTTTCCCCAGGGCGTTCACACATCAGTGGTCCACCGCTGTCTCCTTGACAGCTATCAACACGTTTCTGTTCCTGCATGTTTCCAGCACAGAGCATTCTTCCTGTGAATCTCCTTTTGTAGCGCTCTTCACACACCCTCTTGGGAAGTAAGGGGATGGCAGCCTGTTGTAATGTTCTTGAATAAGCCCGTCCTAGAAAGGAGATCCAAATTATTTCCTCATTACAATGGCTGGTCCTGGAAGCATATATGTGATTTAATCCAATTTTTGCTTGCAGGCCTTTAGGCTGCTTTGTCATTACATAAAATTACTGGAAGCAAGAGTGCTGAAAAAATCTGTGCATTAAATACAATACTAAAATACTATAGATTGCTACTTAAAAAAAGGTAGCTTTTCTGTGTGTGTTCTCCGGATCTTTCCAAGGCTGGAGTTTGGTTTATTCTGAGCACTTTGTGTCTTCTACAGAAGAATGCTTTAATACCTCTACGTGGAAGCAATTTTTGGGAGTCTTGAGCAGTTGAGAGTAAAGCAGTAGAAATACTTCATTTCTATGTCACCAGTTCAAATCTAGTGTAGCTCAGACTGACAAGTGCTGCATCTTTAGGTGGCTCCCAAGAAGAGCATCCAAATGGATCTTTCTATTTTTTTTCCATAGCTTGCACCTCTTTCAGTTGGAAGCATGGAAAATGAAAGCCAGTGTTGGTTTGGCCTTATTTTAAGTAAAATCTAATAACTTGTGAAGTAATTATGATTCATACAGTAAGTGTGAAATGGCAGGTGAGGTACTGCAATGATGTAATTTCTTACCATAAATTGAAGCCAATTACTGCAGTGGTTAATGCTTCCTTAAATAGATGTCCTAAGTTAACAGTATTGCAGGACTTTCAGTGAATTATGTAAAAAGGCTAGACAGAGCTAGGCAATGAATTAACAATGGTTTTTAGCAAAAAACCCACCCTACACGTCTCTCTCATTTACTGGAGTACAGTGACCCCAACATCTGTGCACACAGATTAGTGCATGTAAAGAGGAGGAACGGATACTTGGCCTGCCTTGTCTCCTTGCCAGTTTGAATGATTCACTGGAACAAAGGCTCAAGTATGGTTGCTGTCGTGCACTGTATTCAGCACCACGAAAACATAAAAGTACAACATGGTTATTAATTTGTGAAACATTTAAAGGACAAAGACCTTTGAAGAGGAAGAATCTTGTACTGACCGGAAAAAGTGAGTAGAAGCCTGGAATGCAGATTGCATTGAGGCTCTTGTAAATTTTGGCAAGATGTTCTGTTATTTAAATCAAAGCTGGCTGAAAATGTCAGTGGTAACAAGGAACACTAAAATGTTATTTGAAGTTCTATTATGTGTATATTTTCCATCCATTTTTCTATTGAAGTACTGTAATTTAAATAACCTTTCTAAAATTAAAATATTCATGGTCCTTACCTTTGAAACCTTAAATGTGTTAGAGCTGTTAGTTATGTACTGAGGCAGGGGGTGATAAGCTGCTCTGCAGGGTGTGCCTGGCAACACATAAGCTTTTTATTCCTGCTTGTCAGTCTTAATGAGGCCATTTTAGTGACAGGGTCTGTGATTTAGAGTGACGTGGTTAATCACTGCTTTCCAAACACAAACTATATTCAGTAAACAAAATGTTGTCATTCCTGGTTAAGGATCAGGAGAGAAAATATTCCCCTATGTAAAATGAGTAAAATACTTTCATTTTAAGCCTTTTCTTATTTGAATTATTTGAGGTTTTTTTTAAAGCAGCCTCAGATAACCAGATTGATGCATGGAAATGGTTTTACCTGTGTCACCCCATCCAGTGATGAAACAGTTGGGAGCAGTTTTCTGTGGTCGCTCCCTCCTCAGTGGCAAGCAGGCAGGTAAGACGTGGGTGCTGAACCTTGCACACTGTTCCTCAGGCCCCTGCAGCCTCACCAAGGCAATGTCGTAGTCGCTGCTGTCAGGCCTGTACTCCTTGTGCATCACAATCTCCTGGACTCCGATTTCCTCCTCGTACTCCTCTGGCACCAGCGTGTGATAGTCTCCAACCCGCACCACATAGTTGCGAGTGTTGTTGCCATACCTGAGATGGAGGTGAAAAAAAATAGGGCTGGTTCAGGCAAAGTCACATCCTGAGCATGCAAACAGAGTTCATCAGTTTCTTTATTGTTCACTTAACTAATGTTACCAAAAGATTTTTTTAAAGAGCAAAAATGCTTTCTCAGATGTTTACACTGACATTTCAGTGTGTCCTGAAGAATATAAAAACCTCCTGAGCTTTCAGGTTGTGCTATGTTCCTTTTTGTATATTTTCACAGGCAAGTTTCTTATGGCCATCTGCCATGACTGGCACTTATTTCAAATGTACAAGGTGTGCGTTACAAATTTATTTAGTAAGGGTAACACGAACTGCCAGTAACTGCAATGACAACCTGAGTCCTGACATCATTGCAGTGCTCCAGTAATTACTGGAATGAAAACAGTGTTCAGGCCTGCTTTGTAGGTTGGTTGAGAAATTCTGGAGGCTTAAGTAACTTAATAAAAACCTCTTACATCAACTGAAGTTACAGTAAGGATAACAAAGTGTATGTGCATCACAAGCACCTATTGTCAAACTGACAGGAGACCTGTAAATCTTAGGCTTGTTTTGCATCTGATATAATCCCAATTTCTTTCACATCATGGACTAAATAGAAAATACTTTGGAGATTATTACTGTGGCTGAAATAACAATTTTCTGTGCATGCCTTGAAGATTTTTGTATTACAGGGGACACAGCCCTTCCTGGGCGAAGTGCAAACAAGGGAATACTGTTGGGTACATGTATTTATTTTATAATCTGGCTAAGCTAACATAAAAATTTTTCCTTTACTTTCTCCCTTTCCCTAATAGCTTTCAACATGAAATTTCGAATATGTTTGCAGAAAATGCCCCACAGTGTCACATCACCTTTTGTTCTTTTTATACCATCCAGCAATATTCTGGTCTCCATAGCTTGCTAAAGCTTGCTTGAGGAGCAGCAGACAAAGAAGGAACATTGCAATTTTCTGCACTGAATATTTCTTCTAGTTGTGGGTTGCATTCCTGGTTGTCTGTAAAGCTTTCTTAGTCTAATTCTGCAGACCTCCTTCAGGTCTTCCATGAACAAAATTGCACTTCTAGGCTTTATGGAGAGAGAGCTGCAGGCTGTGAGCAAACATCTGTTCATATCAAGATGATCTTCTGTATAGGATAAATGAAGGGGGTTTTCCTATGCCTCGTATTTCTAATATCCAGAGTTATTTTTTTTTAAGCTTGTAGACCTTCCAATTTCCCTATAGCTGTCCGAATATCTCGGGACAAAACTTCCTAATAAGATGGGTGGGTTATAGAACAAAAAATAGCTTCAAACATTTTATCTTAAACTATGTATCTGCAAAAGTATAGAAACCAGTAATTCCACTGTAGTAATGGTGAACAATTCTAATCATCATGCATAAAATGATGCTTAATTTTTATCCCTAGTACAGATGAGCCCACTTTAGTTACTTAAGCAGTGTTCCAATTTCCAGGATATGAGAAATGGTATACTGGCCCTTCTCTTGTCCATTGGCGGAAAATATCTGAAGAAGGCATTTGATCTATAGATAGCTCTTGGAAACCTATCCCTTAAAATCACTCTGAGATCATTTGGAAGTTCAGCACAGGCTGTCTAAAGCCAGCTTAGAGCTAAATGCGCCTTTCCCTCATTTACAGTGAAGTGTAGTGCATCCACAGGCTGTTGGAGCTGCATGCTTAGGTCTAATTGCAGTTTAAATGTAACTTCTGGGACAAAATAATTTGGTCACTGAGACCATGGGTAAAACTTTCAGGGTAGCCTGTAACAAACAGCCCCTCGAGTGGCTGCACCAATCTGGAAGTACCACAGGGTACTTTGCTCCAGCCACGCTGCTGCCCCATCACGCGGGTGCTCAGCAGAGTATCCAAAATGGGCTCTCCTTGGCACCACATTCAGTTTTCAAGCCTGTAATCAAAGACTTTCTCAAGACCTCAGGTAGCATCCTTGGTGATCACCACAGAGATGATGAACAGGGGACTAGGAAGCCATTGTCTATGAATTTTCATGAAAGCAACTGAAGTGCTTCCATAGTTCTGCAGAAACACCTTGGACATCAGTTGAAATAGCAGGAAATTTTACTGAGTTGGACTATTTCAGCTTGAAATATTACCAAGGAAAATCCTTCGTGATTTCAGGAAACATGAAAAGATGTGCATCTGATGCTGAGCAAAGGCAAAACACTGCATTTGAGTAAAAGTGTATCTGACTCTTCATTTTAGTTACTAGTGTGCAAAAGGAAAGGCTCAAAGTCAAAATTTGAAACGTTTGCAGCCCACTTGAGCAAATTCTAGCAAATACCCGCAAAACTGTAGTGCTCTTCTGTGCTTTTTTCCCAGCCCATTCCAATGAAATAATCGTTGTTGAAAGTTTAAAATACTAGATTAGCTTCCTTATTGTGCAAGTTGATGCTTTTGTACTTCAGTAACCTCATCAGCATGAAGTCCTGCATTTAGTCACTGCTGTGATACAGTAAAAATGTCTATCACTGCCAAGATCTGTTGTTACCAAAATTAATCCGAAATATTACAGTCCCTGTGTTTGGTGTCTGCTCAGTTGTCTTCAGTATAAGCTGAAAGCCATAAACTGCATTTTTGTTGGAACAGAAGGTTAAAATGTCAGAAGTGTGGTCTGTATTTTTTCATGAAAATGCTGAAGTTGTGACTATAAATCACGTGAACGATAACACCCAAATAATTTCGATGCATTAGGGTGTTTGGTTTGTTTGAGGGAAAGGAGGTTGAGTGGTAGGGTTTTTTAAAACCAAAGGCCAACTCTTGGAGCAGTTTTCCATGGGCTTGAACCAGAATGGTTTTGCCTATGCCCAGAACAACAGAACAGTTTGAAACATGGTGTCCTATTGAAGAGAGACCCACCTTTTGAAGCAGTGTGCAGCAGTGAGGACCCAGCAGCTGCTGATGAGAGTAGCACCACACAGGAGTCTCCCATCACCATGAGAGGATTTCAGCCGCAGTGCCACCTGCCACGGCCAGCCACCCCTGCAGAGGAGTGATACATGGTGTTCAGAGTACAGCAGTGGGGAACTCAGCTGCTCAGTTACCTGGAATGTGCATCCTGTTGGCTTTCTCTGACACAGCTTACAAAATCTGCTGTTCATTAATGGTGGTGAAAGCCTTTTTATTCCTGCAGCATTCAGAATTCCATGTAACAATGGTCCAGATTATGGAGAGTTTGGGCATCCAGCACTCTTGAGTGCTTCCTCCCACAGTCAGCTATTTGAATTTTCTCCTTCTCAGATTGCATTCATTGGGCCAAAAATACATTCTGTGGGTTCCTCGCCAAATACCATCCAGGTCAACAAACCAGCAATTTCCTGTCAACTGAAGAGGGGAAAGGGGAATTTCTTGAAAAGCTGAACTCAGCATCCATCCCTGTCTTCATGAAAAAGAAAGCTGGCAAACCAAGAGGTATAAAGCAACTGTAGAAGTCTCAAGTATAGATGAGCACCTTTTTTGAGCCTGTGATTATCTGTTTTTTATAGTAGATCTGGCCATATTTGCATACCTGTGAATACAGGATGGATTCTTTTTTGCTGATTTAATAGATTAGGAATCAGAGAAGGGAGAGGAAGAGAGATGCACCTGTAAGCAACAGCAGCATCTAGGAGTAAGCAACAGATAGTCTGTAGTCTGAGTGTTTTCTGAGTACCGTCAAGTTGAAAGGGTATGCTGGACAACAAGAGCTGCCAGGGATCATCTAGTCCAGCATCTCAGAGTTTCAAGTGCCAAATGTTTCAAAGTAAGGTGGAGAAACTCACTTCCCATAAATATTCAAACGATTTAGACACTTTTCAGTTTTGGAAGATAGGATTTAATGCGTTTTTCTAAAATGGCGTAATTCAAACAGCTTTGGATTTGCTGGTACATATATAAGTATCCAGTTCTTTTCAAACTTCATCAAGTTCTTTGTCTTAATGACTTCTTGTGACATTGAGTCCTTTTCTGATATGTACATATGCTCCCTTTCTTGATTTTGAAGCATTTCTGCGTGCAGTATTGGATTTTTCTCACCTTTTTGCTTCATCTAACATCCTGGTACCGATTTATGAGACCAGCTTCCTTGCTCTGACTGAATTGCGCAATACATTATTAGTCACCATTGCGTTTCAGCAGGTGTCCTTAGAACACATATTCTGAGACAAGAATTCTCAGTCTCTTCCTGTGCAATGCATTATCTGTTATCTCATTTGTCTCTTTACTAAGGTAAGTCATCCTACTTTTATCTGGCTGTGTTTAAATATTTTTCTGGGCTCCCTCTTGTTAATGTTCTTTGAAGCTCCCCCACTTGGGCAGTGTCTTCTTTGAAATGGATTGATTGGTGCTGTGCATGTACTTTGAAATAGGTTGCACAGTGACATATAATGATACTGTTAGTGTATTTTTTACAATGCCTTTTGTAAGACTGTGTGCATATGTATTTTTTGTGTTTAGTCAGAACTGTTAAGAAAGTAAAGTCAGTGCCTCCTGGTTTTTTAGCTGTGTCATCATCAAGGCTTATTTTGTAAAGGAAAATAAGGCCTTAAGCAGTGAATCATACCCAGGCCTTTTTTTTGGTGTAGGTGGCATTTAAAACCTCATACTACATTCATAGCTGTCTTTTTATAGCTCACATCCTGATATAAAGATATCCTTTGATAAAAGTAAAATAGCTATTTTGAAAGTTAAAAATTTAACCCATTCAAGGACTAAACCCATAAGCATCTACAGGTTTTCAACTAATACTGCAAGTTTTATCCATTAATACTTTTAAATTTCCTACCAAATTTGCTTTGGCTATATTTCTACTCCTACATCATGACAAGTCAAAAGAAAAAACAAACAACAAGCCTACAATAGAATTGTAAATTAGGCAAACCACTTAGGGCAAATACATGTCTTAAAAGCTTTATATTCAAAATTATTTGTCTTTACCAATTATTTACCGTAAAGAATTTTTCCCACCAATTATTCGCTTTTGTCGACGATGGAGTAACCTCAGTCCACAAACAGAAGCAAGGGAATCTAAACCAGAAAGGGGGATATAGAGAGCATTAAACTCAACATGCAAAGTAGCCAGTATTCAATGAAAGTTAACTTAAAAAAAAATCTAAAGGTTGAAGTTACTCTGTGTTTCATGGCAGTTTTTTACAAGCAAATTCTGATTGGGGAAAATAGACTTAGAAATCCTTTATAGCTGAAATCTTTTGACTGGGGAAAATACACTGAATTCTTTCAAGGCTTAGAAATCCTTTGTAGCTGAGTTCTTTTGGCTGTGATCAGAGTCATTTATGCATTTGCTTCTCACATGTAGGATTTTATAGGGCTCTTTCTTGCTCCCTGTAAGTGGAAGCAGACCTTGGTCAACCACACAGGTCTCAGTCCTTATCTGAGGATAACCTATACCTTGAAAAGCTGAAAGGAGCTGTTCAGGTTTTTGCATTTTCATGTCCCTTGAGCAACTTAATGAACATGGCTGCTGTAAACCACAGCAGACAAACACCCTGTATCGACTGAGTAGTCTTGGTGATTCCTTTGTGCGGCTGCACAGAATAAGCTCACAAAGTATAAGCAGAGAGGATTCCCACCCCTTTTGTTCTATAATTGTTTTTGATAAAACTGGTTCCTCTGTGAGGTGGGATTGTTAAGTCTATCTCTTCCTACCATGACAGTTGCCCACGTGGACCTGTTGGTCTGCCCCTCATGACAGCGCCTCACCTTTATTGCTGTTCCCAGGGACTTTCTTGCTTAGGTGGTCGCAGATGACCCCTGCATCCTCGCTGTGCCGGCAGTTGTGCGTCCCGATGTCCTGCTTAATGCAGTCTGCCAAGGATCTCTCATTGCCTGTACACTTCAAGTTATCCACGTGGATTGGCCCTTTGCCCTCACCGAAATAGGCCATTGTCCTTGCTCTAGCTGGACCTCTGCAAACAGAGCATATTTTTTTTATTATTAAACATTTTGAGGCATTATTTTACATTTTACTCAAATATTTCCGAGTGAGCAGTGATAGACATTGAGGTTTCATTCCAAACCCTCTCACTGTTTCATTTGATAACAACCGCTTTCTCATCACCACTCTTATTCTGCTATGTAGAAAAAAATAAAACTGTGACAAAACTGCTACTGCTCATTAATGTTTAAAAACTGCTTTTGTGTATCTGGTTAGAAGGCAGCATACAAAGTATCTCACGTTATATCAGCATTACATTTTGCCATAAAAAAAAATATGTGAAAGCTGCTTTTTCATAATCTCTTTAATCTTGTATAAAGTCAGCATCTGTGAATGCTAAAAATAATTTGTTCAGGTCTGATTCCCTCAGAAAGATGGGCCAGTTAAATACAGTATACTTGTGGTGCAGTAGGAGCTATGATGTACATACTTATTAGTTGTTAGTAGCTATTAAAATATTTTGCTATCGTGTAATATTTTTAAAGGGCACCCCATATTTGAGCTCTAAAAATGTCATGTGACTGGAGACCAATTTAGTGTCTGCACCCCCCTGTTCTTGGGAGGAACCCAGTACTTGGTGCTTGTGTAGCATTTAAGCATCTCATTTAGCAACTCTTGTCATAGATTATTACTGTTAATTATTTAGGATAATCTTCTTAATTTATAAATAGATGTTTTGTTGTATACGGTTCAAGAGTCAGAAAGAATTATGAGTGAGAGACCACCCAACTGGCTATATAGAGAAGTGGGCAGGAAGCCACAGACACCTCTAGGTGTGCCTGAGCTACAAGTTTACCTATTGGTTAAGAGCAATTTACTGACATTTTACTGGGATAAGGATGTATGGAATTCCAGATAACTGAAATATAGGTTTCCATTTTAAAGGTATTTTATAATTGTATATTGTGAAGTACTGCTTCTATGCATACAGAACTGTAACTGCAGGTGTGATGAAATGCTGGAGTACAGAAAGAGAATTTGACTATGAAAATGTATTAGGCAAGAGAGTATTTCTCTCCCTTTACAGCTCTTTTTGTACCTCTTTAATACCTGCAGTGTTGGGGAAGGTAGGTGAGAGTGGCATGAAGAGCTTACATCCATTCCTGAGCTGGATTTGTTCTGTTGGGGAGGAATCCTGATTTGTCAAACCGTTTTCAAAGTTTCGTTACAGTAGAAGTGTGGCTGGCTCAAACTAAACCGGCTCTCAATTGCCACATTCATATAGTTGAAACATGAAAGTAACAAATACGAGGTTCCTCCCTTTTTAAACTTGCACATGGATAGATTTGCCTGTGTAGATTTTTTTACTATGTACTGAAGAGTAGGCGGGCAGGGTTTCCAAGTACGGAACATTGGTTAGAATACAAGAATTGTAAAAAGCCAGGAAAGAGAAGCTCATAAAAAACTAGACAAGAGATGATACCACAAGGTCAACTGTCCTTACACATTTTCAATTTCCATGGTTAGGAGGTATTTGCCAGATAATCCAAAGCCTTAACTGCCTTTGGAACCGGTATAGGACAATCTCTGCCTAATGAGTTTACTGTGATTTGACTTGTCAGTCCTGAATAATGTGACTCTTCTTGCTCCAAATGTTTTTCTTTTGTGAGGTATACTCTGATTGCAGATAACCACAAAAAAAGAAGTCAAACTCTGATACCAGTGGGCAGCTCATGTGTTCATGTTTGCTGTTACAACACAGTGACACAGTACAGGCACTCATTGTAAATTCTTACCTGGTTTTCTTACCTCTATGTCAAATAACAAATTTCTGCTTTAGGGCATTGTTCTAAAGTTCCTCAGGATATTGAAAACTACTTTGTTGTGAATCACCACAGTATTCTTAACCTTCCCCAGAGAAGTACTTATTGCAGTTTAGTACAGAATTGTCTCTGCAGAATCTTATCAGTTACTTAATAAGGGCACTACCTCCTTCCTCCTGCCTTTATATGAAAGCAATCTATCTCTTACTGTGCATCAGTAATCTCTCAGTTTGCTGATAATGGGAATGAAAGGTGTTCAGACCCAACCAACCAACCAACCGCACCACAGAAAACCCAAACCAACCCCCACTGAAGAACATCTGTCAGGAAACAAATGTAAAAATCATGGTGTTCTTGAGCAGGGAGTGCAGCTTAATAGAGAAAATGATTTCATATAATTGGGAGATCTCTGAAGGTACAAATGTTATGTCTATGTGTTTGTTACATGCTGAAATGTGCTCCTACAACTGGCTTTAGTCCACCCCTAACAAACACGTGTCCCTTAATTGCTGCTTTCCAAGCCAGCTATTTATGCACTGATGACTGTCACAGAAGCAACCTTTTTGCCTGCTCAGATCTGTCCCTAGAGAGAGAAGTGGCTTCAGGTCTTCTCCTCTCACTTCTCTCACACAAAGGGCCACGCACAATAACATGCTGAGCGTTTCAGGTGCAGTATTATCATTATTCATGATGTTGTTAATGAGGAAATCCAGTGGATTAGGCTAGATGGACACCTATCCTAGAATTTACAAGTTAGGTAACTTTGAAGAGTGATATCTTGACTTGTAAGTCAGGTTTTGCAGTTTTGAAGCCATAGTCTAGTACTACTTTTAAATAGGCTTTTACTAAATGAATACCAGGCAGTTTTAAAAAGGCATATATTGTGTGTTCAGACATAATCTGCTGGTATTTGGTTGGACAAACTTCACACTGTTAGATACAACAAACAGTTAATATGATTTTTATTTCTTCAGCTCAAATTTCTTTATAGATACACTTGGAGAAGACATTTCACTAATTTCCTGTTGTATTTCACTAGTGTTCTGGATATTTTTCAAGTCTTACTAGTACTGCTATTTATATATCTGCCCTACAGTTGTTATATTTTTGCTGCTCTTGGGTATCCAGAAAAAAAATGCTGATGAGTGATGTAAACCTGATTAAGTGATTTCTTTCAGAAGTGACACATATATTGCAGTGGTTTTAATTAGAGGGTGGGTTTGTTCTGTCAGGTCTATTCCTGTATTAAACGAAGCTTATTCAAATTACTGTCATGCAGGCTGGAGCCATAATCCCTTGTGTAATAGTTTCATCAGATCTTCAAGCTACATCAAATCTACCCAGATCACTAAATGAAGGAAAAAACTCCATTAAACTAGGAATTCCATAGCTGGTGTGTCTGCATCTGAATCTGCAGTCATCATATGGACAGTGGACACTGACCTGTTTTTGAAACAAATATGCAACTAAAATTTTGTATTTAATTAATAGATTAATAATTTGCAATGTTTAACTTCTAACGAAGAATATACTAGCATTAACTTGCATTTCTGTTGCCAGTCAAACTATGACACACTTTTGAATACTAACATTCCCATTCCCAGTTCTGCTACTTAATGAATATTCCTTTTGAATACATAGCCTTACTAGTTTTCATACTAATAGTAGGAATACACTTTTCTAAAAGAATGCCAAACTGACAAGTTTGAAAGACATACCTTATTAGACATGTTTGTGGTATTTGGTTGCAGAAACTTAAGATTTTTAGATACAGAAGACATAACTTGAGAAACAGCGTAATGAGTTTTCTTACTTGTAGCCAAGCTGTCGGCAGACTACAGCTGCATCCTTATCAGACCATCCATCATCACAAATTGTGCCCCACTGGCCATTGATAAAAATCTCCACACGTCCTTCTTTCTTATTCTCACCATCCATCAGCCTGATGGGAGGACCTGGGAATAAATTACTGCTGTCAGCTCACAGCAACAGAAGCAAGAACTGGTACTCTTAAGTTATGTTCATTATATTCAATACAACCGATATTTATGTTCAACAAGCCTAATATCAGTGGTTAAAGTAGTCATATTTTTCCTGGCTGGCAAAAGGAAGCAGTTTTTACAAATTACAAGACAAACACTAAATACTACTGTACTTTACTCTTCAGAGTTCAGCTGGTTCCTTCATTCCATACAAATAGGTGACATAGCTCAGAAATTTACCTCAATCCTCCACAAAAAGGTAGAAAACACCTGAGATACCTTTGATACGATACCCATACAAGCTGGACAGATTTTCCTTTCAGAAACTTTATGGATGAATTTAACTGTATCTCAGTCCATAAACCCATTCTCAAACTGGTTGCTGCTGCTCCTCCTAACCATTGTCCAAGCAAAAAACGTGCAGCATTGTGTTGAACTCAACTATTCCTTATCACTATGCACATTTTTCTGCAGCATGTTATTCTAGACTAATGTCTGATTATTTTTCTAGCAATTTTAATTGATTGTTTATTCAGATATGTTCATAATATGAAATCTCACGTGGATTAGTCAGACTTAGTTGATCGTGGTTTCTGCAGTGCTTGGACCGTAGTTAAATTTTGACTCATTAGGCAAAGTACATACTTAATTCTCACTTATTCTAAAATTCCTCTATAGCCTGCAAGCAATGCAAATACCCTTAAAACAGTTATTAATTCCTCTGTGGCCCCTTTATAATGTTTAAGGGAGAATCACCTTCTAAATATTTTTGTGTGGCATACTTTATAATCTTTAATATACTCATGAGAGGTGCTTTTTAGAGTAATGGAAAAGAATCTTCCTCATTCTCCTAACCTGTTCCTAATCTTTTCTAAATATGTGAGGATGAGGAACTACTTAATTGCATTCTTAAACAAAGCAGTATGTTGCGATAGTTGCATTTGATATTTTAATTCAGTTTAGTTTAAGGTATGAATAACGTCTGTATAACAAAACAGGAATCTGGTCAATGCTAGTTAAATCTGGCCTAAGTCAGATTAGCCCATTAAATGAATAGGGAAATATTTGAAGATAAAATCCGAGTGTGTTTGCTTCTGATATAATTTAAAGCATATTGTTTCTGTTGGAGTTCATACTATCTAGACAGTTATATGAATTACCTTCACCAGCCATGGTGTTTAGCTATGCTGTCATGATCTTACTGAACAGGTGTCGTTATTGTAGTGTATTCTATCTCCTTTTTAGTGTTCGTTAATATCTGTGTTTCCTTAAGTCATATAATCTACTAATTTTTCATCTTTTTCCACTGAATTTATCCTTACAGGGAAAAAAATGCTTTTTCAAATGCTGGGAAGTAAATGGTAACAACAGTCTTTGTCCACTTTCCAATCAGAAATCTTCTAGGTAATGTCAGATAACCTGTTTTATTTTCTTGTTGAACTGGTGTTTTCTGGAAGAATTATACTTCCAGAAGAAGTGGAAGAAGGTGAGAATTATACTTCTATTAACCAGATAGAGGCATGGAATACTAATAATATTTTATTGTTATCTCATCTTCTTGTGGTTTAGAAATTGTATATATATATTTATGAGCACAAAATTAATATAGCATTCTGGTCGTGGGGATGTGAGAATGTTACCATATGGATGTATTTAACTGAACCAGACTCCTTCAGCAGAGATTATATTTTATAGGAATTTGAGCAAAGCAGCACAGATGGTTTGCATCTGTAAAGACAGCAGTCATGGTTTGAATTCCTGTTATTTTTGGTTTCAGAAAATTCTTTCTACCAAATAGGATTTGATACATGTGCTGCAACATAAAACATTGATTGGATGGTGAGAGGGCTATATAGAAAAAGCCTATAAAGAAGGAGAGACTCAAAAAGTACATGTGGAAGTGCTGAATGTTGTTATAACAAGTAGCAACATCGTGCAGTACATCCATGTTGTAGTTTGTGGGATAAACCTTCCGTCTGTGATTTCCAGGAAACAGGCATATAATACTAATTTCAAATTCAACTGAAATATTCTTGGGTAAGCTAAATGGCATCGGCAGCAATTTTCTAAAAGACTACATACTGACAAGCTACACACTTGGTATAACAAATTGTAAAAACGAAACTTTTTCAGAATTGCTGTGTAACCCATTGTTCCCCTGCAGTTTCTACTGTGCGTATCTCATAGCCAGAATTATTGTTTAATTATCTACATATGGCGTTAGGAATTTTTGGAATTTATTTGTTTATATTTGGTTCTACAATATCACTGTGTAATTGGTATTTTTCTATCATTCCTTATCAGTCTTTTTATCTCTTCATTTTCATACAAGTTTGTAGGCTTTTGACGTTAGAACTGACTCTTCTATCGGTGTGTGTAGTATCATTCTGTCCTGGTCAGCAAGTGGGGCCCCTTCACCCAGACACAATGTAAAGAAAAGGCAGTAGTAACACAGAAATAATTTCATGCTTCTCACCCTTCCTTCTTGCTATCTCTGAACTTCCCATCTTCTCCATATCCCTTGTTTTGGACTGTCTGAATGCAAAGCCATAGGAGGATGTACTACTGATTTATATTCCTCAGTACTCAGGTATGTCTCCAGCATTTGACACCATGAGAGAGTAACTTGGAGGTTGAGAAGTGCTGAGTAAAATTGGGTACACCATCAGGAAGTGCTGAATAGGTCTAAAATCTGGAGGAGACTGAGAGAACAGCATCTCTGGAATGTGACTTTGTTGCCTTGCAAATCTGGTTGAACTTTAATGTTCTGGATGCTTACGTTCCTCTAAAAAAAACTTGATTACTTCCTGTGATCTTCAGGAGAAAACTAAGTTTTTTTCCCTTCCTGTTCCTTCCTTGCACCCATCTGACAAGTATGAGGATTTTGAGAATCCTTAAGTATTTTGTACTTTGGTTGGATCTGTATCCACAGCAATACTCATACTGTGACTTTAGCAAAGAGCTTCCTTACCAAGTGAGAGCTTGTGGCTGTCGTTTTCTGGGTGGCAGACGAGTTTGACATCCTCCTGATGGTTGCAGTCGTGCTTTCCCCACTCCCTCCGGGAGCACTGCAGAAGGTTTGTCTCCTTCCCGGAGCAGATCACATCATCCAACCAGATGGGCCCAGGGCTTCCTTCTGAGTAGCTCTCTTTTTCCATACTTGCACTTCTCCCATACCTGCACAACACAGAGGCATGTTTTGGTCCACGGTGATCAGAGGACACGTGATGCTTAAGCATTAGAAAGGAAAGTGGTTATTCCTGAGGAAATAAACGTTTCTCAAGTATTCTCAGTAAGCACATTCAGTTAGCATTAAATTCAATAAGAGCACCATATGCTGCCTCTTCAGTAATGTTTTTTTTTTAAGGAATTACTGTTACATTAATACAAACTTAAGAATGTAATACCTTTGATTAAGGCCGCTCTTCAACCAAGCATATGGCTGGCTCAATGACTTTGAGGCTTTAAGTATGTTCTTAGTATTACATATGCATTTAAATGTCACAGTCTGGAGAAAATGAGACAAAATCCTTTTTTGAATGTCAGCTGTTACAGTTTGAAGGCAAGACAACAGTCACCTACTGAGAGTATATCTTTGTAGCCATAGTCAGTAGGAAAAGTAGGGAAGAGTGATTGCATGAAACTAATGGGATTTTTCTAAAATATGCTCTTCAATACATAACTGTTCTAGGGCCAGGCTGTGGGATTTTCTGAGGTAGTGCAGAAGGACTTACACCTTGAAAATGTATGTTATTAATAATGACTGTACAAAAAGCAAGGATTTAGAAGAATCAAACTTTTATAAGCAAAATAGAAATCAAAATCAGTTTTTCTTTATAGCACATGCATTGATCTCAGCAAAAAAGAGAACTGGAAGGAACTCAGTGTAAATCACATTTGTTGAAGATTTTTCTACCTAAACTAAGGCCTAAATACCCCTGTGAGACTGAGGGAAGCAAGCTTTAATGGATTTTAACTTGGTAGTTTCTATGAAGCACTCAGCTAATACTAAAAAACCAGACTCTTAAAATAGGGTCCATGTAGGGTTCATGTAACTGTTTGTCATCATGGTCAAGTGACAGAGTCAGATATCCAATATCAAGTAATCTTACTTAAATCCCAGCTGCCGGCAAACCACCTGCGTGTTCAGCTCCGTCCAGCCATCGTCGCAGACCGTGCCCCACTGCCCCGTGTGATAGACCTCCAGGCGGCCCTCGTGACTGCCCTTCCCACTGGTGAGCCTCAGTGCACCATCTGGGCCGGTGACAAGGGAAAACAAAAACAGGGATCAGTGTTCCTTAGATCTAATTGTTGTTCTAAAGCAAAATCAGTAACATTGCGTTTACTGCATCCAGTCCGGGTTTCGCGCCTCTGCAAACTTAAAAAGTCCTCTTTCCGGAGCTGTGAACTCTGCCTTTGTCCCCGTTTTCCCGTGTGACGATTGATGACTGAGGTACCTGTGAGAGGTGTGCAGGAAACGCCAGCATCTTCTTTGTGGCCACAGTTGTGTTCTCGCCAGGAGCTTTTTGGGCACTGTTCTATTGAGAGTTCATTTCCCGTGCACCGCACTTCATCCAGCAGCACGGGGCCAGAGCCTTCTCCAAAGTAAGCCTGGCTCCATGCCTTGGCAACACCCCTGTGGAAATGCAAGGAACACCTAGTCAGGAGCAAGTGAGCTGAAGATTTTCCTTTTCTGTGTCTTTGACTTTTAAGCATAACTTTCCTAGGAGAGATTATAAATGTACAGCTTGGGTATGAGGATTCTAATTTTAATATTCATTTAATGTCTATATGTAGTAAAAATCTAAGCACGTTAATCAAATCTCAAATATCCACATGAGGCACATAAAAGTGATTGTTCCCCACTTAGTGATGTAAAACCACAGCAAAGAGATCTTAAGTGACTTGACAATGTCATATCACCAATTGGCAATAGAAAAAAGAACAGGAAGCAGACCAGTGACTAGCCTTGTATGGGTATATTGTCTGTCAGCAGAAAGGATTTTGAGCACAAAAACTACGTTGATTGAAAACACTCCATTGTTGTAGAATTACAGAAATTATGCAGTGTTTAATCCTTTATCATCCATCAGGATTGTTCCAATTCTATTTAAAATACCGTGTCTTTCATATGTAAATGTTTGCCATGGTTTGGTTTCTTTCCACTCAATAGTTTCTCTGTTTATATATTCACTCCAGTTTGAAATGGCAAGATTGAAATTTTTGACTGTAATGATTTACCTGTCTAAAGCATTAGTTTAAATTAACTAAAAAAGCTAGTTTTTTAGTTAACTAAAAAAGCTAAATCTAGTTTTTCCAGTGTATCTGATAAAAATGCTGGCAGAAATGTATAGAAAGTGTTAAGGAAAAAATCCTTATTCATTAAGCAGCTGGCTGAAATCAAAGAGATAATGATGGACTACTCTGAATGCTGAAAACAATTTGTACCATACTCCAGTAAGAGTCTCTGGAGTTGCACTAAGGCAGAGACAACACATCCCATCATTATAACCAGGGGAATTTGTGTCAAGCAGAAATTATTTAGGAAACCAAATAATAAAAGAAGTTATCATTGCTTTCCACTTATTAATGGTAGATTCATGTGCTGGAGTGTTGTAGGAGTGCTACAGAAAAGTTGAAGGTGTGTGGGAAGCTACTTTCTGAGAAGCTTTACTTTTACAGTTTCTGGCATGTTTCCAGATGGATTAACAGTATGCAAATTTAGATTATTTTTAGTACTTCAGAACTGGTCTACTGCCACTGTTGGTAAGATTTCACTTCATATTAATTAGCAAGTTTGTTGTAGCATCTTGCTTACTTGAGAAATTCTGTAGATCTCTAGACATATTTCAAAAAGACTTAGCAGCTTTAGCACCATCCTAATACAATTTATTTACTCAGAAAAAACGAATCAAATTAGAAGCATCACAGAACTGCAGTTTGTGATGATTATATATAAGTAATAAAAAGTTTTAGTGTCATCAGTGAGGAGGCAGGCTAAGAGCATTACACTTGTCATCAGTATACAGAAATGCAAAGCAGAGCTTAGTAACTCCCCAAACGTATCAATAGCAGCCCAATTCAAAAGCAGGAAAAGCTGGCAAGAAGATAGACTTTCCATTAGGTATTCGCGATTGAAAATGTGCAGGAACATAGAAATACAACATAATATAAGCTGGGGAAAAATAGAAATTTGATGTCAGAGAAGCATGTTGGTTCCCATGTTGGCTCAGCAGGAGACCTACAAGCTTTTTAACTACTCCATGGTTCTCATCCTTCGGAGCTAATTTGGGTGGCACAGGCAGCCCAAGGCCTCAGTTAAAAAACAAGTACACTCTGGGGACCACCCACTAATGCCACAGAACTTGCTACCTTCAATACCACTTCCTTTAATTTATCATGGTCCCAGCAAGGTTGAACAGTTCTGTTCCAGTCTCCTCTGCATTTACCTGCTTAGTTCTCATCCAGTCTGTCTCGGACATAATCCCCTTCTCCTGCATGGGATACAACCTAGTGTCTTCTCTGCTTCTTGCTCCTAGTTCTTTCCCTCTTCAACCCCTCTGGCTTTCCATCCCAATTGTCCTCATCTCCTTCCTCTCTGATCCAGCAGTTCTCCTCTTAGTCTCCCACCTCTGCAGCATCTTTCCGCAAACACTGAATACTTATCTTCCGTGTGGTATCAAAATCACCCCTGGCTGTTAAGAAATGAAGGGAAGCAAGAAAATCCTGTTCTGCTGCTGTGTTTTGGACCATGCTTATTTCAGACAGAATCACTGACAAGCTTAACTACCAAAACTTCAAACAGATCCCTACCTCAGTACATGCAAACTGACAATCTTCAGAGACTTGTGATTTAAACAAATCTAGAGAGATTCTCACAGGCATGCCAAAAAACATACCCTTCCTGACAAAGCAGAGCTCTCGTGCCAAAGCAAGGAGGCTGTCAGACTCTGCAGCAAAATGGATTGTAAGGATTTGAACAGTCAAAGCAAATTCCATTTCTTCACCTGCAGGTTTTGATTGAAACTTTACAGAAGTTGTAGTGAGTTTCCAATACAACGTCAACATTTATTCTGAGACATTCTTTATCTGTCCAGACAAACAGACAAAATTGGCCTTATCATATGACACTGAAAACTGGTTCCAGGGAATTGAAAGTAATGTCACTGTAACTGAACCTTCTATAAATAAACTTAGTTACTGCTCCAAAGTATCAGTACGATTTTAAAAGAGCATTTTTTGGACAACTATGCTTCTCCTAGCTTCAGCTGTGTGTCTGATAACTCTCCTGCTTTGTTGCTGGAATAACAAACACGTAGAAAAACAAACCCAAGGCCAAGCTGCCGACAGACAACTTCAGCATCTGCATCATCCCACTGGTCGTCACAGACTGTGCCCCACTGGCCACCATGGTAGACTTCCACTCTTCCTTCGTAGGCATTGCTCCCACCAGCCAAACGGATCGGAGTGAAGACGGGGGCTGTGAGCAAACACAGGATATAGAACAGGTCACTCACTTCCTAAAATATAATCCTGATAGTAAAGAAAGAGGAAGATGGCTTAATGGTTTCTCTGACATCACTCAAGAACCACATTTTATTTTTTCTAGTTAGATGGAAAACCTGAAGGTAAACTTAAAATGAGTTCCCTTATGCTCCACTCTCCCTGGCTGAAAAATCTTACACATGCAAGTGACCATACTGATCTTGAATTACCTAAGTGTCAGCATTTACAGACACTTAGTGCTGTAAGGCCAAATACTAAATCAGTCACTAGAGCTGCATTTCTACCAGTAAGAGCGAAATTGGGTAAAATCTGACGTAAGAGGCAAAAATTATGTCATAGACACAGAAATAGAAATTCAGCTTCCTGTTTTCTCGTTCCATTAGAAAATCCAGTCAGAGCAGTGAAATCTCTGTGACTGTGGAGTCTCAGTTGAATTATGCAAGTATTGTTCCCTTCCTGCTTCTAGTCTTTTAAAATCAGTAGCTCTCTTCTGGTGCACCAAGAAACTGTCTTGGAAGCATCACTGCTGAATAATCTATAATAATGGAAACAGTTTAAAGCCATATAAAACACCATAATTTCTCTAATGTGAACAAGGTTATTTTAAAGTTTCGCCATATCTAACATCTGTGATTTAAATTTGAATAATTTTTGTGTAACTTTCCAACCAATTAATGCTACTATTTAATCTAATTCTTGGTTATAAAAAACCCCAAAACAATACTGAGGGCATTTTTCCAATTTCATATTAGTGTTTCACTGATACGAAATATGGGGAGGGTGGGGTGTGTGTAAATATTTTAAGAGGCTAGTTGCAATAGAACCTGCAAAAATGTGAAAACATTTATAGTTTCCAGTTTCTTTAGGCATAACTCCCTTGCTTTGGTTCTTCAGTTTGTCTCCTAGCTTGAAAAGATTCTCCCTTCCTTCTACTCAATAGTTTTCTAAGACCAAAATGTTCTTTTAAAAGCCATTTATCAAAATATTGCTCATTAATAATAGAGCTTTAGGACAAAAATGCACCTGCCTTCTTTGGATAGAAACATCTATCCAAAGGAGGGTAGATGAAAGAGAAGAAAGACAGCACAGAACTGGCTGCAGCCACACGTTTTGGTTTCAGCTGAAGAGATTGGCATTGCCAGCTCTCCAGCACTGCCAGCCCAGCCCTCCTTGAGGCACCACTATCTTGAATGTGATGGCATGCCTGCTCATTTAGTTAACATGTTGATTAAAATAATATCAAATATCTTAACAACATTAATGACACTTGTTTTCCTAGTAATATAATTCTGACATTAATAAAAAATGTGGGGAAGCAATCCTCATTTTACAGCCAGATATTCTTTCTACTTTACTCTTTCTCACAACCTACATCTGAAAGAAACAATTTGTTTGTTGATTATGGAAAGGTAAAAAGTTGTTAAGCTAGGTACTGCTTGAGGTATTTGAAGCAGTTGATGATGCAATGATTCAATCTGTATAATCTGTTCCAAGAAATCTTAAGTTTTTCTAATTTAATAATGAGTAATTATTACTACTTCTACTTAAATAAAATAAGGACTTAGGAAAACCGTATGTATTTTTTTTACCCAGGGAGGAGCTACATGTGACAGCAGCTGCCATTTTTTGAGGACATGTCCCATCCTGCCAGGTGTCTTTTTCACATAACAGTATATTTTCTTCATCACCACGACAACGCACTTCACTCCAGAAAACAGGAATAAGGCCTAGTCCAGAAAAGGGTATGTGTTTTGCTGTACCTTTTTCCCTGTAAGAATAATCAGGAGAGGGCATCAGAGTGGGAGGAAGGGAAGTGGGAACATTTTCTCATATATAAATCTTGGAGTAGAAAAGAAAGGGCTTTCTTCAGTAGTGTAAATCCATCACATTTTCATACAGTTCAGCATTGTCTTCTGCACAAAGAAAAGTAACAGATGTGACCCAGTTCTCACCATTTTGTTGTGGGATATTTTAGTGCAATGACTGTGTTGCTGCAGAGCTAGCTACATTCCTGCTCTCTCAGTTCTTAATTACAAACATCAACAGAGTCCACAATCCATAGGTGAATCTACAGTACCAGCCCACTGCAGTTACAGTTCCAGCAGAGGTAATGCCACTAGGCCTTTCTCCCTTACTCTGTCCTTTACTCCATGAAGACGTACCATGCTTTGCCCATAAATGCCATGTATTGTGGCTGTGATGATGGGACAGTGAAACTGCCTCACACTCCATTAGATCAGGCCCCCATCCATTTTTCTCTATTCTTCCATTCCCATCCACCCAGAACATTTTATAATCGGCTCCCTTTCCTTCTCATGCTGAATCTACAGCAACATTTTATAGAGCCATCTTTTCTTCCTTGCGAAGTTTGACAAATTTAAAACAAAGCCCAAATGCGGTGATATCAGAGGAACAGATAGATGGAGCACCTGAAAAGCACCAGTAACACCTCGTGAGTTCACCTGGTGGTACAGAGATCCAAATATCCGCCAAATATTCAAGATCACTCAAACTTTCAGCTACTGTTTGCTTGGGGCTTTTTTGGCCTGGGTTCAGCTTTGAGCCATTTCTGTTGAAAAGACCAAACCATTCACCCGTATCGCTGAACTGCTTTTCCTAACAGCGGCCTCGTTCAGCTGAAGTGTTCAGGGTGTGGAAAGCAGATAGGACTTACATGAAAATGAGGGAAGGAGACACTGCACGTAGACAGCTGAAGTCATAAGCAAAATCACAGCCTCCAGATGGCTGAACTTTTATCTCATCTAATCCTCATATTTTTATAAGTTGGCATGGTGAGTCCAGATTAGTATTGAGCATTATAAACCAGCTCAGATTTAGTTCTGGCTAGCAGTCTTAAAAAGTAGAATAATCATTAGGAATGTCACAGTGCAAGTCTGCTATAAAAGCCCCTTACTGCTTGTAGCAAGCAAAACCATTGCTTTGGTATGTGAGTGAAAGACATTTTAGAAAGGCAATAAAGCCGGCCAGATTATGCTAAAGGGTGCTGTTGATTAACTCCATTCCAGCAGCAGCGGGAAGTGGTGGTCAACAAGGACAGTACAGGGACTTTCAACCTGTCCAGTATGGCTATAGCTCTAAAACGTTGCCATTTGCCAAAAACTTAGGGTGAGTTCCAGGTGTTATTTGGCATGCTAGAATGGGTGATTACTAGGATAACCCCTTGCTCCTGAGAATCAGGAATTTTCCTATGATTAGGAGCCCATGTAGAGTCTAATCCTGGCCACATTTACATTGTTATAGATTCAATAACCTCACTGGAGCTGTCCTTAATTGACACTTAGATATGTGAGATCAGGATCGGACCACGTAATTCTGTCCTTGTGGACATCTCCCAGATGTCCAGTAGAGCAGTTTGTGTTTGCCCTAAGCTTGCTGACCTGTTCACAATTTTCACTTCGAAAGGAAGCATTTGCCATGGTCTGCTCCTGTCCAGATCCCATATGCAGCTTTCTGAGGAAATTTCTGATTTCCTCTTTGAAGTGTAATGCGGCTGAAGCAAGCAAAGTATTCTGGGAAGAACAACTTCAGCATTCAAACACTGTCAAACAGAAAAAGCTATCATCAAACACAAAAAGCCCTCAGGATTTACAAAATAGATTGTCCTTTATACTGAAACATCATTAAAATGAGTTGAGTGATTTTTACTAAAACTGAAACTTACCCCAGTGCAAGCTGTCGACATACAACTGTCGCATCATTACTGTCCCAATGGCTCCCACAGATTGTTCCCCAGATTCCATTCAGATAAACCTCCACTGTACCTTCAAACTCATTCTTGCCTCCCCGGAGTCTCACTGACCCTAGTTAACAAAAATTAAAAATAAAACAATTACACCTCCAAGATACTCTATTGCTCAGTTAATGCATCCCACACAAAAGACACTTAACCTCATTTTCCCTGAGTTCCTATTTCATGGATAAGTAAGCTGTTTCCAAGAAATATTCTGGCACACCTAACATTCTCATACAGTGATATACAAATTGAGAGAACCTTTTTTTTTTTAACATGAGGAAAGCATTTTGCTCCTCATACTGAAACTACATAATTTCTGATCCTTTTGATCAACTTAAAGATCTAACAAAGAGAAAGTATTTATAAACACATAATTATTTAAATGTGATTTCCTCAACCCAAATGAGCAAAAAGTATGTACATATCTAGTATGTGTGTATATGTATATGTATATGTATATATAATATGCTATATTTTTATCTTTCACAAAATTCCATTAACCTTAAGGGAATCAGAAAATAACCACATGGATTGCATAGCTTTTGCTCTGACCTACATTACGTTATGCATGTCATAGATGACAGCAGTTTATTTTAGCCAAAGAATGCTTTTGTTCATACTTTTCTCAGACAGAAAAACACTGAATGTAGTTCTAGTAATTCGTGAGAGGTCTTTACCAAATTCTCAGACAAAGCAAGCTAAAAACCATAAGGAATTGTCTAAAAGAAATGGGGAGGGAAAAAAGTGCTTCTTGAGAGCTACAGAGAACAGAAATCCAAGAAAATTAGCAGATTTTGCATTTTTGTATTACAGTAGTTTAACTTGAGATGGCAGATGCATCTGGTGTTGAAGGTAGCCAAGTGCCACTGGCAAAGGTGGAAAAAAGCTAGCCATAGGGATAACTACACAGAAACAGAAGAGAATCAAGACAGAGCAGTAATTCAGCAACAAGCATTTCTGTTGAATTATCAAAGATAGCCCAGCTGTATGAATTCGTATTGCCTGAAATCCCATTTAATCCATCTGCCTCTGTTCTGTGATCTACTTAGAAGCTACACCATCTTCCGTTTTGCAGGGGGTTTAGCAATGGGATGAAAACAGTCAGTGTTTGTGCCTGCATTTCATTGTGTATGTGTTCATCTTTGTGTAAATAATAATAATAATAGGTAGATCCACTTTTTCTTCTCAGCTTCTGTCCTGGGTATAGTTCAGTGTATTTTATAAAACCACGAAGCCAAACAACTGCCAAATAACTCAAGGAATTAATTAACCTCATGTTTGGTTTGGCATGTTCCTTTTTGCCTCCTATTTACTTTCTCAGCAGTAACTTACTGTGCGGTAAATTACAAACAACATTTATTCAACTCAAGTTACAGTGTGAGCTATCATTCCTAAGAGAGGATTAGTACTGAGTCAAATATAACTATACTGTAGACATGTTGCACATCATTTATCTGTCTTTGCAATTTTTCTCTTTGTGTTTTTCTGTATGTGTCACAGACAGAGTCTGGAATGCTGTTTATTTCTGCTCTTCACCAGACTTTTGTATAGACTATTATTTTCACTTGAAACATCAACTGCAGTCATAGCAAAGTGATTCCTGACATACCAGAAAGCAAGTTTGAAGATGTCATCTCCAAAAATAAGTTTATTTTAGTGCATGATTGCTTACAGTGCTGCATGACACTTACTGAAATCAATACAGTGTTTCCTGAGTACACATTACACAATGTTTCTATTCAAATATTTGAATAAGGGAGTACTTGAAGAATAAAATTCTCTTCTAGGGTCTCCATGGCAGAATTTAGCTCACTCCTCTTTCTGTATTTATAGATTGCCCAGTGGCAGCGGTGGAAGAACTTAGTCGTGTACACACAGCAAAACACATGAGAGGATTGTTAAAGGTAATTTTGTAACAAATTTTAAATATTCTTGATTTTCACCTGGTAAGTTAATCTAGAAAGAAATAAAAAGAAAGCCTATTTTTACATGTAGGTAATATTAAACCTGCCATTTAATAGAGGTAACCAAATATATGGTATATGCACTTTGAAGTATGTATCAACCTCTATCATATGACCAAGTCATAATTATGTAGCAAACAAACCCAAGGACACTAATGAGAAAATTATTTCTCTGTTGTTTACTCAAAATGTTGCAGTATTCAGACACCTGGTAGTTATATTACAAGATCAAGAGATACATTAGCTACAGTAGTGATACCTCATAGAACAGAACCTTAACATCAAGACTTTCTTTACAGTAGCTTAGTTTTTCTTTCCAGTATATAAAACTCTTACTTCATAATGAAACACAGCTCTGTGTTTCCTGTGTAAACGGATCCTAGGGAATTGCACGGTAACGGCATGATCTGCCATCACGTGTATTTATGCTGTGTTACCAACTATCTGTTTATGTGTTAATAGTTTAATTGCAAGATAGCCAGTGTTTGCATTGTAAAATTACCAGGAAACACTTTTTTGTTTCATAGGCAGCAAGAAACCTAATATTTAGCACGACTGTAAGTTTACAGGTTAATTCTTATTTTCACTGGTCAAGTGTACTGCTGTTCCATTGTAACACCTTAAGCACCCCAACACGTGTCTGAGGGGCTTCCTCTGTGCTGCTGCTGGAGAACAGCATCTGCATTCCCTCTTAGGACACAGGTCTGACTTAAGTGTATGCACTGGAGGCTCTAGGTTTTGGGAGTCATAGGTATAGTGGCATCTCATCTTTTTAAGCTATAATTTTTCAGCTCTTTTAGTTGCTGAAGAAAACTAATCCTGTTGGGAGTAGAGCTAATGCAGTAGTATCTACTCTTTCTGCTCTCCACCAGCTCAACGCAGTGTCAGACCTCTGCTTTAAATGTAGGTTATCAAACCTACACTGCCTCAACACAAAGCTCAACGACAGGGTACAGGAGCACCAGGATCCTGCCCATGGCTCTGCCCTCCTCAGCACTGGTCAGGAAGAGGGAGGATGAGGAGAGGTGACCTGACCCCACAGTAGTTAGAAACAAGGGCACAGGACACAAAGCAGGCCTATGAGACAGCTCTAGACACATACTGTGCTCTTAGGACAGACTTAATTCAGCCCTTTGTTAAAAAATACAATCTGCCGTCTTGACAGAAACTCCTTCATTTATAAACACTCAAAAAGTATGTATGCATTTATTGTAATTGTGTTCTAGCTGAGGTTACTGACGGTCAATTCCTGTTGTTTACATACAGTCTGGTAATTTTAGTTGTCCTGGTATCTGCCCAAGTCAGTCTTTCCTATCTTCTATCACTGTTGAAAGGAGATTAAGTTATACTTGCAAATGCAAGGAAGCAGGGTATCCAGTGGGTGCTGCTGAGACTTGCTCCAGAACACCTGCCATATAGGCTGAAGATGAGACACTCAGGAAAACAGGGAGAGGAAAACCCCAGAGCCAACTTTTAATTAACTCCAAAAAGCAGAAGAGCTTCAAAGGAGTTGTGCTGTTGTGCTTGGCCTCTTTTCTTATACATTCTCATGTGCAGAGATCCTGGGTAACTTCAGACCCTCTTTTATTTTTTATATTTTACTGGCAACAAGCATTGTTACTGTGTGGCTGAATTGCAAATAGAATGGGAATCACTTCCACTTCTGCTGTATGTGTAAGTGCTGCAGCAGTGGGATTTATGGTTGGCTAAAGGTATGCCATAGTTTCTTGGTAAACACCTGTGCCCAAAGGTTTGCAATTTGGCTGTAAATGTAGGTTGGGAAAAGAAGAATCAGAAGCAGAAATTGCCTATGCCTTTCACCCTGGTGCTGTGTGCTCTGAAATGGCAGATTTAAAGCAAAGCAAAGTAAGTAATTTCAATTTTGGAAATCTGTAAAAACAACAAATACTTTTATTTCTGCCTTAATTTCCAAGGTGTTCCAATGTGGGACAGTGCTACAGAAGGGCCCTGCACTGATAATTCATCTCTTTTGCCTTGGAGTCAATTAGGTAAGTCCAAATTGACATCAAGTGTGAGGGTCTCCCATTGACACGTGCTGTATATCCCACAGGACCACATTGTAACTCATAGTATTTCAGAATACTAGAGGATGATCCATAATACAAATTAAAGAGTCTATCCCAGTTTCAGAATGAAACTTCACTGAGGTACTAGTAAAAAGCTACCTGTAGCACAGGTAAAACCTAACATTGGTTCAAATCAATGGAAACTTCCCTTCCAGGATCAGGCCTGACTCAAAGAAATGAATCCTGTTGACTTCAGCAAAATTATGTATGGTGCTCATTGTGATCAGTGAATGCTGTTGTCTATCAGTGTCCTGAGCACTGCTCTTAGTCTAAAGTTGTAATTATTTCCCCCTGGTTTTTTAACCTTGAAAAAAGGGTGCCCCCATCAGAACTACTTTTTAAGGACTATCTTGAGAATCAGTAGAAGTATTGCATACTGAAGGATCCCTATATTAGAACTTTCATAAATATTGTATACACTGAGTGTGTGATGTGCTGCGTTGGTTCCTCTGCAGCAGTGAGATCCATCAATGTCAGCAATCAATGGTTTAAGGCTCTGAGAAACTAAACTGAAACTGAGCAATGTAATGGGCTCTGAAAGAGTGCAGTTGTCTTATGTGGGCAGAACTGGAGAAAATGAAGGGTCTCACACTGTGCAGCTCTGGTAAGAATGGTCCTTCTTAGAAAGAAAATATGGACATTCATGTTTAAGTTCTAATCATAAGCTATTAAAAAAACCAAAATCCCAGAAGTCATTCCATCAACTGCTTGGACTGTAGTATAGCAGGTAGGGAGAATAATCTAGTGTTTAGATTATAAGCCTGAGGCTTGATTCTTCTCTCACAAAAGTTTAGTGAAGCTTTATTTGATTGACATTAGTGGAATCACCTTGATAAAAGCAGTTGTAATGGTAAGGTTCTAAAGTTAGTCCTTTCTGGAGGTGTGTACTTTATTTCCAGTTCTGCCACTGACCTCTGACAAAAACACTTACCCTGTTTTCTTTGTTTCCTCTTTGTAATAGAAAAGAAAATAATTAACCCACTTGACTCGAAGTGCTTTAAATTAGATGTGTAACAACATAGCATGAACAACATATGCAGAAAACTGTAACTATGTGCCACACATTGTGTGGCTTCCAGGTACTGAGCTGGGCCTTGTTCTTGCAGCCTGAGTACACTACAGGTAAGTTGTTATTAGCAGTTACTAAAATACTACATTCTGGTGGACCTATACTGGCTCTGTGTAGAGAGTACTCTCATATTCACTTATTGTCCTCTGTGATGTCCTTGGCTAATCATGATAATTTTTATATATTTGTATTTGGTTTACTTGCTTTCAAGGCATGAATAAGTACTGTTACCCAGGTATTTTTAGAAGGAAGGAAATGAAGCACCAAAATCTATTATTTTAAACTATAAAACTGATTTTAGACTGGTACCATACAGTATAATTGCCAAGGCACTTTAAAAAAGATTTCTCATTGTTACTGTTTAAATATAAAGCAGTTTAATATATACACATGCACAGAGTTTAACCTATTAACTTTGCAGATAAGTCTTAATATTTAAGCTAGAAAAACCCAGAGATTTACAAGTAAGCCTTTGAATATGGTATTGTATATAGTTATGGCACCTGCCTAATACTGAGTGAGTATGGGCTTCCTTAGCCCAGCTACTAAAGCAAGAGTAGCTCCCCCTCTCATCGCAAAGCAAGAGTGCAGTGAGTTTCTCTCTGAGTAGTCACTATAACCACATCATGACATTGCCTCACTGGCATCTCTTCGCTTCTTGTAAGAAAGCAACATACTTCAGGGGGAATGTTATGATAGTGTTTATTTCTGGGCAAATGGTGTGATTTGTGTTCATGTTCCACCTTATGCCAGCTCACAAACTCTCTAATTGCTTCATATTGCCCCCATGGGGGCTTCTGGACAGACACTGGCCCTGGTGATGCCACCGGAGTTTACCACCGAGTCCAACAGGAACACATGATCTGTCCATTAGAAAGGATTGGCTATTGTTCAGTAGCTGTGTCCTCCCTCTTAGCAGGGGCGAACCTGCATTTCCTTTTTCTGGGGGAACAAAGCAGCATTCTGAAAAGACTGAAGAAACGCAGCTAAACCCAAATCATGCAGTATTTTTGGTGTCTTTTTGCTTAAATCCCCTTCATGCTGAACTTACAGGGGATTCTGAAACTTACTTTACTAAATGCAAGATTGGCTTCTTAGCAATAAACTGCTGTGTTCTTCACTATTATATTAGACCAAGTCTTCATCCAGTATTTTGGGAACCAGACGGAAGAATTCTAAGAAAACCTATTAATATGTTGGCCTAAATTAGAGAAGCAACTGTGGCACCCTTTCTAAAAGTGAGACCAGTTAAAGGGCGTGAAATGTTCTGGGTTTTTTTCATCTGTGTCTAGTTATCTGTTTTCTCCTCCATGCCATCAGCTGCCTGGTATTCTTTCCAGGGAAACATCTGTACTTCATAACATCATTCTGTCTTCTTGAAGGAGTACATTTGACTTGGAACACAGCCTCAGAAGCTGCATTTTTTTAATGTGTAAATGATCGATAGACCTTGGTGCCTCCATATCCTCTTCATGTGGTATTTTATACCAATATGTATAATTATCATGTTGTTCAAATTAGCTTTCTTTTTTTCACACACCTTCTATGGCTACTGTTGGAAGAGAAGGATAACAATCCTTTTCAATCATCTGAAAGTAAATTATTAAAAAAACCCCTCACAACCCAAAGTCAGCTTTCATGACAAACAATAATATTAATGATCAACTTCATTGCTGGCCTTGTGCTATTACAAAAGATGTAGAAGGAAGGACAACAAAGCAGGGAATCTTAATTTTCATTTCAATAATTACGCTTGATCATGTTTAGTATAGCTGTAGATAGGACACAAATCTTATTTAGGTAGGAGATAATACCAGAGCAATGCAGGAGAAAATGTGAAGTTATTCAAAACCAGACTGTACATCAATAAATTTGATGCCAACACCGATGAAATGTAAAGCTGATCAAGGGCTGAATGCTGAAATTGCTGTTCAGTCCTTACACACTGAAAACTTCCACTGAAGTCAGTGGGAGTTCAGCTGAGAGTGTGTGAGGGGAGCACAGGTCTCTTGGCTCAGCTCACGGACGTTGTTGAGCGCCAGCACTAACTTGTGAACCCCATTATCGTAAGATGGGGGGGGGGGGAAGAAAGACATGCTGTGTAAACAGTTCGTCTTTGGAGCAAGGCATCCTTCTATTTCCCCTTATGCCACTTCACTTTTGTAGACCGAGTGCTTCCCGGAGAAGTGAACCCGGTTACAAAAAAGGAATGCCAGCCAGCCTTGGCAAACTCAGCCTACTGAACGCTTACGGCACAGCTTTGAAACGCGGTTCACCTACCCGGTATCAGAATAGCGGCGGAATAAACCCAGGCGGGACCTTCGTCTTTCTGCTGCATCCACTGATGCACGAGTTTAACTCTCCTCTATGAACAGCTTTGGCTGTCACTTTGGCAGACGGTGTCCGTCCCCTCGTTCCCCGTTCCCCCCAGCGACCGGGAACCGGGTACGGGATGGGAGAACGCCGCCGCCCGGCCAAGGCTGTCTCAGTGTCTGTCTGCCCCCGCGTCCCGCAGCCCCGCGCACTCTCCCGCTCCGCTCCGCCACCACCCCG